>CANTUQ010000146.1:20120000-20512500 GCA_947683425.1 Excoecaria cochinchinensis
AAGTAATGAAATTAAACCAACCAAATAAAGCAATTGCATAGATACACAGGGAAGCAGAACTTATAGAGTTTCCTTAGCACAAACCAATATAACTTAACCTGCCATCCTCTAGAATTGTTCATTGCATGGTTAGCCATGCCTAATAGGTCACCCCATATAAAATTCTAACACAATATCCGTATCTCCAATATAATTTATATATTTAACAAATTAAATCTATTACATTAGCTATAGGTTATTTTGAATCAATTCCTCACTTATAACATAAATTAAATATGTCTTACTAATAATTTAAAAGCCATTAATTAACTGAACTTAATTGTTATACTGATTACACGATAAAACACAGAACACATAAATTACCTAACAAGTTTAACTTATTTAAGTTCATATGAAAAATTAAATTTGGTAGTGCACATACCATATTTCTAGCTCAATCCTAGCTTTTCCCTATGCCAGTCATTGGAGCCTCGCCGGTGATGACACTACTACTGCCGAAATGAAGCTCGAGACATCAAAAGTTCTCTGCCGGGGTTTACGAGCTAGGACGATGTGTCATTAGGTCGGAATCGGCATCAGAAGGTCTTATCTCCGGATTTTCGATCTCCCATTTGCCAACGAGTGAAGATGATCCGTAGACATAGATATGAATGCCATATCGCCAAGAGTCCGGTGGTGTTCGTGTCTCCATCCGCCATCGGAGTTGGCCAAAAAAAGAAAAAGAAGTTCCAGTCTTGTGGAAAGAGAAATCGCAAAAACGAAGGTAGTGTTGGCAGAAGAGACAATGGCTGAGCGGAGGAGAGATGGCGCCATGACTGACTGCTATAATGGGGGAGTCGGATGATGCCGACGCTAGTGGGAAATTTCTCCTGCCTTTTTGCTGCTTGCTCTCTCTTTCTCTCTCTCTCTTCTAGTTTTCTGTTCTTCTCCTTTTTTTTTTCTTTTTTGTTTCCTGATTTTTCTCCTTTCTTTCTTCTTTATTTTTCTATAAAGCTCTAGGAACATAAAAAAGAGTTCATTTATACATTTTTATTTTATTAGTTATTTGTATATATAATTCATTTAGTCAGAATTATTAATTCAAAAAGCCGAAAATAATATCAACTTATCTTTCTTAATAAATTTCCTTATTAGTATTAATTTTAGTCCAATAGTTATGATTTAACTAACTCAAGATTTGGGGTGTTACAGAGAATGGTAGAATTGTAAAGCTTATTCCTAATTAGGAAGGATCTTATGAAATTTCCAAGTTCCTTAGCAAAAGTACTTATAAGTTAAGAGCTATGAACGACTGAGACATTCTAAGATCATGGAATGTGGATATGCTTAAAAGATATTTGATGTAACTTTGTATTTTGATTAGAATGATTAATGAAAATCATAATTGCAATCATTTGAATCTCTATGAATTTCGTGATAATTATTTCCAAGTTAAGCTTGAAGTCAGTGACAATCGTGACCCATCCCAAGACAGCTAAGCTAAGAAATGAGATATCTGCATTTTTTACAATTCAAGATGGAAAGCTTTGGAGAAGCTTGGGATAGATTTACTAAGTTGGTTCAAAACTATCCACATCATGGTTTTGGTAAATGGGCTCTAGTTGAAACTTTTTTATAATGGATTAAATAAAACTAATTAATCACTTGTTAATGCAGCTGTAGGAGGGAGTCTACTAAAGAAACCATCAGCTGAGGCATATGAGATCTTGGATGAAATGGCTGTGAGCAGTAATTATAAGTGGCAGAAGGATAGACAACGCAAATTAGCGGGACTGTATGCAGTTGAAGGCAATGTTGGCTTTCCTGCACAAGTAGAAAATTTATCCCAAGAAATTTGATAGCTTTATGAATTTCACCAGATCAGTGTCATGTGGATCTTGTGGAGGAAATTATCCCGCTCATGAATGCCCGATAATTAATTTATTTACACTTGATGAATGTACTAATTTTATTGGTAATTGGAATAAGGCTCAAGGAAACCCGTACTCAAACACCTACAACCCGGTTGGCGAAATCATCCCAATTTTTCTTGGAGCAATCAGTAAAATATGCAAAGGATGGAGCCCTCTTCAATACCAATTCCCCATGTAAGGAAAAATGCAACAGTACCTCCAGGATTCCAGCCTCAAGTGAAGAGGAAACCAAATATAGAGGATCTATTAACCAAATTCATCTCTACCACAGAAGCAAGATTGAATATGCAGGAGTCAAGAGCTCAGAATCAAGGAGCTGCCATCAAAGGGCTTGAGACACAGATTAACAGGTTGGCCAATATTTTAACCGAAAGAGCACAAGGTTCCTTGCCTAGTCAGCCTAAAGCCAATCCGAAGGAACAACTTCATGTTATTACATTGCGAAGCGGAAAGAAGCTAGTTGACCCAACTCCAAGGAGCGAACATGCTATATCTTTTAATGATGAAAATAATAAAGAGGAAAGGATGTCGATCTACACAGCTCTAAACAAGCCAACTTTACACACACAAATCTTTAGTCACATGCATGACTGTGATGCGCGTCGAACCTAGTAAAGGCCCTCGTGGAACCCGCTTTTAGGATTTGAGGGATTGGTTCGCGTCTTTTTGATCTTGGGTGCCATGAGACATTTTGGATACCTATCATCTAGTCTTATGACGCCTTTAGGCACCTTTGAGGTATTTTGGAGTTGCCACCCAATTTACAAGAAATTGGGAAAGGTCTCTAACCTCTTATTGGTCTAGACCAGAGATTGGTGTTCGGAACTTCACTCTTATTTATGTTTTGGTTAATTATAAATGAGTTTTTAACTTACTAAAATTTTATCTCTTATCTCACACGATTGATGCATTTAAATTAAAAAGGCGCATTGCAAGCATTCAAAAGAGATAAATAAAAAGCTGTAAAGAAAGCAATAAATAAAGCGATAAAGGAAAGCAATAACACGCCAATCACACAATTACAAAAGAAATTGGGACGGAATACAACCCCAAAAAAGAAGGTTAAAAATGTAAGTTGGGACGGAATACAATCCCAAATGGAAATTAAATAAAGTTGCCCCAAAATTAATTATAAGGGCCCAAAAAAAAATGAACATAAATTTAAATAATCAAACAAAATTAAACATAAAAAAAACATATATAAATCGAGACATTTGTTTGGTTTAGAAACATTGGTTTCCTCGCACTTATTTGAAAGTTTAGGAACATTGGTTTCTTCGCGTTTATTTAAAGAGGGCTCGAAAAGTTGTTTTGATTGTTAGATTGAAAACCGGGATGAATTATCTAATTTATGGAGAAAATTAACTCTTCGTTTTATTTGTGATGTTTTTCATTTTTTGGCTAAAACGAGGGACATTGATTCCAATTTTATTAGTGAAAATTCCAATTTAATTATAAAAATATTTTTGTGACTTTTTATCTCACGCGTGCATAAATAAAATACTTATTGTACAAGTAAACACAACAAAAAAGAGGGAAATAAGGAAGGTCTCACCAAGCCGACGTGATCCTCTACGCGTCGTGACCCATCCGGAAAGTCACGGGGACACTCACATAACGCGACCCAAATAAAATTCTCAGACCGGTGTAGACACCGGGTCCCGAGTCAGCGTAAATCAGAATTACCCAATGATGAAATTAAGTGTGCCGGTTTATAGGAAAAAATGAAAGTTAAAAGTGATGATTTTCTTGTCGGTTTGGTTTATTAGAAATAAATAAAAATATATTTTAAAAAATATTTTGAAACAAAAAAAGTAAGTTTTGGAAGTATTGTGTTTTAGCAAAAAATTAAAAAAAAAAACAATATTTCGGCGAATGTCAGGGTGCGGCAGCGCCCCAGTACGTAGGCCAGCGTGGGGGGCACCGCGCGGAGCCCAACGCACGCTGAGCGTCGCCCGCACGCGCGCTGCTGCGCGCGCACCTTGCCCAATTCCGCCATTTTTTCGTTTTTTAGCCTAAAAAATGATTTTTTTTTTCATTTTTTTGTGTAATTTAATTCTAAAAACCTTTTATTTTTCAAACCCTTCAAATTCATGAGTTTTTTTTGTGATTATTGGAATTAAATTGATTTAATTCAATTTAATAAAAATATGATTTTCTTCATTAAATTTGGTTTATTTTGAAGTATAAAATGGGTCTTTTGGAGAGGATTTGGGGGGGATTTTTCTTGAGAAAAATATTATTTTCTCTCTTCTTCTTCTTCTCCTTCTCCTTCTTCTTTTTTTTTATTCTTCAAGAAAAATTCTCCAAGTATTCTAATATGATTTTTTTAAGTTAATTTTTGAGACAAATAAATCAATTATTTGTTCTTGTGAATTTTTTTACTTCTTTGTTATAATTTTTTCCTTAAGACAAATAAATCAATTATTTGTTCTTGGGATAACTTTCATTATATATTATATATTTTTCTAAATCAAAGTAAGGAAATTTATCATCCAACTTCACTCATTACATCAAATTTGAGGGTAAGCATTTTTGGCTCCAATTTTAATTTAATTTTTAATATAATCTTTGTTTATAATTAGTTAGCTAACATGTAAATTCTTTTAAATCTATTTTCTTAGTTCTCATTTAATTGTTCATATTATTATTTCTTACTCTTATTTCTTATTTAATTGTTCATATTATTTTTGTGTTCTTATTTTTATTTCATATTATTATAATTATTGTTATTTTTATTCTTGTGTCCTTATTTAATTATTCATATTAGTATTATTATCATTATTTTGTTCATATATTGTTGTTAGCACTATCCTTTAACATGTTTTAGAATGATTGGTTTATTTTATTTCTTCATTTGATTCTTGCATATTTAATTTGATTGTTCATATTTTTTGATATTATTATTATTATTATTATTATTATTATTATTATTATTATTATTACTTGCATATTTAATTTGATTGTTCATATTCTTTGATGTTGTTATTATTATTATTATTATTATTATTATTATTATTATTATTATTATTATTATTATTATTATTATTACTTGCATATTTATTTGGATTGTTCATATTCTTTGATATTATTATTATTATTATTATTATTATTAGTATTATTATTATTATTATTATTTGTCATTACTACTATCATTATTATTATTTTTATTAGTTTTGTTTATTATTATAATTTATTATTGTTGTCATCATCATTATTATTATTATTTTTATGTTTTCATGCATGTTAAATTTTATTCTTGTTGTTATTTTTATTATTTTTATTTATGCATGTTAAATTGTTAATATGTTGAGTTGTTTATTTTTATCATGCCATTTAATTGATTTGTCATACATTATGCATGTTGTTTTAATTCATTTTTACATGTTATATGTTTAAATCCATTTTTTTTATTACTAATATCATCTTTATTTGTGTTTTTATTTCAATACTTATTTTTCATGTGTGAGTTTTTCAATGGCAAGTGGGAGCCCATGGAGGTTTGAAGACACCCTTTTGGTGGAGTTTATATTTTTAGCATTTTTAGTATTATTTTGCCCTTATTTGGTTTTAATATGTAATTTGTAATAAATTTATTTTTTTATGCACGTTAATTAAAGTCACAAAAATATTTCTATTAAATTAACTTGGAACTTTTTCTAATAAAATGGGACCAATGTCCTAGTTTTTTACATCTAAATAAACCATCACTTTTAACACATTTTTTAAGTATGAATGCGAGGACCAATGTTCTCATCAATAATGAATACCCCATTTTATGCATGATTTACTTTTATTTTACAATGAGGGTTGTATTCCGCCCCTAATTTTATTGTAATTTATTTTCATGTACTTTATTTTAATTATGCTTTCATTTACCGCTTTCCTTGGATGACCAACTTGCGCTCTAATTATTGCATCAAAATGTATGAGAAAAGGGATGAAATCTAAAATTCAAAACTTAATTCTAATTTAACCAAGGTATAAATGATAAGTCCCGAACCATCTCTGGTCTTTGGGCTCAACAAGGCGAGACGACCATTTCAATGTTCCATTGGAATGGGACTTTCAAGACACCTCTTGTGTCCCGTAAAAAGGTTTTAACTTGCACAGTCCTAGGTGCCACGAGGCGAGAGGGCCATCCTAATGTTCTATTAGGGTGGGTCTTCCAAAACGCCTCTGGTTTGCCCAAGCGTGAGGCGAGAGGACCATCCTACTTTAGAGTGGAAGCCTCCAAGACTCCTCTGGCTTGCCTATGATGGACATAACTGCGCTATCTTAGGCTCATTGAGGTTAGACGAACTTTTCCAATGTTCTATTGGGTGACGACTCCATAAAACCTCCTTGTTGCCCAAAATAGACGCCCTTGCAATTTTCCTTGCAAGTCCCATAAACCTCTTCCCGAGAGCCCTTAAGGTGGGCGTTCGGGATGCACTGGGGTTCGGCGCGCGTCACAACAGGAAAGTTACATAAAAAATATTAGTGATAGTTCTAAAAATTAATCAAATAAAGACGAAATAAATGTTGGGCACAATAACAAATAATGGTAATAACAACAATAATAATAATACAACACAACAAAATGATAATAGTAGTAAATGTGATAGTAACAATAACAATAATAATAATAAATACAATAATAATGAGAATAATAGTAATAGTAACCATGTCACAATAACAACAACAAAAACAATAACAACAACAACAACAACAACAACAATAATAATAATAATAATAATAATAATAATAATAATAATAATAATAATAATAATAATAATAATAATAATAATAATAATAATAATAATAATAAGGATAAACATAAAATCAATAAACAAGAAGTTATAATAAATAAAATGGTAATAATAATGCAAATGATAATAATATTAACAATAATGAATGATGAATAAAAATAAATGAGATCGGTTCCAAAAAATGTTTACCCTCAGAATTTATAGATCGAAAAATAGGATGCCTTGATCCGTCGTCCTTGTCGAAATTTATGGTGATAAATGCTAGAATATCCTAAGAAAAATCTAAGTTTTTTGAAATTTTATGAAAATAATTTAGAGGAATGATTCAAGACAAAAGAAATTGATTTTCCTTACTTAAATCAAATCCCGGATGAAAAGTATTTTTTGCAGAAAAAAAAGAAGAAAAGAAGGCTAAGACTTGAAAAAACTTGATACTTTTGCTTTGAAAAAAAACTCTCGGCTGCCCTTTGCTTGAGAGAGAATTTCCTCTCTTTTTTTTTCCTTTGAAAATATGCAGCTCCCCCTTTGAAAAGAATCTAGAAATCCTTTTAATTTCTGCCTCATCCGAAAATGGAAAGAGACAAAGGCTATTTCATTTTTAGTTAACCGAAAAAAGCATAAAAACGTGAAAGAAATCGAAAAAATCAATGCAGAGAAGAAAATGACCGCGCAAAGGGGCAAAATGCTCGCGTGTGGAGGTAGGCGACGCGCGCCCCAGGGGCGCACGCCTCGCCTGGCGAGACGCGCCCCAAGGGGCGCGCAGCTCCCGCGACGTACGAGCCCGTAGGCCGTTCCGCTCCCGCACGCGTGGCACGCGAAAAAAAATAAAAAATAAAAATAAAAAATAAAAAAATAAAAAAAAAGTGAAAAGAAATAAAAATAAGAGTAACAACGCGAATTTTTTGGGTTGAAATTTTTAGAGGAATAAAGGAAATTTTCGATAAGGGAGACATCATTTTTGACACCTTTACTGGTAAGTATCGTTTTCATCATCGGGTAATTCTGATCTTGGACCGCCTCGGGACCCGGTGTCTACAGTTGCCCTCAATTTTGGAAAACCTAAAACTTGGGTCTCTGGGTGAGCTAAAATTCAGAAAAGAAGGAAAGAGGCACGTACCCGAGGCGGTCGCTTTCCAAGACTGGAAGATATTGTTGGTGTGTTATCCTTTCTAAGGTGGTGCCCCTTGAGAGGTCTTTGGTTGGCCGGTTGCCTCCTGAGAGGTTTTCGGTTGATTGCCCCCCTGAGAGGCCTTTGGTTGATCGCCTCCTGAGAGGTCTTCGATTAGTTGCCCCCTGAGAGGTCTTCGAATGGTTGATCGCCCCCTGAGAGGTCTTCGGTTCACCGCCCCCTGAGAGGTCTTCGGATGGTTGCCCCCTGAGAGGTCTTTAGTTGATCGCCCCCTGAGAGGTCTTCGATTAGCTGCCCCTTGAGAGGTCTTCAATTGATCGCCCCCTGAGAGGTCTTCGATTCACCGCCCCCTGAGAGGTCTTCGGATGATTGCCCTCTAAGAGGTCTTCGGTTGATTGCCCCCTGAGAGGTCTTCGATTAGCTGCCCCCCTGAGAGTTCTTCGGTTGATCGCCCCCTGAGAGGTCTTCGATTAGCTGCCCCCTGAGAGGTCTTCGGTTGATCGCCCCCTAAGAGCTCTTTGATTAGCTGCCCCTTGGGAGGTCTTCAATTGATCGCCCCCTGAGGGGTCTTCGATTAGCTGCCCCCTGAGAGGTCTTCGGATGGTTTCCCCCCTGAGAGGTCTTCGATTAGCTGCCCCCTGGGAGGTCTTTGGATGGTTGATGGTGTTTTGATCGATGTCGTCACTCGCCCTTTGTTGGCGCTCGCATTGATTCTCTCTTTCTGCAAGACTTAGAAAGCCAAATATGTAGGAAAAATAGTGAGCATGCACGTGAGATGCATATGTATGCAGTAATGTAGGACACGAATTCGTCTAAGTGGATTCAGAGATGACAACCGGTTTGGTCACGATTTGTAGCAGAATCGGTGCCCTTTGGAATTCTTTTAAATTTTATGCCTTTGGGGATTATGAGGTTCTCTTCTGATACCTGTAGTCATTCTTTGAAGGTAGTTCATCCCTTATGGTTTTTCACACTAGCTTTTCTTAGCGGGAAATGCGTCTTTTTCAAATTTTCACATAACCCTGTACCTTATTTTTTGCCTGGAATGGACCCAACCCAATCCAGCGGCTTTTATTCATTTTATTTTTTTGTAGGACAGATTGCCTGTTTCCAGGTTTTCACCCTGCCCTTTGGCCTAACTTTTGCTTAGAGCGCCAATTACGGTTTTCATCTCTAACGGCCTTCCTTTTTTTTTTTTAGAAGAGGATGAAGCTGTTACTAAAGATCTTTCAGGTATGATTGGCATGTACTTATGTCTCATATTATGGTTGTATAAGCTTGATTGTTTATCGGGAAGGTGCTGTAGAACTGGCCTCACAGTTGATAGCAAGATGAGTTGACAGAAGCGTCCGAGTGGCGAGAGTATCGAAGGGCAGGTAGTAACAATACGCTGATTCTACGCTAGAACCAAACAACTTTGAGTATGCAAGATGAACTGCTCTGGTCACATCAACATATCATTGTATAAATGCGTATATTTCAATTTGATTTCATAACGCATGATCATTATTTGGCATTAACTCGAAAAATATGAGACCTCATCTAATCTCGGGATAGATCTTGAGAGCATCAAACTCCTATTATTAATTAGCCCTCGCAGGTTTTCTTGATTGAATATTTTCTCTCCTTTTTATTATTATTATTTTATTCTTAGCCTTTGCCATGAACCCTCCTTCAGTCTGTCAGTGTTGGTTGAATTCGCTTTCATCTTCATTAGCCGGAGAGGCTGTTACTTCTGAGAGTAGTTCCTCTTGGTATCAAAGTTTTGTTCTTGGCCCTTGTGCAGACTGGTTGAAACGATGGGTTCCTTATTTTCACACTTTGCTTTTATTTGTTTTAGTGGTTCAAATTCTGAAATGGTTTTCAACAGTTGAGATTGAGGACAGGTTAGGCTCGGATGATCTAGGGCAAAGATTGTGGTTTTTTTTTTCTTTTCTTTTTTTTTGTATGTTTTTTCCTTTTCTCTCTTTTTTTTTTATTTTTTTTGTGTTTTTTTGTTATATATATATATATATATATATATATATATATATTTGGTTGAAAGGTAAAGAGCTGTCCTGCTAAATTTGGCTGTAAGGATCCCGGATGGTTAAAGATCAATCTTGATTGATTTTAGGGTACACATTTCAAATGATCGGGAGGAAATGGGTCACACGGTTTGGTTCTACCGAATTATATGTTTCTCGTGAAGGTCTTGAGTTTTATTCATCCAACTTTTGATGTAGCTCTCGGGGTTTCTTTTTATTTGTAGCATCATATGCAACCCAGATGTTGGGGGTGAAAAGGAATGGCTTTCAAAATTCTGCTCGTGGTCATGTTGGCACGTGGAAGTAGCATTAGTCTCAAGAATGTCCTTGTCAATTTTCAGCATGTCATACCAGGTCCAGGCAAAGGCTCTTTTTTTATTTTTATTTTATATATCTTTCAAAATTATCCTCTCTTCAAGAGTTATATCAGATGCTATCAAGATTTTGTTTGGACTCCCCAAAGTTTCGAGATTAGATGGAGTCATATTAATTGGGTTAATGTCAAAAATAAATGAATGCATCGTGATTATAGGAAATGAAATCATTAAAAATACCATACAAATAAATAGAAATGTTCATCATATTAAAAACAGCCAATACTGTCATAAGAAGTTCTTGAAATAAAGACAAATAAAGAGTCTAAAAAAACATTGTCTTCCTCTCCACTCTCCTGACGAGTGGCAGCAGCATACTCATCTTTCCAGAACCGATCAAACTCATGGCGGGGGAACTGCATTGCAGCTCGTCTTCTTCTTCTTCTCTCTCTTCTCAGGGTCCGTGATCTGCTTGGAGTCGATGAGATCCTGGATTTTGCCCCTCAAGATTCGGCAATGGTCTGTTAGATGCCCAGTGTGTTGATGGTAGGCGCAATATTGATCACTTTTATGCCCCGGCTGTCCCTAACTCAAGGCTGGCCTGGGTGGCAATGGTTGCAACTTGCCCTCCTTCGTTAGTCTGTCCAACACCCAGGATAGAGGTCGACCCAAGTTAGAAAAGTACCGATGGCCCTGTTTTGCTCCGGTAGCTGAAACCTCGGCTGTCTTACCATTTCTACCATTACTGCTTCCAGCTCCGCCTGACTTGTACCCTGACTGGTTCCCAAAATTTCTCCCAGTAAAGTTATTTTGGCTGGCTTTCCTCGCTATGTAAGCCGCCTCAGCCTCTACAGCAATATCTTTCAGCGACTCCCAATCTCTGAGCCGCTTGAAGCTAAGTCCCTCAAGTAAGGGTAGGAGTTCCTGATGAATAATCAAATTTGATCAGCGGTGTCGGGTTTTCGCTTCATCTCCATGACCCTGTTTCTCCACCTAGTGAGGCATTTGTGGAACGACTTATCATTCTTTTGCTGTAGAAGCTTGAGGTCCTTTAGGGTGACCTCCATTCTAGTGCTGCAGTCATACTGCCTCATGAATTTATCAGTCAGCCCAGTCCTCTTTGGATCTCCTATCCAACCCATGGTACCAGTCTACTACCGGACCCGCTAGACTGAGACAGAAATAATACACTTTTTGCCTCTTAGTCAGCCATGTGCCCTTCATTACCAGGGTGTATTGCTTGATGTGTGCAGACGGGTCCAATGTTTCGTCAAACTTCGGCAGCTCAGGCATCCTAAACCTTTGGGGCAGCAGCTCCTCATCCCCCAAATCTCTGTCCTCGAGGTTGATTCCCTTACCAGCTGATAATAGGCGAGTGATTGCCTCAATTTGCATTCTCATACCTCTCATAGCCTCATCTTCTACCCTGGGTGCTCTACCCCTCACGGCTTGATGGGCTGCTATCTCCTCAACCTCCTCTTCCATTACGAAATCCTCATCAGGGTTTGGGACCCTTACCCTTCTCGGCTCAGCGGGCACAGCAGCAGCTTTAGGCTCATCTACAGGTTGATGGGCAGCAACTCTGATGAGGGGAGCCTCCCCACCAGTAGGTGGTTCTACTTGCCCCCGAGGAGGGGCTACCGGTGGTTGTGGACTGATAGGTGCTTATGCAGCAGGGGGGTGAGCAATTCTTTCAGCCATGGCACCCATCATGTCCAACATCCACCGTTTAAAGTCCTCTAGTCTCCTAGTAAGGTCTTGAGTAGTCAAAGCTCCGATTTCTTCTGCCATGTAAGATGATTCACTAGTTGTTGAGAGTGACTCGGAATCCCAAATAGGCACTAATTCTAGCAATCCAAAGGGTGAGTTTGTCCTCACTAGTCGACCGTTGGAACCTCTAGTCCACTTGGATGAATCTATGATGGCTAAAAAACTTAAATTGTTAGAATGATGCAAGGATGACATGTACAATGCATGATCGTGAGTTGTGGCGCATTTTGCAATCAGATATGAGTAAGAAAGTCCTTCCAACCTTGTTACTCCCACACACGAGGTCAAATAATCTCTTCCTAGGTTGGCTTAACCCATGGGTCAACGGGGAACCCAGTGGGCGCGTATGGTGCATGGTGAAAAATCGGCAGCATAACACTCTTAATTAAAAGCACATGCGTATGGATTTTTGCCATCATATATTTGAACCCTTCAAACAGATTAAAATGAGCCCACCGGGGCATGAAAACCTTTGATGAGTGCCCGATTAATATATTCGAATCGGTTTAATATATAAGGGCCCACATAGCAAGCATCGTATTTAGGGGCATATTACCTAGTGGAAGTTTCTATTGCCATTACATGAGTTTTGGTCAAAGGTGGTGTTACTTTAGAGCTACCCAAGCATGGTCTCTGCCAATAGGTCTAGCTCGTTATGAGCATAGCGATCGATCGGGTCTCTATTTGATATACCAAAAGGTACTATGCTTGGGCTGGGGATTATCCTTAACACTTCCCTACAATGAGTGAAAGTAGAGTCGCATTTTAGGAATGCACTAAGGAAGATAGGTTACCAACTAACATAGTTCTAAGGCCCTAAAATGATGTAATGCAATTTCGAAAAGAGATAGAATTTTAAGTTTTAAAAATCCAATCATATACCTTAACCAAAACACTTTCAAAGCGAAGTCTCAAACAAGTCCCCAGTGGAGTCGCCATTGTGATGCGCGCTGAACCTAGCAATGGCCCTCGCGAAACCCGCTTTTAGGATTCGAGTGATTGGGTCGCGTCTTTTTGATCTTGGGTGCCAAGAGACATTTTGGATGTCTCCTTTCCAATAGAACATTGAAAAAGATCATCTAGTCTCATGATGCCTTTAGGTACCTTTGAGGTATTTTGGAGTCGCCACCCAATTTACAAGAAATTGGGAAAGGTCTCTAACCTCTTATTGGTCTAGACTAGAGATTGGTGTTCGGAACTTCACTCTTATTTATGTTTTGGTTAATTATAAATGAGTTTTTAACTTCCCAAAATTTTCTCTCTTATCTCACACGATTGATGCATTTAAATTAAAAGGCGCATTGCAAGCATTCAAAAGCGATAAATAAAAAGCTGTAAAGAAAGCGGTAAATAAAGCGATAAAGGAAAGCAACAACACGCCAAGCACACAACTACAAGAGAAATTAGGGCGGAATACAACCCCAAAAAAGAAGGTTAAAAATGTAAGTTGGGGCGGAATACAATCCCAAATGGAAATTAAATAAAGTTGCCCCAAAATTAATTACAAGGGCCCAAAAGAAAATGAACATAAATTTAAACAATCAAACAAAATCAAACATAAGAAAAACATACATAAATCAGGACATTTGTTTGGTTTAGAAACATTAGTTCTCTCGCACTAATTTGAAGGTTTGGGAACATTGGTTCCTTCACGTTTATTTAAAGAGGACTCGAAGAGTTGTTTTGATTATTAGATTGAAAACCGGGATGAATGATCTCATTTTTGGAGAAAATTAACTCTTCGTTTTATTTGTAATGTTTTTCATTTTTTGGCTAAAACGAGTAACATTGGTTCCAATTTTATTAGTGAAAATTCCAATTTAATTATAAAAATATTTTTGTGACTTTTTATCTCACGCGTGCATAAATAAAATACTTATTTTACAAGTGAACACAACAAAAAGGAGGGAAATAAGGAAGGTCTCACCAAGCCGACGTAATCCTCTATGCGTCGTGACCCATCCGGGAAGTCACGGGGACACTCACATAACGCGACCCAAATCAAATTCTCAGACAGGAAAGTTACATCAAAAATATTAGTGATAGTTCTAAAAATTAATCAAATAAAGACGAAATAAATGTTGGGCACAATAATAAATAATGGTAATAACAATAATAATAATGCAACACAACAAAATGATAATAGTGGTAAATGTGATGGTAATAATAACAATAATAATAATAAATACAATAATAATGAGAATAATAGTAACAGTAACCATGTCATAACAACAACAACAACAACAACAACAACAACAATAACAATAATAATAATAATAATAATAATAATAATAATAATAATAATAATAATAATAATAATAATAATAATAATAATATTGCAACGTAGTAATAATAATAATAATAATAATAATAATAATAATAATAATAATAATAATAATAATAATAATAATAATAATAATAATAATAAGGATAAGGATAAACATAAAATCAATAAGCAAGAAGTTATAATAAATAAAATGGTAATAATAATGCAAATGATAATAATATTAATAATAATGAATGATGAACAAAAATAAATGAGATCGGTTCTAAAAAATATTTACCCTCAGAATTTATAGATCGAAAAATAGGATGCCTTGATCCGTCCTACTCGTCGAAATTTATGGTGCTAAATGCTAGAATATCCTAAGAAAAATCTAAGTTTTTTGAAATTTTATGAAAATAATTTTAGAAGAATGATCCAAGATAAAGGAAATTGATTTTCCTTACTTAAATCAAATCCCCGGATGAAAAGTATTTTTTGCAGAAAAAAGAAGAAGAAAAGAAGGCTAAGACTTGAAAAAACTTGCTAATTTTGCTTTGAAAAAAAACTCTCGGCTGCCCTTTGCTTGAGAGAGAATTTCCTCTCTTTTTTTTTCCTTTGAAAATATGCAGCTCCCCCTTTGAAAAGAATCCATAAATCTTTTTAGTTTCTTTCTCGTCCGAAAATGGAAAGAGACAAAGGCTATTTCATTTTTAATTAACCAAAAAAAGCATAAAAACGTGAAAGAAACTGGAAAAATCGGACTGAAAAAAATCAGAAAATGACCGCGCAAAGGGGCAAAATGCCCGCGTGTGGAGGAAGGCGACGCGCCCCAGGGGCGAGCGCCTTGCTCCTGCGAGACGCGCCCCAAGGGGTGCGCGTAGCTCCCGCGGCGTGTGCACTTGCAGGCCACGCCGCTCCCGCACGCGAAAAAAAAAATAAAAAAAAATAAAAAAATAAAAAAAAAGTGAAAAGAAATAAAAATAAGAGTAACAATGCGGATTTTTTGGGTTGAAATTTTTAGAGGAACAAAAGAGAGACATCATTTTTGACACTTTTACTAGCAAGTATCGTTTTCATCATCGGGTAATTTTGATCTTGAACCGCCTCGGGACCCGGTGTCTACAATGACTTTTAACATCATACACAAGCTAAAACCAACCACAAGGGCCATCAAACAAGTATTCTCATATATGTAATTCACTCGTACATAGCTTATAACATACATTAAAAATATGCACCTGATCATCAAATCTCATGACCACTTCAAATTACTCATCAATAACAAGTCATATTCAAATTTAAAACTAAAAAAGCTGTTGAATTATATCAAGGCTCTCAAATACCCATCTACCCAACATGCAACTAATAACAATAAGAGCAAAGCAAAAACTCAATCAATCAAACATACATCTATCAAGTAAGCAACTAAATCCCAAACCTCAACAACAAGAAGCTTGATCTAAACTCCACCAGCTCAAATCTTTTCTTTGCCCTTGTCTTTCTTCTTGTCAACAGGTTCTTGCACAAAACCATCCAAAACAAACACTTAATCCAACACTTAAACTACTTTAAATCAAAAATAGAATTGGAAGAAAAAGGAGGTCACACTAGAACTTCAAACCACACTTACCTTCCACACTAACTCTTTAAACCAATCCAAATTCAAAACTTGCCTCTTAAAGGTGGTCAAATGAAAAAGGGGGAGAAGATATAAGAAAGCAGATTAAGAAAGAAGAAGAACAAAAGAGGGAAAGAAGAACGAAGAGGGAAGAAAAGGGAAGACAGCTGGTTAACTAACAAGAGTTAAGGCCAACAAAACTTATTAAATTCTCTATTTAAAGCATGTCATGGCTAGGTGTCACTCTCTCAACTTGCCACTTGTCAACTTTTGTTGAATATCCCCATAAATCCTTGGCTAACTCCCTTAAAGTTCCTAAATTATTTTCTTTTGAAAACTTATTTTCTCCTTCAATTATATCCTTACTAACTCACAATATCATACTTATATAAATACTTTTGTACCCTTCACTATACAATTAACACTACAATTCTTCTAGGGTACAATTCGGGTCCTTATAAAAGCTGGAACCAGCATTACAACAAAAGCAAGATCCAGCTTTGGTAGAGAACAATTCTTGAGGAACGGATTGGAGAGATGGGTAGTAGCTTACCACAGATAGGACAAAAGTTGGAACTAAAGCAAAGTTTAGCTTTGGAAGAGAAGTAATAGCTGACCAAAGTTGGGACCAAAGAAAAATCTAGCTTTGGTCCGTTGATCTAATGAGTTTTTACTTTCTTATTTTGTACGAACTTCTTTTTTAAATTGGACTCTAAAGAACGTGATAAAAGAGGGACGATAGGAGATAAGGAGGACACACTTATTAACCTAATTTTGAGGTGAAAAACACAAAAGAAACAGGGAGAAAACTTAACAATGTGAAGATTATAGCAGCAGAAGAAGAAAATCAAAGAAAGTGGAGAGACAATCTGCTAGTCGCCATCCCAGATCTTGTTCATCCTCTTCCTCTGTTGTGAAATTTGCTGGTGAAAGTTTTCATATTGTTCATCCTCTGTGCTTCTTCTTTCTTTATTTTTTTCCTTTTATTATTATGATGTTTAGGATGAATTTTTTTATTTTGTTTTGGATTTTTACACTGCCATGAACTAATTCCATAGTTAGGGTTGTGATGGATCTTAACTTTGAGATTATGTAATTATTTTTGGTTTTATGCATAAGATTGATTTTATGGTATGAGATTATATATTTTTTTTATTGAGATTAATACTTGTTGAAATTGATCAAATTAACAAGAAATTAATCAATTAATTTACTTGATCAATTGAATTAATTAATGAATCAAATGAAACATAACCTAGATTGAAAATATGAATGATCAAACTTATTTTTTTCCTTTTGGTTGTTTGATTTTAAATCAAGATTTTTCCATGGAACTTAATGCCTTCTAATTGCATTCTTTTACTTGATCAATTGAAAGAACTAAATTGAGATTAGGTTAAAATACCATGATCATTGGATTTTGATCATTCTTCTGCATAAACTCTGGAAAAATTATACATTCAAGAGGTTATTAATTCTTTTAAAATTAGTGTTTTATTGTCTTTTTGTCATAATTATTAATTCTTTTAAAATTAGTGTTTTATTTTCTTTTTGTCATTTGTTAGCATAATTTTACTTTAAGTTTCATATTTAAACATTGCTTGTCTAAATAACATAAGCATTCAAAAATTCTAGTACTTGTTGGATTGTTCCCTGATGACGATATTTTGGAGTCACTATCTTTTATTACTTGCACGACAGAGTACACTTGCTCTTAGAATTTAGTTTATTTTGCCTGTGTCATGTTTTTAGCGTCGTTGGCAGGGAACAATATTTCTTACGATATTAGAATTTAGAATTTTAGTTACTTTAGACTTTTTCATTATGTTTATTTCTTTTATTATTATTTTTAGTTTTATTTATTTATTTATTATTCTAATTGAGTTTGTTTTTGTTTGATCACTAGGACTACACATTATGATTCTTTACTTTTTGATCCTGAAATTGAAAGGACTGTGCGCAAGATAAAGAAGGAGACTAAAGAGACAAAAGACGCTGCTGCCAAAGAAGCTTAGGCAACCGAATCAGTTTCAACAACCATAGATTCTGAAGAAGAATAGCCTACCTTAGAGATTGAAGAGACGATAAATACATAAGATGATCTTGTAATGCCCCGAAATCTACCCTAGTAGTAATTTGTATAATTAAGGTAATTAGAGAAGCATAATTGTAGATTCATTGTGACAAAAAGGGCATAATTGGAAGTTAATTTGATTAAAGTGGTAAATTAGTGAAGTAATAAAATATGATTCTCATGTATAATTTGAATTGGGTGCCTAATTGGATAGAAAAGATAAGATGTATATTGATTGAGGATTAAAATAAATTTAGGGATTTAAGTGAGATTATCCTACTTATATATATGAGCATGCAAAATATGTGAGTGACACTTAGCAATCAAAAAGAAATTTGTAGAGAAGTTGTTATCGGTGGAAAGAACTCAAGAAGTCTGAAATTTCTATTCTCCTTCCTTCTCTTTCTCACGGATTTTGGTTGAAGAAATTAATAGGATATTAATCATGTTAAGCTGAATATCTGAGTATAGAATCAAATTGGTAAGTTATCTCTTTTCCTTGTCTTTTTTTCTCTCAATGGGTTAAAAATCTGCAAAGATAATTTGAGGAGATTGTTGATATGGGGCTTTGATTGTGAATTTGTTGAGGGAATCATCAAGAAGAAGAAAAGGGGAAAGAGAAAGATTCGATTTGAAACCAGTTGGATTGAGGGAGATTTGCTCAAAAATCAGGTTTGGGAATTTTAGGGTTTTTCTATGTATGTATTTGATGTTTTTAAATTAATTTATAATATGTGATAAGTATGGATATGATGCAAAAATATTGGATTAATGATAAATAGGCTGGATTTGAGTGTTTATGCATGTTGGTAGTGTTTTGATGAATTCTGAATTGGATTCAATAGAACCAGTTTTGGTATTTTGATCATAATTTGAGCAATAGACCTTCAATTGATGTAATTCTAGTTAGAAAACGACCTTAAGAAATAGATCTATAATTGTTATGAAGAACTTGTGAATTGATTTGGCCTATAGGTAGCTTGAATTTAGCTTTGAATTTGTAGAACTGATTCTGCAGAGCCATTGGGAGCCATTGGTGTTATTAATGGTATATCTCCCAATTCTAATGACCAAATTAGGTTATTTTTAAGCCATTAGAAACTTAATACATAAGGAAACAAATGTTAAGAAGAAAGTTTTCCTCAAAAATGCCTCTAGCTAGGTGAAAATACCTACGCAAAATCAGACCCGGAATCTGCCCTATGCAAAGTGGGGCAGAATGGGTTTGCATGGTGGTAAGGAATTCCTCACCGCTCACTGTCGTGTAAAAGCATTCTATCCATTTAAAACCCATTGTTCTCACCCCACATGGTGGGAAAGAATGTCGGCCTTTCATGTGACCTCAATTTATAGCCTATATTGTGCATTTTTCTTTCCGAATTGAACCTAAACTTTACCAGAAGTTCTCGAGACTTGTCCGACACGCATCTAGCATTAAACTATGAATATATATGTTATTGTTCAATGAAAATGCAAGTGAATTTCCATGTCAACATGATTATTTAATTAAGGAAATGCATGTTTAATGTTATAAAATGAATATGCAAAGGAAGTTATATGAATATACAACTATGTGTAAGGTTCAATTATGGAAAATTATTATGAACGTAGATTAATCGAGAGAAGAAAGCTTATGAAATCTTGAAGGAATACATATGTATTAATATACATGAAAAGCCATGAAAGTAAAATTAGTATATGACTACAAATGAACCTAAGGGCATTGTGACTCGCTTCGAACCCCGTCGATCTTGGATACCCGCTTTTAAGGTCTGAGAGAGGTTCATAAAATCTTTAAAGATTACGGCGGTGTCTATTTTGGGTAACAAGAGGTATTTTGGAGTTGCCACCTAATAGAACATTGGAAAAATTCATCTAGCCTCATTGAGCCTAAAACGATGTGTATGTCTATTTTGGGCAACAAGAGATGTTTTGAAATTTTCATCCTAATAAAATATTAGAAAGGTTTATCTAACCTCATGAAATCTAAGACTAGAGAGAGTTTGGGACTTTACTTTTATTTATACCTTAGTTAAAAGTTATAAGTGAGTTTTTAAGTTAAATTTTCATCATTTTCTCATTCAATTAAATGCAATTTATTTTGAACGCAATTCAAGCACATAGCGAAAGCAGTAAATAAAACAATTTAAAAAAAGGTAATAAAAAAAAGGGTACAATAAAATAGGGTAGAATACAATCACAACCAAAAAATGAAAACCATGCATAAAACAGGGTATTCATTAGAAGTAGGAACATCGGTTCCTATCATGTTTGTGAAAACAAGTTTTAGATTGCGTTTTGGAGGAAAACCATGACATTGGTCCCATTTTACTAAAGGAAAATCTTATTTTATTTGTAAAAAATCTTTTAGTGCTTTTTTATATTAACGAAACAAAATAATATTTATGATAATTGACCTAATAAATAAAATTCGAGAACAATAAAAGTTAAATAATACAAAAAGAGAAGGATTGAGAAGAATGAGCCAAAATAATGTCGTCACATTTAAGCCCCCATTTTATCATCCACACTCAAAAATAAAACTCATGAAATCAAAATAACATATTAGAAACGTCAAAATAAACTACTAAAATAAAAAAAAATGACAAAACAGTAGAGAAACATTAAAAAAATATTTAAATCAAATAAACAAAACATAATATAAGAAAATAAAATAAAAAATAAAGAAGAAATTGACAAGTGACAGCCAAATAGCTGAGGGACGGCTGTATGAGAGGCGACCGATGGGAGGAAGAGTATTTTCGTGATGTCCTATTGTTCATTTAAGCGACGGTCGTTGGTCGGGCCTTCTTCCCATCGGTCATCTCCAAATTTCAAAAACGAGGGAAAAATTTTATTTTTTAATATATATAAAGCTTAAACGCTATTTTTTATGGATTTTAAAACATTGTTTCATGCGATTGAGTTGAACAACCTATTAATATAACAAATCAAACTTAAAATAATAAAATTATCAACTAAACCTACATTTCGAAGCAAAGCATGTATTTCATATCCACATATTAAAATTCATGCAAGAATAACTGCTTTGAACCCAGAATATTTACTTTCAGAATATTGATCTCTTGGTAGGCAATGACAATACAGATCTCTACCTTGAATTCTACAAGAATTGGTTGAAAGTTGAACAAATTGAAAATAATTTTCTCTCTAAAAAACATTCTTTTAAAATGATTTGAAATTTTAGGAAAGTAAATCTAGAAAAGAGAATTAATTTCCTTTTCTTAAATTCCCTATTGATTCTTTTAGAATAAATTTCAAAAGAAAACAAATATAAAGAGAAAACTTCTTGTTTATGAAAATCAATTTTGCTCTCCAAAATCCCCCCTTTCTTAAATTCACTCTTGATTCTTTTTGAATAAATTTCAAAAGAAAACAAATATAAAGAGAAAATTTCTTGTTTATGAAAATCAATTTTGCTCTCTAAAATACCCCCCTTCTAATGCTATTCTTGCACCTCTATTTATAGGTTAGCATTTGATTTAAAGATAAAAATAAAACCTATGTATTTGTCTTTAAAGATAAACGTAAAGTTTTAATTATCCTTAGAGATAAATATTGCTTTTAATTTATCTCTAAAGATAAATGATCTCAAATTATCTTTGGTAATAAAATCAAGTATTTTAATTTATCTTTAAAGATAAATGTCAAATATTTGATTTATCCTTAGAGATAAAGTGGTTTCAAATTATCCTTATGGATAAAATCAAATACTCTTAATTTGTCCTTAAGCACTACAAGGAAATAACGATTTCCCGACGGAAAATAAGTAATTTCCTTAGGGAAACTAATTTGCCGATGGAAATAATTTTCGTAGGCATAATAATCGTAGGCAAATTTCTAGACGGAATTATTTTCGTCGGGAATTTTTCCGACGGAAAGTCAATTTTCGTCGGGAATTTTTTCGACGGAAAGTCAATTTTTGTCGAGAATTTTAACGATGGAAATAGACTTTCCGTCAGCAAAATTCTCGACGAAAAATCAATTTCCATCGTTAAAATTGCCGACGAAAATACTATTTTCGTCGAAAAATTTGCTGAAGGAAATAGAATTTTCGTCGGGAATTTTACCGACAGAAAGTCTATTTCCGTCGGTATTTTTAATAAAAATTTTAAATTAAATTTTTTAATTATTTATTTCATGCTATAAATTTAACCTGTAATATTAATTGCAAAATAATGAAAAAATGAAGATAATATATAAATTTTAATATCCAATAATAATTAAAAATAATAATTATACTAATCATGAAGTTAATAATTATTTAATAAGATCATAATAGTTACATATGTCTGTTACTAAATCCTAACTAAGATGATGGTGGCGGTGGCGGCTGACTAGTACGATCAGACTGTTGCGATGGTGAGGTGACCATACCTTTCAAATTAGCCATCTCATTGCGTAGCTCAGATATGAAGTCGAGAGATTGTCGCCACTGAGCTTCTGAGTCTTGCCACCGAGCTTCTGAGTCTTACCACCGAGCTTGTGATTGTTGCAATTCAGATCTCAGCTCACTAACAGTATTCCAAAGTTCATGTACTTCCCTGGAGGCAGACCGTCTATTAGATGCGGCTGTACTTGAGCTTGAGGAATGCGAGTAATAGGACCTGGCCAAAGAACTTAAGCCAAATACCCATCCTTGCTGGTCTCTACCTGTAACACCCTTTTTACTGTACATAATAACTTAATTGTCTTAAACTATTCTTAAAATCATTACAAAAATCCAGGTAAATTTTTTTTTTTTATCACTATTAAACTTTACTAATCACACAATCATTCTCTAATAGGCTACTTAAATTCTACCGAAATTTCGGCAAAGTCTCCTCTATAATATTGCCTATCCCCCTGTAAACAGAAAGTCTTTATACTTCTATAATCACATACATATTCATCCATCCTACTCCAATTCAAACTCCAATACAATTTTGCCCATCCTCCAATATAATTCCAATCACATACTTATATAATAACTCATAATGTCATCAGCTCACTATTTACATCAATTATACAAAATACAAGACATAATATTAACATGTCAACTATCTACTATAACAAATATGTAGTACAACTCTTGATATAATAGAATCCTAAATATCTATACAGTGTACATGCCATCTAGAACTGAGATTCACATTATCAAATCCCAAGAATTACATTCTCATCCTCTTATTGTAATACTTACCATTCCACGTTATTCCTTTGAAACTGTGCTGACATTCACTTGATCTCTGTCTTATACCTGCGCGAGGATAAACCACGAGCTAAGCTTTACGCTTAGTGGTGACTACCAAATTTACTTATCCACGACATAAACATAATATATACATGTAATTGATCATTCATACATTAATATAGCAAATTACTTTTTCCTTTCATAATCAATATAATACTTTATAATTAATATTATACCAATAGCTATTTAACTCCAAATTAAATATGAATGGTTTGTAGGATAAAACCATATTTATGCAATACATTCCATATTCTTTTCAAATGCTGAAACTTCATAAACCTTTATAATCAAATTTCCACATCAACGACTAAGATCTTTCTGCATTTTAATAACGTGTAAAACTCACTTATCATGCATCATTATTAATGTCATGCAATATTAAACAGACAATATACTTCTAACATAGTAGGTAATATTTCATTCCTACATTATCGGTTGTTATAGCATTTATCCAACCCAATAATACCCACTACTATGTATATTTGCATTCCTGGAGTACACGTTGGTGAATATAAGGTTCATATATTTTCATAAAGCCACTTTCATATCCCAATTTCATAGGCTCATTTATTAATATTATTTATTCAATTACACAGAACCATCAACTTTATCAAAATTCGAAATCATATTATAAATTAGTTAACTTTCATCCAAATCTATATATATATATATACATATATATTAAACTTTAAATTTCACTCATACCTCTTAGTTAACATCTCTTTACTAATTGTACTCCTTCATCCTTCAACTTTACTTCAATCATTAAGTTACTTTACGGCTTCTCAATCCACATTTACTTTTATCCATGCCATTTAACTTCTTAGGTTATACATTTAATACGGATTACAACATTTATTACTTAAATCCACCATTTACCATGCTTCATTTATTAATCAATCAATTTCTTGATTCACACAATTATTTCACATTCACCAATTCACTTTGCAATTTACCATTTTGCCCATAGTACAATGCTGGCAGACTCTAAGCACAGGATAAACGGGATGTGAACCTCTAAGAGTTCACAATAACCTGGAGAGACCTCTGAGAGATCACTCCAGTCTTTCAAACCTGAAGGAACCCCGAAGGATTACCCCCAGTCTTTCAGATACCAGTGGAGTCCTGTGCGACCACCACTGTCTTTAAATACAGTACAATACACTTCGGATATTCAGATACAGAAGTAGGACCATCATTGGCCTACTAAAAAGTGATATTCAGATATTCAGATACAGAAGTAGGACCATCATTGGCCTACTAAAAATTGAGTCGTCATGCTCACACCCGCGGTCTTATGTCCCTATGGCTAGCCACTATATCCTGAACTAGACTTGACTACCAGCTCATCGAATAGGGCCACATTATTGAATGTTATTTAAATAAATCCAAACTTTGATCTTTACATAAAATAAGATTTATATACATTTCAATCCAAAAAATGCAGAAATAATCCCACTATCACCCATTATCATTTTCTCATACAATTTCATTTACTTATCACATTCACTGATTTTGCTTCACAGCAAGCCTTTAATCATATTTATATAATTAAAATGCATTAACAATCATAATACACCTCATTTGTGTATGTATATGTATATATATATATATATATATATATATATATATATATATATATATATGTAGGTATACATTCGATCACCGCTCTCCCTTTCCATTCCAAATCACTTTTATTTTATTTCGTCAAGTTAAGTTTATTTCACATTGAACCAAAACTTACATATTTAATTCAAATACTTTTATATTATTCTTTATACGGTTTGTCATGACATTAAATTAAATTAAACTAAACTCGCTATTTACATCTTTAAGGCCAAAATACTAATATTATTACTAAATTTTCGTTTCTAACTTCTTTGTCCAATGATCCTTGAGCATAATTTAGCAAATCAAACTTTTATTATATACTTTTATTTTACATCTATTTCTTTTACTCAAACTCGTTCTCAACTAACCATCTATTATTTACTTGTCACTCCAAAACTTGTTATCTATGCTAACATTTAACCTTCATACTAAATGTATTTCAAACTCTAAGTGATAACATAATAACTTCAGTTCACCTTAATACAATTACTTCCAATTAATCGGCATTGTTCAAGACCACATATACACGTAAATACATAAGTACTGACATTATAAGAACTCTATTTATACATACATTTTGGAATACAATTATATATATAAGCATAAATTTTGCTTAAACAAAATATACATATCCAAAATCACATAATTACCTCAAGTTCTTCTACACTGTTTTACACCAATATTATTATGGCGTTAAATCAAATAAAATCTTTAATTATTAATTACACATATTAGGTCAAAATACACTATATATTCCTAAAGTTTTATTTCCAATTCCCTCATCAATTATTCCTTATGTACAACATAATTAATCAAATTACGCTCTTACTTTTTAATTTCATGCATAACATACTGATATATTGTTACCTACTATTTTTAAATCACCCTTTTTTTTATGTATATTCATTTCTAGTTTCATTACTTTTCCCTTATTCTAACAAAATGATATACAATGAATTCATATTTCAGACACCTATATATATACACTAAAAGTCCTCTGTACATTAGCAAATTATTCATCAAACATTTTAAACATTTTAGTTCATCTTAAATTTTCACCAATCAAAATTATTTTGTTACAATTTATCATTCATTTCATGCTCATCTAGTCATTTTATGCTTCGATGGTTCATTTCTTATCAAGACTCAACTAAAAATTATTAATAATTAAATTGGCCAAGACTTAGTTCTAAGCACTATCAATTATTTCAGTCTCCTTTGTTTAGTTCTTGTTTAAATGATCCAACCATGCATATTTAATAAGTATTCATTAAAATCAGCTTAATAGAAATTAATGTCAGTATACCTTTCGATCCCTACTGTCAAAAATAATCCCAAAAATATATTTCTTCACATAATGCATTTAGTAAAATCACTCTTAATAAATTTTACTTATGGAAAAATCACATAGAAAGGTAATTTTGGTGGCCACATACCAATTTTATGTCTATTTTTGGTCCCTTCACCGTTGCCGGAGCATCGCTGGAGCTCCACCGGAGGCGCTGAGACCATCGAAAGAAAGCTCGCCACGTCGGGATTGCCATTCCGGTGGTCACGCGCCGAGACCGCCCTCCGTTTCGCCGGAATCGTCGTCGGTAGGTTCTGTTTTCTCCCTCTCCGATCTGCTCGTCGCCGGCGATTGAGGGGGATCCATGGCCATGGAAATGTTCGCCTCTCCGCCAGGAATTCCGTCGTGCCGTTCGTGTCGTCTCTCGCCGTCGGTGTTCATCGGAAAACGCTGAAGAAGTTTGCGGGTTCCTCCCGTTCTCCTGGATTAATGCCACAACGATGGGAAATCGCCGTGATCGGCATCGGCGTTGTTCGCCCACGACGCCACCGACCACTCGCCACCTTCGCTCGCCTCCGGTGGTCGCCGACGTTGTCTCCCGCCGCTCACTCTCCCTCTCGGTCTCTCTCTCTTTATTTTGGTTTCCTTCCCGTTCTGCCCCTGTTCCATGACTCCCTTCTATTTCTTTTATTATTTGCTACTTCTCATATTTCCCACTCAATTTTACTTAATCTCCATCATCTATATAATTTTAGACTTATAACAATTTGTATGTTATAATTATTTATTTGGCCTACTTACTTTTTATTCTTTGTTTAATATTTTCTTATTTATTTACATGCAAACATACACTCATATATATATATATATATAGACTTAAAATTATTTGAATAATTAAATTGAGCAACATTAAGGAAAATTTCACTCTCATGCGTTAAAATTAACATTTAACGAATTTTTAGCCTGTCAAGATATTAAATAAAAACACTGAAATTTTTGGGGCATTACACTGCTAGACATAGCCATCGTAATCTATTCTGTTCTTGAACGTGGTTGTCATGTTGCGTGAGCACTTTCCTGAAGGATTCAAACTAATATACAACAATCCTAATAAAGTTAATAAAAGTAACAACTATCATTAAAATCAATACAAAGTGAAATATTAATCACTTACTCCCCAGCTATAATGGTGATATAGATTCTTCCATCAACTCCAACTGAGCCAAGCATAGGCTGTTCCGCTGCATCTGTTCCTGATACCTGAGTTGGCATAGATTCGGTGTGTGCCATAGGAGTCGATTCAGTAGAAGGAGTGGTAGATGGTGCAACAGTAGGGATGGTCGGTGATGCGTCAGCCTGAGTGCTAGCATTGAACCCAGGCGATGGGGATGCTCCATCACCAATACTGTTACCCATCATGCACCCTGAGATGTGGAGGAATCATATTACTCTTCTTTCACTTAAACATTTTTTGAACCTGACATTATGAAAAAATTGCATATTGTTAGATAATAGAAAATAATCACATTATAATAAACATATTAAATAAAAAAAATAAGTCAGTGCAATATTAATTGTTCTCACATGATATAAAGTTAGGTAAACAAATTATTCGCTATCATCACTAAGCTGTAAATCGTAATCCCAATCATCCTCATTTTTCGATGAAGAAGAATCAAATTCAAGCTCGTCATCGGATCCCTCGCCAACCAAAGTTTCCTCATCATCCTCAAAGGAAATTTCAACAAATTCATTGTTTGCATAGTTCAATGTTTCATTATCATCATAATTAAGAGATTTATTTATTACATGAACTTCTGGTTGTTCCTCTTGAAATGCATCATTATTTTCAGAGCGTTCACTTTGTCCGGCGGCTTTCCTTTCAAAAATGCCTCTTGGTTTTACTTTGCATGCTGCAAACCATTCCGATTTGTCTCGTTTTAAGCTTAGATAAGAGACATAATATACCTGGATCACTTGCATTGCCAATACAAAAGGTTTAAAGTTACTAAATCTTCTACGCTAGTTTACATCAACTAAATTATATCTGGTATGTATTTTGTTCTAACGTTATAAGTTGAATCAAACCATTTGCACTTAAATAATACACAACATTTTATTGGCAATGCGGGGTACTCCAATTCAAGTATCTCAATAATTTGCCCATAATAATCCATCAACTCTCCTTGAATACAAACCCTATTGTTTACCGTTTCCTTGTTATGACCATGACTCTGTATGTGGAATTTGTATCCATTCACGAAATACACCGGATTTGATTTAACATATCACAAAGATCATTTTGCAAGATCCATGATGTACTTGTTCTCAATTGAATTTGTTGATGCCTACATATTCAAATATTCTAACATCATTTAAATGAATATTTCATATATAATTGTATAAATAGATTGCATTATTGGAGGTCACAACTTACGTATATCTTGAACTAATGATGAAAGTGCTTTTCGACTTCCTTGTTCACCTCATTTTGATTTCTTTCAGGCATTAGCTCCCGTATCCATTTCTCAAATAATCTAAAATGCCCATATATAGCGTTTTATTACACCCTTCACATAGTAAATCAAATGAGCAATTTGGTGTATATATTAAACTTACCGCACAAAAGGCTGAACTTCTTCGCAATTCAATAAAATATAACCATGGGCCGTTGTTAATTCTGCCTTTGTTAGCATTTTCCTTATTGAACGGCCATGTAAACGCCCAGGATACGTAAATATGGATAAGTTTCAGTCCTGATTACTTGTTTTCCCGCCATCATCATTACGTGGTAGTTTCTGCTGTCTTGTGTGTACATGTGGCTCAAAATAATGAGAACAAAATGTACTTGCTTCTTCGACCAAATACGCATTACGTATTGAACCTTCAACTCTAGCTTTATTTTTAACATTTTTCTTTAAGTGAAACAAATACCTGCATGATATTTTTGATTGACATTAATTACCATAACAAATTATAATAAAACTGCAATTGCATATCATATATAGTTGTGGCTCAAATGGATACATCAAACGATATTGAATAGGACCAGCAAGTTTCGCCTCATGTGCTAAATGCACCGGCAGATGCTCCATACAGTCGAAGAAGTTTGGAGGAAAAATTGCTTCAAGTTTGCACAGGATTATTGGAATTTCTATTTCCAATCTTGCCATATTTGCCGCATTTATCTCACTTGATGTTAAATAATACCTCACAAAATAACCAACACGTTAGCACTAAAAATCCAGAATTAGAATAGAACAAAAGAGAAACTAATAAAGGAATTTTAAAGAGAAAAGAGTGAATGAAGAAAGCAAATGAAAACATATTGGAACATTGAGGAAGAGCCCAGGGACGGCCATTCAGATGTGACCGACGGGCGTCGAAAATATGACCGGCAGAGAGTGCGGTGTGCTGCATATGTTCCGTCTCTCAAATGAAGGACGGGCGTCTGCAACCACACAGCCCGTCGGTCACGTCTGTTCCTAAAAAAAACGATAAAAAAATAGACTTTTCATAAGAATATTTATTTTAGATGAAAAAATTTTAAAAGAAACACAAATAATTAAGTTCAATCAACCAAATGTCAGATCTATAATATTTACCCTCGGATTATACCTTTTTGGATGAATGTAGGATAGTTTTCATCCCACGTGATTCACGAAGACCGGATAAAAATCAAGACAAGAAAATTTATATTTCTTGCTTGAAGATTACAGCGATTCAAGTATTGGAATCGATGAATTGATGGAAATAAATTAATCTTGTAACCTCAATTTGATTTGATTCCTCAAAATAAGATTTTGAAAGCCAAATTAAAAAGACGAAAATATTTTGTTTTGTTTTTTTGTAAAAATATGATTTTGAGAGTAAAAAATATTGGACAATATCTTCCACTTGGAAAAGAAAATAATATCCCAAATTGTCCAACCCCAAAAATCCACTTTTTTTTTCCGTTTTATAGAAAGAAAACAGAATCCTTTTCCAAGTAGGACTAGGAAATCGACCGACGGGCATCTGAAGCTCGCAGACGGGCGTCGATTAAAAAGAATCCTTTTCCTACTAGGATTAGGAAAGAACCGACGGGCGTCTGAAGATTACCGACGGGACTCGGTTGAAAGGGCACGCACGGTCATTCGCCTCATCGATGGCCTGCCTCTTGTAGTGAGAGACAGATTGTCTCAGCTACCGACGGGCGTCCTTCAACAGACGGGTATGCCATCCGTGGAAAGAAAAATACTTTTATGCTAAATCTTCCCAACTTTCTAATTCTTTCTGCTGCAAATGAAAATCTCCAATCTTTGTGAATCTGAAGGACCAAAATTCCCGAATTTCATCCATTGGAACGAAAACGGACACAAATTTCTTTATCGGGTAATCTCTGATCTGAATTGCCTCAGGACACGGTGCTTACAGTTGCCCCCAATTTTGGAGAAACTAGTGCACTAGTGCCTAGATGAGCCAAAATTCAGAGAAGGAGAAGAAGGGAAGAAAAACATACCTGAGGCAGTTCTTACCTTCTAAAAGCGAGCGGCTGGCTGTTCACCTGGCGGGCCTCATTTCGGTCTGCTCGGTGGTGAATGTCATGGATGATGGCATTGTCTAGCCATGATTTGTTCTGATGTATGGGTCCCTACTGGTCTCGTCTCGACCTGTAAGGTGAGATGTAGTGTTCTCTAGCTACAATCCCGGTGCGGAGCGCAGTGTTCTCTAACTGCTACCTCATTTGCCCTACGTCCTCATCTCGGTCTACATGGCCTTCCGCTAGCCTCATCTCGGCCTGCACGGGGAAAGTGAGATGCAGCATCTTTGACTGCAATCCTAGTTGCGAGATGCGGTGTTATCTAACCACAGTCCCGCAGCGATGTATTCTATTGCTGATGCCGTACTGACCTCGTCTCGATCTGCATGGCCTTTCGCTAGCCTCGTCTCGGCCTGCGCGGGAAAAGTGAGATGCAGTGCTTTCTAACTGCAATCCCGGTTGCAAGACGCGATGTTATCTAACCACAGTCCCGCCGCGATGTATTCTATCACTGATGCCCTACTGACCTCGTCTCGGTCTGCATGGCCTTCCGCTAGCCTCGTCTCAGCCTGCACGGGGAATGTGAGATGTAGCACTCTCTGACTGCAATCCCGGTTGCAAGATGCGGTGTTATCTAACCGCAGTCCTGCCGCAATGTATTCTATCTCTGATGTTTATCTTAAACTTTCTTTTTTTCTGCCAAAAAAAGAAAAGAAAAGGAAAACGCAAATTTGTAGGGTAAATTACAAAAGAGATACGTCCTATGGCAGCACCTGCCTGTTGGGGTCGGTGTTAGTTGACGCTCGCTGGGAGACTTGGATGCTCACCGAGAGGCTTTGATGCTCACTGAGAGGCTCTGACCGAGAGGCTTTAATGCTCACTGAGAGACTTTGATGCTCACTGGGAGTCTTTGATCGAGAGGCTTTGATGCTCACTGAGAGACTTTGATGCTCACTGGGAGGCTTTGATCGAGAGGCTTTGATGCTCACTGAGAGACTTTGATGCTCACTGAGAGACTTTGATGCTCACTGAGAGACTTTGATGCTCACTGGGAGGCTTTGATTTTCGATCCTCAAGAGAGGAAAAGAGATTTAAGCTTACTTAGAGAGAAGTTAGATTGAAAGTTTTGTTGTTTGCCTGCAGGCGGATAGATTCCAATGTCTTTGGTGATTTTTCTGTTTTTGCTTTTGTTTTTGATTCTTCCTTTCTTGGAATTTTTTTTTGGGATTTTTACATTCTGGATGTATTTGAATTTTCACAGTATGTTGGATTTTCAAGGCCTTGAAAATGTCTTTTCTTTGTGTTTTATCATTTTATTTGTGTTGTTTTTGTTTGAGAAGTTGTATTGTTTGTACATTTGCATTTGGATTTTGTACATTTATTATGCGATGTGGGTGAGCATGCCTCTTATGATAGAGAAACTCACCTGATTGCCCCCTGGCACAGCGTGGATAGGCTTGCTTTTCTGGATAGTGTCTGACAACGTTGAGCTGAACCTATCATCTGGATCACCTTTAAGCATGGGGTCTATTCGGACCTTTCCCCTGAGTCACGTACATGGCAATATATACAAAATATTGTGTGTGTGTATGGGATTACGTGTGTGAAACATATGCATACGTTTGAATCCGAATTTTGTACACTTTGTGTGATGTGTGTGAGTGTACATCTTATCATAGAAAAACTTACCTGCTTGCCCCCGGTATGATGTGTATGAGTAGACTTGCTCTTTTGAGTGTTTTTGGGAGCGGGTCTGCAAGATTCCGTTCTCGTGAGGACTTCATCTTGATCTGCTTGTTTGGCATGGCCGATGTAGAGCTGAAACTGTACGTCGGCCCACTTTTGCGTCTGATTGCCTCTGAATAAAGTATGCATGGATAGTCTAGCTTCTTAATGGACCTTCTTTTCTGCATATTTGTGTGATTCCGGATTGTTCTGAGCACGGTGTGTCCATATAGACTTGTTCTTCCGGGCATTCCACCTTTGTACAAATGCACTTGACTTTATGCTGGATACAGTGGCCAATAGTGTCGAGCTAAACCCATTTCTTAGATCATCTTTGCTCATGAGGTCTATTCAGACCTTTCCTTCTAAGTCATATGCATAACAACATATACAACAGATTGTGTGTGCTTATGGACTCATGTGTGTGAAATGTACATACATAAAGCTATATACACAAAACACGAGCAAAGGATTAATGTACAAGAATTGTGTGTGTAGAACTATAAGTGTAAAGGATTAAACACACGAGATATGCAGGGAGACATGCAAAAGATATATGCATGTGAGATGCATATGAGATGCAAAAATGGATAGACCACATCCTAGGCGGTTAAAGGATTCCTTGAGGGTATTGGCTCTGCTGCTCTGATTCCCCCTGAAAAATCTAGAAAAGCGTCGTCTTACTTCATGGACTCTGACCCATAATCTTCTGACCCGTGTGCATCTTTGCCCCCCGGTCAATGAGTATTTTGCCCCCAGGACCCTGAATCAAGTTCTGCACCATGTACTGCCTGACTAAGGGAAGTTATCCGGTGTAATGCTGCCTTATCGCTCCAGGCTTCAAAAGTCACTGTTTTAAAGGTAGTGCGTCCCTTGTGGATTTTCACACTAGCTTTTCTTAGCGGGAAATGCGTCCCTTTTGGGATTTTCACATAACCCTGTGCCTAACTTTTGCCTAGAATGGACCCAACCCACTCCAACGGCTTTTTTTTTTCATTTTTTTTGAAGGACAGACTGCCTGTTCTCAGGTTTTCACCCTGCCCTTCGGCCTAACTTTTGCTTAGAGAGACAGTCATGGTTTTCATCTTTAACGGCCTTTTTTTTTTGAAGGACAGACTGCCTGTTCCCAGGTTTTCACCCTGCCCTTCGGCCTAACCTTTGCTTAGAGAGCCAGTCATGGTTTTCATTCTAACAACCCCTTTTTTTTCAGGTATGGCTGCAAGAAAAATTGGCGCTATCATCAAAGCCCCTTTCTAGGGTAATCAGGAGTTATTCTCTGAGGTATTTTCTCTTTAAGCATCGACTGCATTCCATAACCTCTCCTGATGAATGTATTGCTAGGTCGGGCAAAGTAGCAGATGGAGATCGGGTTCTTGAATGCTTCATGAGGCTACCTTTTACATTACCACCCATTGTGCTTGATAGTTCAGAGGGATTAACAATGCAGTGGGATATCCCTGTCCTTTCGAGGCAAACCTTTAGCTTCAGCTTTTACCTCCTTACATTATGGCCTCTAGGCAAGCTACCGGTGAAGACTATTATACCATCCATCAGGGACTGTTCCTTTACACCCACTAATGCATTCAAGAGGTAGGTGATTAGTCTCGCAGTTGATAACATCAGAACGGTGAGAGCAATAGCGGAGTGCAGTCATTTAGATTTCACGCATTCAGCAATGAACAAGATTTCACTTTTTATAAATGAACTAGAAAATAATGTGCACAAGTATTTGCAAATATTGTGTGCATTTTAGTATGATTTCTCTTCACATGATCATTATCTAATATCGATTCAAAATGCAAGACTACGTCTAATCTCAGAGTAGATCTTGTAAGCATCAAACTCCTGTCTCCAATCAGCCCTCTCGGGTTTTCTTGATTGGATATTTTCTCTCAAGCCTCTAATTTTTGCCCAGAGTGCCTTTTTTCGATTTTCACCCTGACGAGGCACCCAATTTTAGCAAGGCCGCATTTTTTGTCAATTTTCAACCCGCGGGGCATTTATTCCCTTCTTTTGATTTTAGTCTTTAGCCATGGACCCTCTTAGGTTTGTTGACATTGATCGGTTCTTGAAGTCATCTTCATTACTGCCTGTTAACAATTTATGAAGAACAAATAAGCCTTTTCACATCGACCTAAATTTGTCTCATTGGTCCGGAACATCTAGTCTCATTAAATCTCTCTCCTTCCATGGTTGCTTTTTGACTTCCTTCTAGGATGATTGAGCAGAGTATTCGCTGATAGATTTGGCTGTGGCAGTAAACTCATGACCTGTCTCTGCCTGATATGTTTGACTGCTGCTGCTATTGCCATGCCCAGCTGGCTTCTGGAACTTGGGCTCTCATGACTGTTCTTAAAGATTTGAACTTTACGTCGATTGACCATATTGCTTCTGCCCCCGTGACTCTTGTGGAGGTTCTGACGATGATTCTTTAGCATCAATGAGCAAAAGGCAATTTTTCAGGTACATCTTTGTAGTTTCGAGCCATCTTGACCAAGACCTTCTTATTAACAACCTTTGCTACCCTATTGGTTTAAGGGCAATATAGAGAAGACTTGCACGCTACTAGAGCAATTCCTTGGCCTAAGTCGTAGTTTGTACTTCTGTCCTTGACCCTAATGTGGTGCAGGAAACCTTCTTGGCATAATGCTGCCCGTTGGGGCGATAGGGTGTACCCCCCTATAGTGTCTGTTTCCAAGCTCAAGCAACTTATATCCATTGCAGATCGACGTAATTCTTGCGGTCCCTTTTCGAAAGTCAAGAAAAACAGTAAAGTACAGGCATGTGTGAATCAGCGGGATTTGAACAAAGCTTGCCCCCCAAACAGCATTTCCTTGCCCCTTGATCAATTCTCTAAATTTTCCCAATTTTTCTTCTTCTTTTTTTTTTCTTTTGTTTTTTTTTTCTTGTTTTTTTTTGCTACTTTACTTTTTCTTTTAACAAGCTTCGCTCAAATTCGGGAGTTGACACATGCGCGCACTTTTTCGTAACCATTGGGACCATCATTGGGTAATCCCGCCGGGTGTTGTGCTTTAGTAAGAATTTGGTCCCGTTCCTGCTTATGGATTCCTTCTTTTGGCCTTTTCTGCCCCTTCCGGCTTCAATTTCTAAGTTTCCGTATGATCGGTCCATGATTAAGATATTTAGGATGGCGTGCTTGGTGATTCCCCGATCAACCATTAACATGTCTTCATATGTCCAGGCAAAGACTTTTTTTTCTCTCAAATTTTGATCTCATTTCAGGAATTATAATAGATGCTATCAAGATTTTCTTTGAATTCCCCAAAGTTCTGAGATTAAACGGAGTGGCATCAATTGAATCAATATCAAATATGGAGGATTCATGATCATGCATAATGAAATCATAGGAGATATAACACAAGTAAGAAAAAACGTTCATCTCATTAACGAAACCAGAATGTCATTATTAAATAGTTCAAAAATAAAAAGATAACTGTTCTATCTCTTTCTCTTTTTCCTCGGATCTAGAATCTGATTAGTGTCAACCCATTTTCGGATGCACTCCCTCAGAGCGTTGCAATAGTTTATTTTATGCCCTGTGTGCTGATGATATGCACAATACCAATCTGCTCTATGTCCTGGCCTTCCTTGGCTTATGGCTGGCCTTGGCGGCAGTGGTTACAATCTCCCTTCTTTGGTAAAACGATCAAGATACCAGGATAATGTTTTACCTAAGTTTTAATTGCAGTGCACGGCCATCTCAGTGACCAATGCTTCAGCCCTCTCATCACCATCACTCTTGTTATTATTGCTAGAACCCCCTTTGAACTTTATACCGCCATACCCATAATTGGCGACAATTTCCTTCCGTGCTAAGTGCTCCCCTTCTGCTTCGATGGCTATATCTTTAAGAGGTTCCCAATCCTTTAATCCCTTTAACTTGAGTGCCTCCCTCAAATATGGTCTGGTATTCCTGATAAATAATCTGATCTGATCTGGGGTATCAGGCCTCCTCCTCATCTCCATTACTTGGTTCCTCCATCGGGTCAGGTACTCATGAAATGACTCATTCGGCTTTTTCTGTAGTAACTCTACATCTTTTAGAGTGACCTCCATCCTTGTACTACAGTCATATTGTCGGAGAAACTCCTATGTCAGCAGATCCCAATTTTCTTTTATTCTTCGATCCAGCCCATGATACCAGTCCACTGCATGACCTGTCAAACTTAAACAGAAGTATTCTACCTTCTGCCTCTTTGTTAGCGTGGTACCTTTCATTATCAAAGAGTATTGCTTGATATGAGCGGTGGGGTCCTATGTGCCATCAAACTTCGGGACATCAGGCATTTTGAAATTCAGAGGAATTAGATCCTCCCCATCCAGCTCCTTGTCCTCGGGGTTCATCCCTCGACCCCTTGTCAACATCTTAGCCATTACCTCGAATTTTTCTTCCATCTTCTTCTAGATGGTATCTTCTGTCTGGGTGCTTTCCTTCTAACTAACAGGGGTTCTCCATATTCATCCCCTTCTAGATCCTCTTCCATTCTATGGGCTACTCCTCTCTTTTGCCCTCCTGACGTGGCAGCCCCTAGGTCCATTGGTGGTGGACGTACATCCTCCGGCGGATCCTCTCTGGCCTCCTCCTATTCATTTTATCTCATGGGAGGAGGCACCAGGTTTTGTGGTGCAACTGGTTAAGCCATTACGACCATCATGGCCATCATCCGGTTCTCGAATTCTTTGAACCTTCGACCCATTTCTTCAGCTATCAAGGCCCTGGTAGCATCTGCCTCCCTTGATGAATCGGCCATTTTTGGAGATTCTCTGAATGCTTGTTGATTGCACTTGACTTAATTCTGGTTGCTCAATCAAAACCCTCTGATAATGCGACTGTTAGAAGCCCTAACTAGCTAGGAAAGTGGTATTTGATGGCTGAAAGATTAAAGAGTTAGAATGATGCATGAATAATACGCCATGCATGGTCGTGCTGTGCAACAAAAATGGTATACAATGGCTAAAAGAGATTACAATGATACATGTAAGGCATGTGAAAAATTATACACAAGACGATATGTACATAGTTATATGCAAAGAATAAGATATGTATAAGAGGAGGAAATAAAAAATTATTTGTGCATGAATGACATGAATGTGCAATGCATCATCCTCAACCACATGCAAGCAGGTAGATCCTTCCAACCTTATTGCCCCCACACACGAGGTCGTGCAGTCTCTGTCCTAGGCGGGCTTGATCCATGGGTTAACAGGGAACCCGATGGATGCGTATGGTGCACGGTGAAAAATCGGCAACATAACTCTCCTAACTAATGCTTAGGCACGTGAGTCATGATCATTATGTATTTAAATGGTCCAAATAATTTGAGATGGACCTACCGGGGCATGAAAGCCTTTGGCTAGGTAGCCAATAAAAATATTTGGGTCCGCCCAATACAAAATGACCCATACAGCAAGCACAATATTACGGTTCATACCACCTAGGGGAAGTGTCTATGTCCATTACATGAGCTTTGGCCAAGGTAATGTCGCTTTAGGGCTACCCAAGCATGGTCCCTGCCAATGGGTCTAGCTCATCACGAGCGTAGCGACCGGTCGGGTCTCCATTTTATATACCAAATGGTACGAGGCTTGGGCTGGTGATTATCCTTAACACTTCCCTACATTGAGTGAACATAGGGTCGTGTTTCGGGAATGCACCGAGGTCGATAAAGGGACCAAACTAGCATAGATCTAAGGCTCTAATGAGATGTAATGTAGCTTTGAAAGAAAGCAAAATTTTTTAAACTAAAACTTAATTGTAAATTTTAATCAAGGTACTTTCGAATCGAAGTCTCAAGTATTGTCCCCAGCGGAGTCGCCACTGTGACGCGCGCCGAACCCCGTGGGTGCCCCTTGAGCGCTCGCTTGAGGGCGATCGGGCAAGTGAGGTTCGTTGACAACTTGCAATGATTTACAAGTGCATCTATTTTGGGCAACACGAAGGTTTCATGGAGTCGCCATCCAATAAAACATTGGGAAAGTTCGTCTCGTCTCAGTGAGCTTAAGACGGCACATATATCCATTTTGGGCAAGCCAATGGGATCTTGGAGGCGAACACCCCAATAGGACATTGGGAATGACCCTCTAACCCTATGGAGCCTAGGATTATTGATTAAGTCTTTTGATGGGACACAAGAGGTGTCTTGGAGATCACATTCCAATGAATTATCGGATGGACCTCTCGGCTCGTTGAGCCCAAAGACTAGAGTAGGTTCGGGACTTCTCATTTATTCGTACTTTGACTAATTTTACAATTAGGTTTTGAATTTGTTATTTCACTCTCTTTCCACACGATGCAATTAATTAAAGCGCAATTTATTCATTCAAAGGAAGCGATAAATAAATAAGGCATAATTAAAGTAAAGTGCATGAAACTAAATACAACAATACTAGGGGCGGAATACAACCCCCATTGTAAATAAAATACAAATCATGCATAAATCGGGGTATTTATTAATGATGAGGACATTGGTTCTCGCATATATATTTATTATGAAATAATTTTGATGTGATGATTTTTATTGGATAAAATAGGACTTTGGTCCTTGATTACGGGAAAATCCCCAAATTGATTATTATAAAACTCTTAGCCATTTTTATTAGAGCGACAAAGAATAATTTTACAAGGGGAAATAAATTAATTATTATAAGAAAAACAAAAATCATGCAATTGATATAATGATACATACTAAACTAATAATAAAACTGACAATAAATAATAATAATAAAAGTAAAAAGCAGAAGAAATAAATAATAATAAACCTATAATAAATATCAAATAAATGATAATGATAAATATGGAGGTTAAAGGGAATAAACTAAGCAGAAGCCCTTAGGTTTGGGTGGCCATCACCACCCTCAAATTGAAACCATCCAATTAATTAAATAATACCTCACAAAATAACCAACACATTAGCACTAAAAATCCAGAATTAGAATAGAACAAAAGAGAAACTAATAAAGGAATTTTAAAGAGAAAAGAGTGAATGAAGAAAGCAAATGAAAACATATTGGAACACTGAGGAAGAGCCCAGGGGCGGCCATTCAGACGTGACCGACGGGCGTCGGAAATGTGACCGGCAGAGAGTGCGGTGAGCTGCATACGTTCCGTCTCTCAAACGAGGGACGGGCATCTGCAACCACACAGCTCGTCGGTCACGTCTGTTCCTAAAAAAAAAATGATAAAAAAACAGACTTTTCACAAGAATATTTATTTTAGATGAAAAAATTTTAAAAGAAACACAAATAATTAAGTTCAATCAACCAAATGTCAGATCTATAATATTTACCCTCAGATTATACCTTTTTGGATGAATGTAGGATAGTTTTCATCCCGCGTGCTTCACGAAGACTGGATAAAAATGAAGACAAAAAAATTTATATTTCTAGCTTGAAGATTACAGCGATTCAAGTATTGGAATCGATGAATTGATGGAAATAAATTAATCTTGTAACCTCAATTTGATTTGATTCCTCAAAATAAGATTTTGAAAGCCAAATTAAAAGATGAAAATATTTTGTTTAGTTTTTTTTGTAAAAATATAATTTTGAGAGTAAAAAATATTGGACAATATCTTCCACTTGGAAAAGAAAATAATATCCCAAATTGTCCAACCCCAAAAATCCACTTTTTTTTTCCTTTTTATAGAAAGAAAATAGAATCGTTTTCCTAGTAGGACTAGGAAATTGACCGACGGGCATCTGAAGCTCGCAGATGGGCGTCGGTTAAAAAGAATTCTTTTCCTACTAGGATTAGGAAAGAACCGACGGGCGTCTGAAGATTACCGACGGGACTCGGTTGAAAGGGCACGCACGGTCATTCGCCTCACCGACGGCCTGCCTCTTGTAGTGAGAGATGGATTGTCTCAGCTACCGACGGGCGTCCTTCAACAGACGGGTATGCTGTCCGTGGAAAGAAAAATACTTTTATGCTAAATCTTCCCAACTTTCTAATTCTTTCTGCTGCAAATGAAAATCTCCAATCTTTGTGAATCTAAAGGACCAAAATTCTCAAATTTCATCCATTAGAACGGAAACGGACACCGATTCTTCATCGGGTAATCTCTGATCTGAACTGCCTCAGGACACGGTGCTTACACTCACTACTTTTGATAACAGGAGGATTAGCTTGTACAACTCTATTCTTAATAAAGTTGTTCTTGTTCCGTCGGAACAGGTGATCAGGTGGAAGGAATTTCCTGTGGTTGTCAAACCAAGAAGTTTTGCACCCATGTTGAAGATAAAACGTATCTGAATCATCGCCACAGTAAGGACAAGCTAGTTTTCCAGCCGTGCTCCAACCCGACAACATAGCATAGGTAGGGAAGTCACTTACTGTCCACATTAATGCTGCTTTCATCATAAAATTATGTTTAAGTGATGCATCATATGTTTCAACACCGATATCCCAAGCTGTTGCAATTCATAAATCAACGGCTGCAAATATACATCAATTTTGTGCTTTGGATTTCTAGGTCCTGGAATAATAACTGTCAAGAACATATATGCCTCATTCATACACATCCATGAAGGCAAATTATAAGGAGTAATTATGATTGGCTAGGATGAATATTGTTGCCCTGATTGACCAAAAGGTTGAAATTTGTCTGTGCTTAAACACAGCCGAACATTTCGAGATTCAACAGCAAAATCAGGATGGATGTTATTGAAATGTTTCCATACAACTGCATCTGATGGATGGCTCATTATTCCACCTCGTGCTCATTATGCCATCTCATGTGAGGTGCAGTAACTTCAGATGCATATAGTTTTTGAAACCTAGGAGTTAACAGAAAAAAAATACATACGTTTCCAAGGTACCAACTTCTATTTATTACTACAATTCCTAGATTTATACCTAGGTTGACTACAAAATTTTTACTATTGTAAATTCATGTCATCCCTCCAAAACAACATGCATCCCAACCGGCAACAGTCAATTTTCTCAATAGGCAAACCTAAACCACTGATCAGTTTCTTCACATTATACAAATTATCAATCATTTTATGGTCAAGAGGCAATGATTCATTATACCAAGCAAGAATTTTATCAAAACTTCGATCCAAAATACGGCCTTCGGATTTTATATTCAATATTCGAGCGACCGAAGATAACTGAGTCATGTTATCACAGCCTGGCTATAATTCTTGATCTGCTGAATTTAGCAAATCATAAAATTTGCTCACATTTTCATTGGGTTCTTCCAGCATGGGTGTATTTTCCCTAAAATCATGGCCAGCTGCATCGTAAACCATTTGAACGTATGGATTATCAGTAACCCCTACTTCATATGTAGTAAATTCCCCCTCTTTCAAATTGACCCTCAGTTGCCAACATATTACCTACATTTCCCATCGAGGTGCTACATATTGATGGTTCCCGATGTCGTGTCCACTCAAAATAATTTTCGACAAATCCTTTTCTTAACAAGTGAAAATACACTTCATCAACTGGAACATAACTAAGGTGCTTGCACTTTTTACATGAACATCTTATTTTAGCCCCGTCCATATGTACAGGTTGAGAACTTGCATATTCAATAAACGACTGAATCCCTTGCACAAATTCAGGATTAATGTAACCATCCTTTGTTTTTCTTCTATACATCCAAGATCTATCTATGTTACTCATACTTAATTCCAAAACTGTTACATGAACAAGGTGACATCTTAATTAGAATTATATATATCTAATTTCGAAAAAAAATATATATATTAGTTAATAAAACTAGAAATTCAAAATACAACTATTATTACAAAATTATTTAAGACAATTGCTAGTCATTTTAACAATAATTATACTGATTATTATGCTAAATAAAAAGAAAAATGGAAATTGTCATATTATAGTCATCTTCATTACAACAACAAAAACAACAATAATAAAAACAAAAAGAAGTTTATAAGAATATTATTTAATAATAATTTACATAATAATAATAATATTAATCATATTATTTACGTTAATTATTCATATTATTATTTAACAAAAAAAATAACAACAATACAAATTAACATAAATAAATAATAATAATAACAATACAAATTAACATAAATAAATAATAATTATAATAATAATTAAGGTTCAAATTTTACTGATTTTATTTTAATAATAATAACATGTTGAATACTAATAATATGAAGAATACTAATAATAAATTTAATAATAACATTTAAATTAATAAGCTCATAAAAAAGAAATATATATATAAAATAAAAAAAATAAAATCCTCAAATAAAGTGTTAAGTTTATTTTTTTCTAATAATACTAACAACAATAAATTTGTCATTTCATTATTTAACAATAATCCTACTAATACTAATAACACTAATAATCGTCTATCTAAAAAAATGTTTAATTAACATAAATAAATAACAATTATTCTAACAACAATAACATTCCACATTAAAAACAATAATATTAATAAACAACTTAATTTTTAGAATATTCGTATTTTATTATTCACCGACAATATTAATACTATTAATATCCTCAAACAAATTATTAAGTTTATTATATTCTAATAATACTACTAATAATAAATTTTTCATTTCATTATTTACTAATAATCTAACTACTAACACTAATAATAATATATTTGAAACAAATTATTCATAGTATCATTTAACAATAATAAAATATTTAATTAACATAAATAAATTAAAATAATTCTAACAACAATAATTAACACTAATAAGTAATTCATCTTTTTATTAAACAATATTTAACATTTAACTAACATAAATAAATAATAATAATAATATTTATTAATTAACTAAAAAAAGAAAAAAAAAACACAAAAACCACTTACCTGACGCCGCCGGAGGAGGAGCAGGGGATGGAGGAGGAGGAGGAGAAGGAGGGGAGGCGAACTAACGGCGGAGCAGCGACAGCCAACGCCGGCAGAGAGGAGGCACCGCACGGAGGAGGGAAAGTGAAGTAGGAAAGAGGGAGGGGAGGGGAGGGAGGAGGAGGAGGAGGGGAGGCGGGCCGGATCGGCATCGGAGGGAAGGGGGAGTGGGCGACGGGTGACATTTAGCGACGGATAGAACATTCCGTCGCTAATTTTGAAAATTAAAATTTTTTTGTGATGGATAAAAAATTCCGTCGCCATTTTTAGCGACGAAAATTCTTTCCGTCGCCAAAATTAAAAAACATAATTTTCTAGCGACGGTAATTTTTAAGCCGTCGCAATATTTAGCGACGGAATAATAATCCGTTGCTAAATTATTAATTACTTCTTATTTCGCGACGAAATATTAATATATAGCGACGAAATTAAATTTCCATCGCCACTTTTAGCGATGGATTACTAATTTTCGTCGCTAAATTAAATTAAATTATTTTCTAATTTTTTAGCGACGAAAGAAATATTCCGTCACTATTTTTAGTGACGGTAATTACAAACCGTCGCTAATTTCGGTCGGCAATTGTGGAGGGAATGCTTGGCGCCATTTTTAGCGACGGAATTTATTTTTCGCCATAATTTAGCGACGGTATTTATTTTTCATCGCTAAATAGCGACGAAAAATAAAAATCGTCGCTAAATTGCGGCGAAATGTACATTCCATCGTAATTTAGCGACAGAATTAACTTCGTCGCTAAAATTCCATCGCTAATACAGGATTTTCTTGTAGTGAAGGATAAATATTTTCAATTTATAAATTTTATCTCTAAAAATCAGGATTTTAGTTTTCTAGGATAAAACTTTAGATTTCTTTTAAAAAAGGAAATCCAAGTCCACAGTCAGGTAGAGACCGATGGGTGTCCCTCGCTTGAGGGACGGGCGTCGGTTGCTAGGAAAACGAAATCCGAAAATGGCCTTCTACAGCCTAACTCACCAGAGGTTGGGCACCTCTCACATGAGGGACGACTGTCCTTCGTGTAAAGAATGGGCGCCCCTCGCAAAAGAGCAAGCACGGATGGATGGTCGTCCCTGGAAGGGACGGGCGTCCATAGTAATCAACCGACGAGCATTCGCTCATCTAAGGGACGGGAGTTGGTCGCCATTTGCGCGCGATTCGCATGATCCTTCTATTGCAAAAGTCAGCAGCTCTAACATTAAATGACGTGTGTCCCTCATCTGAGGGATGGGCATCAGTCACAAAAAAACTTAAATTTTATGCTGAAAACACCCCTTTTTAAATCATTAAGGAAACAAAAGGATCTTTGGTCACAAACAACTCCAAAACTTGTGAAATTCATTGGTGAAAACCTACAGCTTCAGCCTTCTACCTGTAAAATAGGTATTGGTGTCATCATTGGGTAACTCTGATCTAGGCTGTCTTAGGATTCGGTGTCTGCAGTTGTCCCCAATTTTGGAGCGACTAGTGCACTGGTATCTAGATTGAGCCAAAATTCAGATAAAAGGAAAGAAGCGCATACCTGAGGCATTCTTTACCTTTTGCTGTACTGATTGAAGATTGTGGCTTATGATTGTCGCCATTGAGTCATTCTGAAGACTTCGATTAATCTATCCGACATATGATTATTGCCATTAAGACCTTGGCTTATGATTGTCGTCGTCGAGTAATTCTGAAGACTATTTTTGATCTGCCTGGCATATGAAGACTACAATTAATTTATCCAGCATATGATTGCCGCCATCAAGATATCGGCATATGATTGTCGCCGTCAAAGCACTGGCATATGATTGTCGCCATTGCATCATCTTGTAGACTATAATTGGTCCATACGGCATATAATTATCGCTATCAAGATAGTCTGTTCGGTATATGATTGTTGCCGTCGAGACATCGGCATATGATTGGCGCTGTCAAGTCACTAGCATATGATTGTTTGTCGCCAATAACCTTATTGATAAACTGCAGTTGGTCTTACAGGCATATGATTATCACCGTTAAGCCGCTGGCATATGATTGTCACCAATGACCCTTTTTTGATAAACTGTGATTGGATGAGGCTTATCACTAACGCCACTGATTGATCCATCTGGCATATGATTATCACCATTCAGATATTGGCATATGATTGTCTCCGTTGAGTTACTGGCATATGATTGGGTCCAATGACCCCTTTTGAAAACTTCCTTTGATGTGGCCTATCATTAGTGCTTCTGAGTCGTTATGGTGCATTTCACCCTTGAGTCATGGTGTAGTCTGTTAGAGTGTAATCCTTGTAATTTTAGAAAATTTTGTTAATTTATTATTTAGACTTTTCAAAACAGAAATTTAATGTCTTGTTTGTTCATCTCTTTTATTATTTATGATTATTACTATTATTATTACCTTTTTTTTATGCTTTTGTTATGTGTTTTCAAAGCAGAGTAAAAAAACTTGAATGAAACATAACAAATGTGACTAAATAAATAAAAGTTTGTAAATCAAAAGATATCTATATACAAGTCTCCCTAAATATGTACTATAGAGGAGAATAGTTCATCGGCTCGTCTAGGTTCTCATCGCTATCGGACACATGTATTGGCTGAGCACTGGGTGTTGACAGCCCCGCCCCGGAGGTTAATGTCCCAACTCTAGAGGAAGAGGATTGGTGGGTAACATCCATAGGTGGGGATCGAGGCACTGCTGGAGGTGCTAGTTGTGGAGGATGCTGGAATTGAATGAGTGCATGCATGTCCAAAAAAGGCCATGTGCAAGTCCTCAAAAAATCAGGAACTCTTTAACCACTCTTGCCAGTTCTAAAATAGCCTATGTATGCTTTGAACTCTGGTGTTTGGAGGCATCCCTGATCTGAGTAAGTCGGTCCTCCATCTGCTCATGTAGCTCCCTAACAGTACCCGTTATGTCGGGAATAGCTACCTTTAAAACCTCGACCTGGAATTTGAGAGAGGTGATAGACTCGTTAATAAGCTGGATAGCCTCATCAATCCTCTAAGCTGCCGTTGCCTGTGAGGCACTCAGATCCTACCTTAAACTCTCTATGAGGTTTTCCTACCTGTCCAAACGCTCATCTAACCTCCTAGCCCTCTCCTCCATACGCCAGTTTATGGCAACAAGAGCGACAGCCATAGCTAAGATGATCTCCTGCTATATAGATGGAGAAAGTGGATGTGTGTTGGATTGCAATGGCTCCGTATGGGGCTTTGATGGTGGAGGAGTAGTAGATGTAGATGCCCGCTGGACTGATGGTGTGGAGGAATGGGACTTGGCTCCTCCACATGGCCCTACTGAGAAGCCAGGGTATAGATCATATCCTCCAAGTCTATGTCTAGGCCCTGATCCTAGGGAGTATGAGGTGCTCCTCTTTAGGCTACTGCTGCTGTGGATAATCCCCCTCCAGCTAGATCTCCTCCTTTGGACCCTCTGGTGCTGGTTGGAGTAGAGGTAGATGGTAGAGTTATCGGGTCTCCACTGCTATGAGTAACCTGTACACTCTAGAGCGGTTAGGTACCTAGGCAAACATCCCCATGGTCTAGGCTACAGCCAGATTAGGCTACAGCCAGATCTACAAAGATGTCCTCATCGACTGGAGGTCCAAAGTTGAGCTCAGGCCTCAGGTGTAGTAGCAACCGTGTAATTACCCTTCCAGCACATATGAATGGTGTGGACCTGCGGCCTAGCCTAACCAAATTAGCCACGATCTCGTGGCTAATGTTCAGGCATCTCCTAGAGACCATGGCCTATTAACTCCATATCTCTACAGAATTAACTAGCCCAGGGTTTCTTGCTCTTCCTAGGTATGAATTGGATAGCACTCCGTGGAGGTACTTAAGAGCCTATGAAAAGAGCATGGTGCTCTTTATTGTGTCGTGGTCATATGGAGCCCCGGGTAGCATACTGGTCTCCCAATGGTGCCGCTTGACTACTCTCTCTAGTGTAATCACCTCTACCTCAACTGGAAGCCCCAATGCCTGTGCAAAGAACTAGTAGGTAATGCAGAAATGGTGCCCCCTAACTCTAAACTGAATGACTCCCTCCTCTGTATCTGGCCTTTCAAGGTAGCCAGGAAATCTATGCAGACCTCTAGCTAAGTCCGGAAGGATGGCCTAAGGAACTCGGTCCAACCAACTGCCTCTAATAACGTGCCCACCTCTTCAATCATCCCCATTATTAGATGAATGGTCTGGAAATGTATCTGCTAGAGCGAAATTGGGCCCAAGTTAAAGCCTTAAATCGCTCCCTCTAATTAGGGCTCGTCTAAACGGGAGCCTGGGGCTTTGGCTGCTCAGGAGGAATGTTACGTCTCGGAGGCATCCTAAAAGATATTATAAGTTAGTTTTATCTTGAAAACATATTAATTATAGAATATAATAAATATTCACATATTCTGAATTTTGAAAAATTTCGGCAGCATCACGGCTAGGATGTGTGTGATGCGCGCTGAACCTTGGGGCACCCCGAACCGCCCGCTCTTAGGAGAGGTTCATGAAAACTTATAAGAAATTTATAAGTGCGTCCATTTTGGGCAACATGGAGGTTTCATGGAGTCGCAACCCAATAGAACATTGGGAAAGGTCGTCTAGCCTCAGTGAGCCTAAGACAGCGCTGCTGTGTCCCTTATAGGCAAGCCGGAGGTGTCTTGGAGGCTTCCACCCTAATGATAGGATGGTCCTCTAGCCTCACGCTTGGGCAAACTAGAGGTGTCTTGGAGGCATCCACCCTAATAGAACATTAGGATGGCCCTCTCCCCTCGTGGCACTTAGGACTATGCAATTTTGAGCCTTTTACAGGACACAAGAGGTGTCTTGGAGGCCCCATCCCAATAGATCATTGAGATAGCCCTCTCGCCTCGTTGAGCCCAAAGATCAGAGAAGGTTCAGGACTTCCCATTTATTCATACCTTGGTTAGGTTTATGGTTGATTTTTGAATTTATCATTTCATCTCATTTCTCATTCAATCCGATGCAGTTAAATTAAAGCACAGATTGTCCATTCAGGGAAAAGTGATAAATAAATAAAACATAATTAGAGTAAAGTGCATGAAAATAAATTACAATAAAATTAGGGGCGGAATACAACCATTATAAATTGCAAGCGACTCATACATAAATCGGGATATAAATTAAGAGAGAGGACATTGGTCCTCGCATGCAATATATATTACAAAATGGTTTTGAGGTGTCGATTTTTATTTGTTATAAAAAATAGGACATTGGTCCTCAATTTATAAAGAAAATCCCAATTAAATTAATAAAAAACATTTAACCATTTTTATATTAGCGGGAAAGTATAAAAAGAACATAATTCACAATAACAATATAATAAAAAGATAAAGTCTAGAGATTGAACCCGGGAGAAAACCCTTAAGTCTTCACAGTAACTTCTACACCAAACAGCTCCAAATCCACCCAACAATTCAAAATAATAACTCACAAAATAAAGAATACGTTAATGTAAATTTAAAGAACCAAAATAAATATGAAATTAAACGATAACGAGGGAAAATGAAAGAAATTGAATAAGAAAAACCATTTAAAACAAAAGAAAAGAAGAAATGGAGCTCAATAGGAAAGAGGCCCAGGGACAGCCCAAAACGTGTGACCGACGGGCGTCCCTGGAGTCGACAGACGGGCGTAAGGGTGACCCTTAACGTCCCGTCACTCACTTGAGCGATGGCCGTTGGTGGTCCTTATCCCCGTCGGTCCTCTCTGTTTCCGAACAGTAACCAAAATTAGATTTTCTCTTTGTTTTAATTTGAATAAAAGGAATTTTTATGTAAGAAATTACCAAAGATGATTGAATTCAAAGTAATAGGTCCAGAATGTTTACCCTGGGATTTTTACCTTGTGAAGGTGAACGTTGCAAGATTTTGACTCCTCGAGTTCTACAAGGATCGGATTGTGATCACGCAATCGGGAGAGATTTCTTGTTGCAAAAATCTCACTTTGAAAAATAAATCAAGAGAAGGAAATTGTCTCCTCTTTTTTGGAATTTGGGCAGCAATAAATATTTGAATTAGCTAGATGGATGAAAACGAACGGATCTCATTTTCTCGAATTAGCGTAATTCGAGAATAAAATAAAGAAAAGAAATTTTGAAAGAAAAATTCTTTTTGTAGAAATTGAAAATGAAATCTTCTGTGGAAAATTCCTAAGCTTTAGTTTTCTAGTAAAACGTTTTCTGATCAATAATTTCTCTGCAAAATTTCCAACCCCCAAAACTGAATCTCTTTCACCTATTTATAGATTTAGGAAGGAATTTCAAATAAATTTAAATTTTAAATTCAGATTTGAAGAGGATTTTTCGAAATCAAATCAAAACCGAACGATTTTCAGAATATTCCTAAAATTCAATCTAATATTCAAAAATATTTGAAAAGATTTGGGAAATTCAAAAAAATTTTAAAAATATTTTGTAAAATCCCCCCAAATTTTGTAGAATTCGTCGGTTAAACAACCAGATCACCGACCGACGGGCTGCTAGTGGATTACCGATGGGCGCCGATCGCAAGGGGCACCGGCGGTCATTTGGCTGATAGACCCTACATGTGGCACGAAAATGAGAGACGGCCGTCTCCCGCGAGAAGCGGGCGTCGCTCAGTCGAGCGATGGGCGCCTCTCAAACGAGCGACAGGCGCCGCTCAATCAAGCGACCGCCCCATTCCCGAGCGACGGGTATCTTTCATTCGAGCGACGGGCTCCCTTCCCCAAGCGATGGTCGGTGCTCGACATGTGAGATGGGTCTCTCGCGTGAGCGACGGGCTATTCTCCACCGACGGGCTGCCCGTCTGTGGGTTCAAAAGCCAATTTTCAAAGTTGAACTCTTTTCGACTGTCCGAAATCCCTCGTTTACCCAGAAAACCTCCGATCCTTATAAAACTGGAGGACGAACATCCCCAGCTTTTGTCCCTTGTCCGAAAATCGACGTTATTTTCTTCATCGAGTAACTCTGATATGGGCTACCTCAGGACCCGGTGTCTACAGTTGCCCCCAATTTTGGGGAAACTAGTGCACTAATGCCTAGATGAGCCAAAATTCAGAGAAGAAGGGAAGAAATGTGTACCTGAGGTAGTCCTTACCTTCCTGATGCTGCGTGGAAGCAAGTGGTTTCTCGTTTCCATCCGGTGAGCCTCGTCCCGGCCTGCTCGGTAACTGAGGGTCATGGGAGGCAGTGTTATCCGACTGCTACCCATTTGTAATCTATTCTATTGCAAGTGTACCGCTAGCCATGTCTCAGCCTGTACGGTGCTTGTGAGATGCGGTGTTTTCTAACCCCAACTCAGTTGCGATCTGTTTTATTGCTTTTGCCCCGCTAACCTCATCTTGGTCTGCACGGCGACTGGTCTGTCCCGTTAGCCTCATCTCGTCTTGCACGGTGTGAGGGGTAGTGTTCTCTAACCACCACTCAGTTGCAATATGTTCTATCATGTTTGCCCCGCTAACCTCATCTTTATCTGCACGGCGGTTGGTCTATCCCGCTAGCCTCATCTCGGCCTGTGCGGTGTGAGGTGAAGTGTTGTCTAACTGCATCCTCTGTTGCGATATGTTCTATCGCATTTGCCCCTGCTAACCTCATCTCGGTCTGCATGGCGGCTGATATGTTCCGCTAGCCCCATCTCAGCCTACGCGGTGTTTGAATTATTTCATCGTTGACCATCTTCGGGTTAGTGTGAATTCATGTTCCTGTGTTACAAAAGATTTGATCAGTTCGTTGCGAGTTAATTTGTTCATTATCTTTTAAACAATTTTTGCATCATTATTATCTTGTTGTTTTTTTTTCATTCCCCGTGCTATCAAACGCTCGAAAAGTGTAGATAAGATATCAATCATGGCAGAATATACAGCATGAAACATAGATTTAATAGATTATAAGCATAAGTTAGTCCAAAATGTAAACATAAATGTTCCACTAAATGACAACATATTTTGTACAAAAAATATACAAGTAAAACAAAGTGCAATGAGAATGGGCTCCTTGAACAGTCTAGAGAGGGTGGTAGTCTGAGGGCTCATCCGGGTCCTCCTCATCATCCGACACATGTCCTGGCTGGCTCCGTGATGTGGATGCCGATGGCCGGGCCCTGGACGTAGAGGGACGACTAGGCGGTGCTGGCGCTGGAGGTCTGAATGCGGCCTAGGCGTGAGGGGGGGCTGCGACCGGTGCAACCGCAGGCTGTGCTCTCGCAGGGTCTGCCTGCCGAAACTGCACCTGTGCATAGCCGTCTAGGAAAGGCTGGACGCACACTCCCATAAACTCCAAGATGTCTCTGACCACCCGTCCCAACTCCTGAAATCTGCTAGACAGTGTTAGGGTCTGATCTCGGGTTGCACTCCTGATGCCCCTTAGTGTAGACTCTGTCTGCTCTCTAAACTCTCTGATGGCCCGGGAGATAGGTGGGATGGCACCCTCCAACACTCCTGCTCTGAATCTGAGGAACTGACAGACTCGTCTAACATCTGGATGGCTATGTCTACCCTCTCGGCCGCGGTACCATGGGAAGTAGTCAAATCTCGTCGCAGGTCCTCCATGAGCCTAGCTTGGTCTCGGATGACCCTCTTCTGCTGGTCCAGTCTCTCTAGTATGGCTCAGTCTCTCTCCTCATGCTGCCCGATGCGCTCGAGGAGGACCCTGCCTCTCTCCTTCTGCTGCCCAATCCGCTCAAGGAGAACCCTGTCTCTTTCCTCCTACCTGCGCTCCATGGCAATAAGAATAGATGTTATGGCCACCAATAGGTCAGGTTGGGCCGGCTACGGTGCTGATGCTGGGTCAACCGGATAGTCTGGAGGTGGTGCAGTGGAAGTGGATGCCCTTGGGTGCCCTGCTCGGCTGTAAGGATGAAACCTAATTGTATCCCGAGGCACCGACCTCTGTACCCATGCCGGAGACGGAGGAGGGCTCTGCACTCTCTATGCTAGAGGAGTGGCAAATAACTCATCCATAGTGAACTCAATGCCCATGTTGGAGGGTGTCTGCGACTGCCCCTCCTCTGGTGGCTACAGTGGAGGCTGTCCCTCCTGAAACTCGGCCTGCTGAGGAGGTGGACCCTCCTAAAACCCTAGCTGCTAGGGAGGCTGGCCCTCCTAAAACTCTGCCTGCGGAAGAGGTTGGTCCTCCTAAAACTCTGCCTGTTGAGGAGGTGGACCCTCCTAAAACCCTAAGTACTAGGGAGGCTGGCCCTCCTGAAACTCTGCTTACGGAGGAGGCTGGTCCTCCTAAAACTCTGCCTGTCGAGGGGGTTGCTCCTCCATCTGGGGCTCCCCTACCGGCTGAAGTGAAGAGACCTAGGGCTTGTCTGGTCTCATGGATCGAGCGCAGTCTATACTCCAAGGGCTGGCCTGGCAGCTGAACTATCATCCCCATAGTGAGAGCTGATGACGCATCTATATATATGCTCTCCTCCAGTGCGGGCCCAAGACTGTCCAGGAGAGCTCCTAGACTCAACAATAATCGGGTCACCACCCCTCCTGCGTATACCACCGGGACTGCCCCCCCGTATACTCTGACCAGATTGGCCACGATCTCATGGTTGATACTCAGATGGCGACCAGCGACCATCGCCCATAAGCTCCAAATCTCTACCCCATTCACTGACCCAGGATTACCTGCCCGTCCCAAGTATGAACTGGAAAGCACCCGGTGGATGTATTTGAGAGCCTGTGATGCCAGTACTGTGCTCTTTGCCGTAGCATGGTTATACGGTACTCCTGGTGGGGCGATCATCTCCCAATGCTATCTCCTGATGGCCTTCTGTGGTACTATAACATCTGGCTCGATCGGTAATCCCATCGCCTCTGCGAACCTCTGTCTGGTGATGCTATATCGATAACCTCTGGCCCAGAACTGGATCACCCACTCCTTCGTATCTGATCTCTGAAAGCCCCCGTAGTGCAGGGTAGCCAAGAACTCCCGTATAACCTCGGGGTGTGTGTGGAAGGAGGGCCACATAAACTCTGTCCAGCCTGCAGCTGCCACTAATGCGTCTACCTCTTTTAGCATACCCATGGCATGTAGGAAGGGTCTGGAGATGAAATGGCTGGCCCGGAGCTGAACTCGAGCCAGCAGCCTAAACCTCTCCCTCGCCTCATCGCTCGTCCAGATGGGAGGCTCGGGCTCTGGCTGGTCACGGGGAACCTGACGTCTAGGAGGCATCCTGAAACAAAAAGTAAGAAATTAGTTTGGCATCATCGCTGTAAGTAACGGCTAAGCAAAAGATTATGACTCTGTAAATTTCAGTGGCATCTCGGGCCAAATGCAATAATTTCAGCAGTGTTCTCATAGGGGTATATTTATACAAAATAAAAAAAAATTGGGTGGCTTCCCGGTAAGGGTGGGCCCCATAAAAAATTTGGGCAGCATCCCGGCAAGGATGTGCCCAACCAGAAAAATTAAAAAATTTGGCCTGCATCTCGGCAAGGATGTGCCCAACCTCCTGCACAAAAAAACAGAAAAGGACAGGCCTCAGGCCCCAAGCAACATTTTAAATTATTCATGTCCTGTCCAGTTCAAGTTAGTCCTAGAACTAAGTCTAACAGCGGTAAGTCCAAGATAACTTCCATTCTCTTATCATTTTGTTTCTTTTCATTTTCATTTTTTTTGATTTTTTTATTATCCTTTTATGCATGTTCACATCATGTTCCACATATAATTCAAAGAAATTGAGTAGAAAAAAGACAGAAATTAACATTATATTTTTGCCCAATTATGTTAACATGCATTTCTCATGAAAAACATTAAAATTAAATAGAAAGAAGAGTAAAGAAATGAATAACTGACCTGTATGTCGACAAAACTGTGCTGAAAATAAATTCGACTAAAGTGTGTCTAAACGTTCGGGATAGTGCGGTGGTCATTTTGGCGCGAACGGCGCGTAAAACGTGCGAAAAATGAGGAAGATATGATTAAAAAACGATTTTGGGCGTCCGTTGGTGAAGAAAAGAGCAAAAAGGGAGAAGAAAATGACTAAAGGGCATCGATCACTCACCCCTTTTATAGAATTTAGTGACCGACGGGCAACCCGTCTAAAGAGCGAGCGACGGGCAGCTCATCTGTCGCTCTGGATTTCGACTTTGAATGCTAATTAATGCCCTAATTAAATCCTAATCAATTCTCGATTAATTAGCCCATTAAATGCCTTTTTTTACTGACTTCTGCATCTAGACTTGCCAGCAAAATTTCAAAGTCAATAGAAATATGCAAAAATTATTTTATGCGCGTGTCATGCATGCATGCAAGAAAGAGATGTGCCCATTGGTCAACCAGGTTGACCGATGGGCTAGCTGTCGGTTGGGTGACAGACGGGAACCCCGTCGGTCGTCCCTTCCTTTTAAATCACCATTTTCTCCCTCGAGTTTCACGTCCCTTCATCTTCTGAGATCATTTCCAAGCCTTTTCTCAGGTTTTTCCCTTCTTTTTTTTGCTTATTTCCTTGGCCAATCTTAAATTTTCAACCGAAAGACTTGAGAAATGTCTTCTGCCACTGGTTCCAGGATGTATCGAATTCTGGATGATCCACAAACTTGGGAAAACTCTACCCTGGCTCCCCTTTCCGGCCTACAATTTCTGAGAAGGATCAAGGTAGACTATAACCTTCTTTTGGCTGTGGTTCACTTCTGGGACCCGCGATTCCATGTCTTCAGGTTCACCTACCAGGAATTGTGCCCCCTACCTAAAGAGCTTGCCGCTATTGTCGGGACCTGGTATCCTCCCAGCATTTTGCCTTGTATTCCCTGCTGTGGTTTGGTTCAGACTCGAGATGTAGCATTGGCCTTAAGCATCGCCCTTTCTGACGCTGCCTGTCTAGTTCCTCAGGGCCCCATATTTGCCTTAAACCCACTGATTGAGGCACTAGATGAGTTCCCCGATGCTCCCCCATATCGCATGGGTGTCATCTTCTTTTTCTGCCTGATGAGGTATCTGATTGTGAGTTCAGAGTATTTGATCGGCAACTCTCATCTGTTTAGGATTCTGGATGATTTTCAACGCGGGTTGACCCCCTTTCCACTGATCCTTGCTGAGACTATCATAGGTCTTGATTATGTCCGTGCTGGGTCTTCTACTACTTTCTCTAGGAGCCCCTTATTACTCCAGGTAAGTCATTGTTTTCGAAGGTAGTGTGTTCCTTGTGAATTTTCACACTAGCTTTTCTTAGCGGGAAGTACGTCCTTTTCGGATTTTTACATAGCCCTATGCCTTACTTTTGCCTGAAATGAACCCAACTCACCCCAGCGGCTTTTATTTTTATTTGCCTTTTATTTTATTTTCTTTTGCTCTTATTTTCCTTTTTGTCCCCCTTTCAGATATGGTTGCAAGAGAAATTGAAGCCGCTGTCAGAACCACCTCCTAGGGTCATTAATTAATATTCTCCGAGGCATTTTCTTCCTCGCCAGCGACTGTACTCATTCGCGACCCTCGACGAAGGCATCACCAGGTTTGGCGAGGTTGCCGATGAGGACATTAGCTTCATGAGCGCTTGGCTTCCCCTACCTGCTGCGATAGTTGTTGGTTGTTCAGGATGTGCTCCCTTATGTGGGCTACGTGAGGCTACCTTTTACATCACGGCCCGATGCACTCGACAGCTCTGGGTGACTCAAGACACCGTGAGAGTCCCTCTATCTTTTCGAGGCGAATTCTTATCTACAGCTTTTGCCTCCCGCTATCATGAACTCTGGGCTGGACTACCAGTGAAAACTGTCATTCCCTCTTTTTGTCATCAATCTGTTGTTTCCACTAGTGCATACAAGAGATGGGTGCTCTGCCCTGCCGTTGACAACAGGACTCGATGACTTAACCATTTGGTCTGCGAGAGTAGTAGTAGGGTTTAGTTCAGATTTGCATGCATTTTGAGCAATATGTTTTCTTTTTAGAACAGAACTTTGAAAATAATATGAATGAATGAATTCAGTTTTATTTCATTTCACAAAATTGTGTACATCTCATATGATTTCAACATACATGATCATCGTTTAACATTGATCCAAATATGCAAAACTACATTTATTAAAGGAGCCAAATCTTAATAGCATCAACTCCTATTACCAATCAGCACTCGCAGGTTTTTTTGATTGGATATTTTCTCTCAAGTCTCTAATTTTTGCCTAGGATGCCTTTTTTCGGTTTTCACCCTGACGAGGCGCCCAATTTTAGCAAAGCCGGCTTTTTTTGGTTTTCGACCCGCGGGGCTTTTATTCTCTTCTTTTGATTTTATTGTCCTTAGCCATGGAACCTCTTGAGTCTATCGATGTTGACCGGCTCCTTAAATTCGTTGCCATCGCTATCTGACAAAATTGCTGGCCCCTTTGATAATAGCTTCTTGAGGATGAACGGACCTTCCCACGTGGGCCTGAACTTCCCCCTTATATCTGGCGCGCCTGGTCTCATATGCTTGAATACTAAGTCTCCCTCTTTCAACGGGTGCCTCTTGACTTTCTTTCCGAATGATCTGGCAAGCCTCTTTTGAAAGATCTGATTATGGTAGTAGGCTCTCAACCTGCTCTCATCCAACATGTTCAAGTGTTGCAGCCGCTGCTGTGCCCATTCAGCTTCCGGAATCTCAACTTCCATAACCACCTTAGTGACTTGAGTTCGACCTCGACTGGCAATACTGCTTCCGTTCCATAAACCAAGGAATATGGAGTTGCTCCTGTTGAAGTTCTGATAGTCATTTTGTAGCCCCAAAGTACAAAAGGTAACCTGTCTTCCTAATCTTTGTAACTCTGAACCATTCTGGCATAGATTCTCTTGGCGTTCTTATTAGCGGCTTCTACTGCTCCATTAGCTTGCGGACGATAAGGAGAGGACTTGTGATGTTCAATGCCATATTTTTGGAGTAACTTCTTCGTTTCGGCCATGAATTGGACCCCATTGTCAAAGACCACATGGTGTGGGAGGCTATATCTACATATCAATTTTTTTTCGATAAATTTAGCCATATCCCGAGCATCGACCTTTTTGAAAGACTCAGCCTCTACCCACTCGGTAAAATAATCGATAGCGACTATGATAAACCTATGTCCATTAGATATCGTGGGACATATTTCCCCGATGATGTCTATCCCCCAAGCTGCGAACGGCCAAGGTGACGTTAAGCTATGCAATTCTGAAACGGGCAAGTGCTTTAAGGCCGCATACTGTTGGCACAACTGGCACTGTTTTACATATTTGGAGCAATCTATATCCATGGTGAGCTAGTAGAACCCCTGTCTCATAATCTTTTTGGCCAACATCAGCCCATTCATGTGGGCTCTGCACACGCCAGAGTGAGTTTCTTCCATCATCCTTTTGGCTTCTTTCTCATCCAGACACCTCAATTGGATACCGTTAACCTGCCGCTTGTATAACATCCTGTCTATACAGATAAACTGGGCAGATAACTTGCGAATCATCCTCTAATCTTTCTCGGTAGCCTCTTCTGGAAATGCTGCATTTTTTAAATAGCTCCTGATATCATAATACCACGGCTTCCCATCTGCTACTTCTACTTCCATCACTGGCTTGGACTCAAAGCTAGGCCTCTTAGAACTAGAAATCAGAACCGGTTTCATGACTACCCCTTCTGGATTGTCCCACATTGATACCAAAGTTGCAAGTGCATCGGGTAATTGATTCTCATCCCTAGGAACAAAGTGGAATGTACATGCTTCAAATTGACCTCTCAACTCCCTCAGGTGTTTGACATATGGCATCAACCTTTCTTATTTGATGGCCCACTCACCCCTAATATGATTGATCACTAAGGACGAATCCCCGAATACTTCCACGTTCTTTGCCCGCAAAGCTATCAGTGCTTCTAACCCGAAGGCGCATGGTTCATATTCGGCTTCATTGTTGGTGGTTTTGTACCTTAACTTCTTGGCCAATGGGAGTTTTTCGGCATCCGGGGTTGTCAGAATAATTCCTACTCTTGCTCCCTTGCTGTTTACAGCCCCATCAAAGTGTAATTGCCAACCTCGAATCGAAATAGCTGCTATATCTTCGTTAGGGAAATTGAACTCATACGAGTCTCCTTGGATTGGGTGCTCTGCCAGAAACTCAGCTACCGCACGACTCTTAATGGTCTTCCAAGTAACGTATTCTAAATCAAATTCTTGTGGTAGCAATAACCACCTACCCATTTTTCCAAGTAAAGATGGAGCTTCCTGCAAATATCTGAGGGGATTTTGCTTTGTTACTGCCTGTACCGTATAAGAATGAAGATAGTGTCTCAACTTCTTAGAGGCCCAAATTACTGCCAGGCAAATCTTTTATACTTCTGCATACTTGATCTCATAAGCCAAGAACTTCTTGCTAAGGTAGTAAATAGCAAACTCCACTCCGAACTCATCTTCCTTAGCCATCATGGCGCCTACAGAAGTATCCTCCATGGCCAAATACAAGATAAGCGGCTTGACTGGCTGCGGTGGTCTCAGAACCGGTGGATTCGGCGAATACTCTTTGATAGTATCGAAAGCTTTCTAACAACCTTCGTTCCATACTACGGGTTGGTCCTTTCTGAGCAGTTTGAAAATTGGTTCATAGATCTAAGTAAGCTTAGCGATAGACCTACTGACATATTGCAACTTACCCAAAAAGCTTCTCACATCCTTTTCCTTTTGCGGTATCGACATTTCTCTAATGGCCTTAACCTTGTCCGGGTCAATCTCGATTTCCCTCTAGCTAACTACATGTCTTAGGAGCTTCCCTGAGGTGACACCAAAGATACATTTCTTGGGGTTTAATCGCAAGTTGTATTTTTCGATCCTCTGAAAAAACTTTTCTAGGGCTTCAAAGTGGCCTTCTCTGGTGGCCAACTTAATCATCATATCATCCACATATACTTCTACTTCCTTGTGAATCAAGTCATCTAGAATCTTTGTGGCCATCCTTTGATATGCTGCGCTTGCATTTTTCAAGCCGAAGGGCATTACCCTATAAGCGAATGTCCCCCACTCTGTGATGAAAGCTGTCTTAATCCGGTTGATTATTTTATTGAGTATTTGGTTGTAGCCTGCGTAACCATCCACAAAACTGTACATCATGCAGGCAGCTGCGCTGTCCACCAGCATGTCTATGTAGGGTAATGGAAAGTCATCCTTTGGACAAGCCTTATTCAAGTCTCAATAGTCTACGCATACCCTTACCTTGCCGTTTTTCTTGGCTACTGGGACAACAATGGCCAACCAGGTTGGGTATTATACCTCGTTAGGAACTTGGCTTCGATCTGCTTGTGAATTTCCTCCTTCACCTTGTCTGCCCATTCTGGCCTGAGTCTCCTCAGCTTTTGCTTAACAGGCTTATAGTCCGGGTACGTTGGGATGGCATGTTCCGCGATTTCTCCGTCTACCCCTGGCATATCTTCGTAGGTCCAGGCAAAGACTTTTTCATGTTTTCTTAATATTCTCTCAAACTTTTCTCACTCTTTAGGAGTTATGTTAGATGCTATCAAGATTTCTTTCGGGTTTTTCGAGGTTCCAGGTTTAAATAGAGTAGCATCAGTTGAATCAATATCAAATATAGATGGATTATGATCATGATCATGCATAATGAAATCATCAGAAATATCGCACAAGCAAGCAAAATCATTCACTTTATTGATAAAACTAGAATTGTCATTAACATTATTAAAAAGTTCTGGAGTAAAAAGAAAATCTAAACTATTTTCTTCCTCCTCCTCCGCCAGCGCATCTGTTGCAGCTGACGGTCCTTCACCATCTTGGCATTTCGGGAGTTCTTCAGCAACCCCCTGTACGACTTCCCCAATCTTTGCTTTTCTCTTCAGTTGGGTGGCCACCATCCTCTCAGTTATAATCTTCGCGGTCCCAAATTTTCTTGCTGGTCATGATTTCTTCATCTCAAAAGCCCTCTGCTGGCTTGATCAATCTAATGTCCCAGTCAAAGACATCATTAAAAATCTCGAAGCCCGGTACAATTCTCTCGTCAACCCACTGAGGTTCGGCTTCCCCGGTGGATGCACATACTGCGGCTGCTGGCACAAAGCTCTTTCGGATATGGGGAATCTCCTTTGCTGGCCCCTTAGCCCTCTTCAGCACACCTTTATAACCTAGGCCCTTCCTATCCTTCTGGCCTCTGGTGGCTATGGCTTCTGGCAACCCTTGAGAATTCTTGCCTAATCCCACTCCGGGGAGGAATGACATCCTCTTCATCATGTTCAGCACCTGAGGGCTTCCTTCTATCTGTTCTTCCTCATCTATCACAGCCACATGAAACCTACTGAAAGGCTGCCTCGCAATCTCTAGTATGGAAACTTGATTCTCCCTTGCAGCCTTTATGGTCACCACCTGCCCTTCGTGAGGAATCTTGACCATGTGATGTAGCGTAGAGGGGATGCCTCCCAACTTATAGAACCAAGGCCTTCCCAGAAGAGCTGAAAAATTGGCAGGGATAGGCAGGACTACAAACTCCACCTCTGTCTCTACTGGCCCCGTCTTAATCGTCGTCTTGAATATCCCAAAGGCATGCTTTCTTGAGTTATCATAAGTGGTGATCGTTAGATCAGACTTAGCTAGCATATCTTCCGTCACCCCAAAAGCTTCCATGGCCACCTGTGGGCACACGTTGATTGATGAACCGTCGTCCACCATCACACAGGCCGTGTGCTTCTGACCAATTTGTGCCTGTATGTACAAAGGGCTATTGTGGTTGCAGCCTTCTGCCGGCAAATCAGCATTTGTAAACACCACATTCTCTCTAGCTCCCCCTTTCACCACATCCAGAAGTTTCGCAGGCGATATAGTTATGGCCACAGTTGTTTCGCATAGAGCCTACACCAACTTTTGCCTATGGGATGGAGACTGCCTCAGTAGGTCCCATATCGAAATTTGAGCTTGCGTCTTTTTCAGCTGCTTGATTATCAGATCATCCTCTGGTTCCTTTTCCTTTTGGCCCGTTACCAGCTCCTGGGGCCTCTCAACTTCTGAAGCTATCCTTCCACTCCGGGTTACTGCTCCCACTTTCTTTTTCTTTTCCTTCTTCTCTTCTTCTTTTTCCTACGAACCCCATGGGTCAGGAAACATATTAGGATTATCATTTTCACTTTCACTCTCATCAGTGGACCAGCAATCGATCACTACAGGGGGAAGCCCTTCTTCACTCACCTCATGGAGGCTCGTGATAGTAGTGTTGGCATCGTTGCCGTATAGTTCTCTCAGAACAAACTCTTCGGGCAGACTGGACCCGATCATGAATACCGGCGGGGGCACATTGTTATACCCAAATTTCTTCTAACCTCCTCTCTTCTTAGGGTCTGTTATTTATTTCGAATCAATTAGGTCTTAGATGGCATGCCTCAAAGCTTTGCACTCGTCAATTGTATGCCCAGTGTGTTGATGATACCCACAGTATTCATTATCCTTATGGCCCGGCATACCTTGAGTCCTGGCAGGTCTAGGTGGCAAAGGCCGCAGCTTCCCTTCCTTTATCAACCTCTGAAGCACCCACGACAGCGACCTTCCCAAGTTAGAGAAATGTCTCGAGGTTGTATTAGTGGCTGATACTTCGGCCGTCTTCCTCATGCCACTACTGGAGCCTGCTGACCTACTTGCCCCCTGAGTGCTGCCGCCCTTCTTGGTATAGTTCTCATTACTCGTTCTCCTAGCAAGGTATTCTCCTTCGGCCTCAATAGCAATGTCTTTCAGGGACTCCTAGTCTCTTAATCCCTTCATCTTCAATCCCTCTCTCAGATACGGGCTCGTATTTTTAATGAACAGCCGTATCTGATCTTGAGAATCTGGTTTTCTTTTTATTTCCATCACTGGTTCCTCCATCGGGTCAGATACTCATGGAAAGACTCGCCTCCCTTCTGTTGTAACAGCTCCAAGTCTTTCAGAGTCACCTCCATCCTCGTACTGCAGTCATACTGCCTCAAAAACTCTTCCGTCAGTAAATCGCAGTCCTCTTTAGTTCTGCGGTCAAGCCCGTGGTACCAATCCACCGCTGGGCCATCCAAGCTCAGGCAAAAGTACTCAATTTTCTGCCTTTTCGTCAAAGTAGTACCCTTCATCACCAACGAGTACTGTTTTATGTGTGTGGTGGGATCGGAGGTGCCATCAAACTTTGGAACGTTCGACATCTTAAAGTTCGTCTGGACTAAATCCTCTCCTTCCAACTCCTTATCCTCAGGGTTCATCCCTCGACCCCTCGTCAACATTCTTGCCATGACCTCAAATTTTTCTTCTGTCTTTTTCCAGATGGATTCTTCACTCTGAGGCACCTTCCCTCTTTCTGACACTGTTTCTTCATATTCATCACCTTCCAAATCATCTTTTATTCTCTGAGCATGCCTTTTTCTCTGTGCCCCTGATGTGGTAGCTCTCAAATCCATAGGTTGTGGGCGGATCTCTTCTTACAATTCTTCTCTGACATCCTCCCTTTCATTATTTCTCATAGGAGGAGGTGGTGGGTTCTGTGGAGCAGGTGGCTGAGCCATGTTGGCCATCATAGCCATTATTCTATTCTCGAATTCTTCGAACCTTCAGCCTACTTCCTCAGTTATTAAAGCCCTGGTGGCATCTGCCCCTCTTGGTGAGTTTGCCATTTCTTCGTGCAAAGAAAACTGAGCTGAAGTAGCGTAGCTAGTTTTTGAAGGCGTGCCCGGATACTCCACCCTTTCTGGTAGCTTGAAGAATGGATTTCTGCGCAGTCGCCCTTGAGAACCTCTTGACCACTTAGGCAGATCTATAATGGCTGCAAAATATACCCGTTAGGATGATGCATGAATGACATATAATGCATGATCGTGCTATGCAACATCCATAAACCACATGCAAGCACATAGCTCCTTCCAACCTTATTACTCCTGCACGCGAGGTCATAGTCTCTTTCCTAGGTGGGATTGGCCCATGGGTCAACAGGGGACCCGATGGACGCGTATGGTGCACGATGGAAAACCGACAGCATAACCTCTCCTAACTAATGCACAGGCGCATGGGTTATGATCGTCATGTATTTAGGCAGTCCGAATAAGTTGACCTGGGCCTATCGGGGCATGAAAGCCTTTGATTAGGTGACCAATCAAATTATCTGGGTTTGTCTAATATATAATGATCCATATAGCAAGCATAGTATTAAGGTTCGTACCACTTAGGGGAAGTAACTATTTCCATTACATGAGCTTTAGTCAAGGTGATGATACTTTAGGGCTACCCAAGCATGGTCCTTGCCAACGGGTCTAGCTCATCACGAGCGTAATGACCGGTCGTGTCTCCATTTAATATACCATGATGATACGAGGCTTGGGCTGATGATTATCCTTAACACTTCCCTACATTGAGTGAACGTAGAGTCGTGCTTTGGAAACGCACTGGGATTGAAAGAGGGACCAAACTAGCATAGATCTAAGGCTCTAATGAGATGCAATGCAGTTTCGAAAAAAGGATGAAATTTTTAAATTAAAACTCAATTGTAAACTTTAACCAAGGCACTTTCGAAGCGAAGTCTCGAGTATTGTCCCCAGTGGAGTCACCGCTGTGACGCGCGCCGAGCCTCAGGGTGCCCCGAACCGCCCGCTTTTAGGGCCTTCGAGAGAGGTTCATGAAAACTTGTAAGAAATTTACAATTGCATCCATTTTGGGCAATAAGGAGGTTTCATGAAGTTGCCACCCAATAGAACATTGGGAAAGGTCGTCTAGCCTCAGTGAGCCTAAGACAGCGCTGTTTTGTCCCTTATAGGCAAGCCGGAGGTGTCTTGGAGGCTTCCACCCTAATGATAGGATGGTCCTCTAGCCTCACGCTTGGGCAAACTAGAGGTGTCTTGGAGGCATCCACCCTAATAGAACATTAAGATGGCCCTCTCCCCTCGTGGCACTTAGGACTATGCAATTTTGAGCCTTTTACAGGACACAAGAGGTGTCTTGGAGGCCCCATCCCAATAGATCATTGAGATAGCCCTCTCGCCTCGTTGAGCCCAAAGATCAGAGAAGGTTCGGGACTTCCCATTTATTCATACCTTGGTTAGGTTTATGGTTGATTTCTGAATTTATCATTTCATCTCATTTCTCATTCAATCCGATGCAGTTAAATTAAAGTGCAGATTGTCCATTTAGGGAAAAGTGATAAATAAATAAAACATAATTAGAGTATAGTGCATGAAAATAAATTACAATAAAATTAGGGGCGGAATACAACCATTATAAATTGCAAGCGACTCATACATAAATCGGGATATAAATTAAGAGAGAGGACATTGGTCCTCGCATGCAATATATATTACAAAATGGTTTTGAGGTGTCGATTTTTATTTGTTATAAAAAATAGGACATTGGTCCTCAATTTATAAAGAAAATCCCAATTAAATTAATAAAAGACATCTAACCATTTTTATATTAGCGGGAAAGTATAAAAAGAACATTATTCACAATAATAATATAATAAAAAACTAAAGTCTAGAGAATGAACCCAGGAGAAAACCCTTAAGTCTTCATAGTAGCTTCTACACCAAACGGCTCCAAATCCACCCAACAATTCAAAATAATAACTCACAAAATAAAGAATATGTTAATGTAAATTTAAAGTACCAAAATAAATATGAAATTAAACGATAAGGAGGGAAAATGGAAGAAATTGAATAAGAAAAACCATTTAAAATAAAAGAAAAGAAGAAAAGGAGCTCAATGGGAAAAGAGGTCCAGGGACGGCCCAAAACGTGTGACCGACGGGCATCCCTGGAATCGACAGACGGGCGTAAGGGCGACCCTTGACGTCCCGTCGCTCACTTGAGTGACGGCCGTCGGTGGTCCTTATCTTCGTCGGTCGTCTCTGTTTTCGAAAAGTAACCAAAATTAGATTTTCTCTTTGTTTTAATTTGAATAAAAGGGGTTTTTATGTAAGAAATTACCAAAGATGATTGAATTCAAAGTAATAGGTCCAGAATGTTTACCCTCGGATTTTTACCTTGTGAAGGTGAACGTTGCAAGATTTCGACTACTCGAGTTCTACAAGGATCGAATTGTGATCACGCGATCGGGAGAGATTTTTTGTTGCAAAAATATCACTTTGAAAAATAAACCAAGAGAAGGAAATTGTCTCCTCTTTCTTGGAATTTGGGCAGCAATAAATATCTGAATTAACTAGATGGATGAAAACGAATGGATTTCATTTTCTTGGATTAGCGTAATTCGAGAATAAAATAAAGAAAAGAAATTTTGAAAGAAAAATTCTTTTTGTAGAAATTGAAAATGAAATCTTCTGTGGAAAATTGCTAAGCTTTAGTTTTCTAGTAAAAAGTTTTCTGATCAATAATTTCTCAGCAAAGTTTTCAACCCCCAAAACTGAATCTCTTTCACCTATTTATAGATTTAGGAAGGCATTTCAAATAAATTTAAATTTTAAATTCAGATTTGAAGAGGATTTTTTGAAATCAAATCAAAACCGAATGATTTTTAGAATATTCCTAAAATCCAATATAATATTCAAAAATATTTGAAAAGATTTGGAAAATTCAAAAAGATTTTAAAAATATTTTGTAAAATCCCCCCAAATTTTGTAGAATCCGGCTGTTAAACAACCAGATCACCAACCGACGGGTTGCTAGTGGATTACCGACGGATGCCAATCACAAGGGGCATCGGCGGTCATTTGGCTGACGGGCCCTACACGTGGCACGGAAATGAGAGACGACTGTCTCCCGCGAGGAGCGGGCGTCGCTCAGTCCAGCGACGGGCGCCTCTCAAACGAGCAACAGGCGCCGCTCAATCAAGCGACGGCCCGATTCCCGAGCGGCGGGTGTCTTTCATTTGAGAGACGAGCTCCCTTCCCCGAGTGACGGCGGGCACTCGACATGAGAGACGGGTCTCTACCGTGAGCGATGGGCTATTCTCCACCGATGGGCTGCCCATCTGTGGGTTCAAAAGCCAATTTTTAAAGTTGAACTCTTTTCGACTGTTCGAAATCCCCTGTTTACCCAGAAAACCTTCGATCCTTATAAAACTGGAGGATGAACATCCACAACTTTCGTCCCTTATCCGAAAACCGACGTTATTTTCTTCATCGGGTAACTCTGATCTGGGCTACCTCAGGACCCGGTGTCTACAATGTGCTTTACCAAAAATTTTGGCATCATCCCGGCAAGGATGTTCCTAGCTTTCTGCACAAAAATAATCAATTGCATAGGCCTCAGGCACCAACAAACTCATTTCCAAATAATGTGCTCAATTTTCATCATGGCAAAAAAATGAACTAAATGATTATAATTGAATAGAAAGTTTATCGTTTTTTTTTTTTATATTTCCATTGGTCATTGTCTCTTTTTGTTTATTATTTTTTATTTAGAAAGCTACTGGCAGTGTAGAGAACACAAATTACATAGTATTAAAAGTGAAAAATTATATATACATTTAGAGCATGCGTATTTACAGTGCATCTATAACACAAAATTAAAGAAAAATTAGAAAACTAACTTGTAAACCGGTGAACTAAATCAAAAAAATGCGTGATATAAATTGCGAAAACCCAGACACGAGCGTGTACAACTGTCTTAGGAGCATTTTCGCACACACGACACACAAAGCGAAGTGGAAATGAGGGAGAAATGGCCTAAAAATCGAGAATGAACGTCGGTTGGTGAGGAAGAGAAGAAGAAAAGGTGAGAGGTCAGGTGGCGGAGGGCTTTTTTATAGAATTCCTTGATCGATGGGCTGCCCGCACCTAGAATGAGCGATGGGCTGTCTCATAAGCCCGTCGGTCGTTCCAGATTTTAAATTTTTTTAGTGATTAATGCCCTAATTTCGCCTCTATGACTCAATACATACTTTGAAAATTTGGATATACTCACTAAATATTTCCATGTTTTGACTTTCGTGAGGGATTTTGTCTGACAAGTCTCTTTTCATGCAAAACCTTACATGACAAAAATACATGTAAATGATTTATGCACGTGAAATGCATGCGTTATGCAGAAAAAAATGCAAAAATAGAATCCAAACACGTGATCCAGGGTTGACCAATGGGCTGGCCATGGTTCGCTCGAGCCACGACTGTAAGTCGTCACTTTTCTATAAATGCTCTTCATTTTCTTGGTTTTTGTGCTTTATTTCTTTAAGCTTTTGGTTAGAGCTTCTCCTCCAGGTATTTTTTTCTTTCTCTCTTCATTTTTCTTTTCTGTTTCTTTTTCTTTGTTTGCTTATTTTTAATTTTTTGCCCAGACGTCTTGAAAATGTCAACATCATCCCTCTGCAAAATGTACCATTTTCTGATTGTCCCTTAAACTTGAGAAATTTCTATTTTAACCCCTTATTCTGGCCTAAAATTCTTGAGGAGAGTTAAATTGGATGAAAATCTTTTGCTAGCTATGGTTCATTTTTGGGACCCCAGTTTCACGTTTTCAAATTCACTCATCAAAAACTATGCCCCCTGCCTGAGGAATTTGCTATAATCATTGGCACGAACCCTGCATCCCGAGCAGTAGGTTGATTTGCATGAGGGATATGGCGCTGACTTTGGGTATTTCACCTTCAGCCACTGTTAGATTGGCATCCTAAGGTGTGACTTTTGCTTTGGAACCATTGATTGAGGCACTGGAGGGTTTCTCTGATGTGCCCACATACCGGGCCAATATCGTTCTACTATTTTGTTTGACTAGGTATTTGATAGTGAACTCTGAGGAATTGGTTGGCGATTATCAGCTATTTAGCATTGTGGATGGCATACACCATGGGCTGACCCCTTTGCCACTGATTTTTGCTGAGATGATCCTGGGCTTGGACATTGTCTGTACTGACTCCACTGTTTTCTTCATCAGAAGCCCTATATTACTCCAGTAAGCATTCGTCCTTAAAAGGTAGCGCGTCCCTTGTGGATTTTCACACTAGCTTTTCTTGGCAGGAAATGCGTTCTTTCAGATTTTCACATAACCCTGTACCTAATTTTTTGCCCGGAATAGATCCAACACACTCCAGCAGTTTTTTTTTTCAAAGTTAAACACAAAGCACTAGGTCTGGAAAATTTTAACACATTATTATTACAAATTATAAAATTAGTCAACACTTTAAATGATATTCTCAAGAACAAGCTTAGTGTTTAATATTTCTAATTTCTCTACCTTCCTTTATCTTTCAGATATGGTTACAAGAGAAACTAAAATTACTATCAGAGCCCCCTCTTAGAGTGATCAGCATCTACTTACTGAGGCATTTCCTTTCTAGGCAGTGGCTGTAATCCTTTAAATCTCCTAATAGAGGCTTTGCTCGATTGGCTATGGTGATAAATAATGACATCAATTTCATATGTCCTTGGCTACCCCTTTTATCCGTGACTCAGGATGGTCTTTAAGCATGCATCCCTTTGTGTAGGCTTCATAAAGCTACATTATGTATCACGGCCCGTTATGCTCGACAGTTTGGAGGGCCATAAGACATCGTGAGGTGCCCACTGTCTTTTTAGGGTGGCATCTTATCTTTTGCCTTTACCTCCAGGTACCATGATTTCTAGGCACGGTTCCCTATGAGGACAGTAATCCCGTGAAATGACATCTGTAATTTCATTACCATAGCTGCATACAAGAGGTGGATGACTAGCCCTACAACTGATAATAGGACTCATCGACTCAAGCATCTGGCTGGTGAGAGTAGTAGAGGATAGCTATTAGATGACAAAAATTTAGTAAGGAATAATGTTTTTCTTTTTATAAAGGAACTAGATAACAAAGAACACATGAGTTGAATTGTTTCTGTTTTAGTTTTTACTACATAAATGTGTACATTTTAATATGATTTCATCATACACGATCGTCATTTAACATAAATCAGAAATGCAAAGCTACACTTAATCTCAAGATAGATCTCGTAAGCATTAAACTCCTATTTTCAATCAGCCCTCTAGGGTTTTTTTGATTGGATATTTTCTCTCAAGCCCCTAATTTTTGCTTAGGATGCCATTTTTCGGTTTTCACCCTGGCAGGGCGCCCAATTTTAGCAAGGCTGCCTTTTTTTAATTTTTGACTCGCAGGGCATTTATTCTCTCTTTTTCTTTTAGTCTTTAGCCATAAAACCTCTTAAGTCTGTTGACATTCACTGGTTCTTTAAACTCATTTCCATTGTTATCTATTAGAATCGCTTCCCCTTTGATAACAACTTTTTAAGAACAAACGGACCATCCTATGTTGGCCAGAATTTGCCATGTATATCCGAAATACCTGGCCTCATTTGCTTAAAGACTAGATCCCCTTCTTTCAGCAGATGCTTTTTAACCTTCTTTCCGAATGATTTGGCAAGTCTTTTCTGATAAATTTGGTTATGATAATAAGCCTGCAGTCTATTTTTATCTAACAGATTCAATTGCTACAATCGTTGTTGTGCTCATTCAGCCTCTGGAATTTGAGCTTCTATAATTACTCTTAAAGATCTGAGCTCTACCTCAATTAGCAATACTACTTTTGTCTTGTATACCAAAGATTAAGGTGTGGCTCCTGTAGAAGTTTTGACAGTAGTTCTATAACCCCAGAGTGCAAAAGGTAGCTTCTCTGCGTAGTCTTTGTAATTTTGAACCATTTTGGACAAGATCTTCTTGACATTTTTATTAACCGGCTTGACTAGCCTGTTGGCCTGTGGGCTATATGGAGAGGACTTATGATGCTCGATGCCATATTTCTAGAGTAATTTCTTGGTTTCAGCCAAGAATTGTACCCCATTATCAGACACAATGTGGTGTGGGAGGCCATACCTACATATCAAATTTCGCTCAATAAACCTGGCCATGTCCCGGGCATCTATCTTTTTGAAGGATTTAGCCTCAACCCATTTGGTGAAGTAATTGATGGCGACTCTAATTAACCTGTGCCCATTAGAGGCTATCGGGCATATCTCACCCATGATTTTTATTCCCCAAGCTACAAATAGCCATGGCGACGTTAAGTTATGCAATTCTGAGACTGGCAGATGTCTCAAATCTGCATACTGTTGACACAATTGACATTGCTTCACATATTTTGATCAATTCATCTCCATTGTAAGCCAATAGAACGCTTGTCGCATGATCTTCTTTGCTAATGCTAGGCCGTTTATTTGAGCTCCATAGACCCCAGCATGAGTTTCCTCTATAACATTCTAAGCTTTTTCTCATCTAAACATCTTAATTGAATGCCATCAGCTTGACGCTTACATAGAGCACCGTTTAAGTTAATAAACTGAGTGGATAATTTATGGATTAGGCTTTGGTCCTTTTCGGTAGCCTCTTTCGGGAATACCTTCTTTTCTAAATAGATCTGAATATCATAGTACCACGGCTTCTCATTAGCATTCTCAACTTCCATTATTTGCTCGAATTCAACTTCTTTTCTGAGCTTGAGATTAACACGGGTTTCATTATGACTCAATTAGGGTTATCCCACATGGATACCAAAGTTGCGATTGCATCTGCCAACTAGTTTTCATCTCTAGGAATGAAGTGAAAAGTACATGTTTCAAACTGATTGCTTAACATCCTTAAGTTCTTCACATATGGCATCAGTCATTTTTCTTTAACAGACTATTCACCTCGGATCTGATGGATTACCAATGATGAATCCCCGAAAACCTCTGCATTCTTTGCCCCAAGGCTATCGGTGCTTCCAACCCAAAAATGCAAGATTCATGCTTGGCCTCATTATTAGTAGCTTTATATCTCAATTTCTTAGCCAATAGCAGCTTCTCATCGTTTGGGGTTATGAGAAAGATTGCTGCTCCTGCCCCCTTATTTTTGACTGCCCTATCGAAATACAACTGCAACCTTACACTTCAATGGCCATAACGTCCTCATTCGGGAAGCTATTCTCAATCTGATCTCCTTTAATGGGATGGTCTGCTAGGTCTTCCTAGTGATATCTTTTATATCAAATTCTTGCAGCAGTATCAACCACCTTCCCATCTTTCCTAGTAAAGAGGGTGCTTATTAGAGATATTTGAGAGGATTTTTCTTAGCAACAGCCTGTACCTTGTAAGAATAAAAGTAATGCCTTAATTTCTTAGAAGCCCAAATTACTGCTAGGCAGATTTTCTCAACTTTGGCATATTTGATTTCATAAGGGAGAAACTTTTTACTAAGGTAATAGACTGCAAACTCTACTCAAACTTATCTTCTTGGGTTATCATGGCACCTACAAAACTATCCTCTATTGCCAGGTAAAGGATTAAAGGATTAATTGGCTGAGGTGGTCTTAGAACTGGTGGGTTCAATAAGTACTCTTTAATGGTCTCAAAAGCCTTCTAACAGTCATTGTTCCATATCATAGGCTGATTTTTCCTGAGCAGTTTAAAGATAGGCTTGCAAACTGAAGTAACCTTGGTGATGAACCTACTGATATATTGCAACTTTCCCAAGAAACTCCTAACATCCTTTTCCCTCTGGGGCACTGGCATTTCTCTAATGGCCTTGACCTTATCAGGATCGATTTAAATCCCTCTCTAGCTTATAACATAACCCAAAAGCTTTCCCAAGGTAACTCCAAAGAAAATTTTTTTAGGGTTAAGGTGCAGATTGTATTTACCAATCCTTTGAAAGAACTTCTCTAAAGCCTCGAAATGACCTTCTCTAGTGGCCGACTTGATCATCATATCATTGACATACACTTTTACTTCTTTGTGAATCAAATTATCGAGAATTTTAGTAGCCATTCTTTGGTAGGTTGCTCCTGCATTTTTCAACCTAAAAGGCATCATTTTGTAAGCAAATGTACGCCACTCAGTGATAGAGATCGTCTTAATTCTATCAACTATTTTGTTAAGGATTTGGTTATACCTGGCATGTCCATCCACAAGGCTATACATCATGCAAGCGGCTGCACTGTCCACTAAAACATCAATGTGAGGTAGAGGGAAATTGTCTTTTAGATAAGTCTTGTTCAAATCCCGGTAGTCTACACATACACGCACTTTTCCATTCTTTTTGGCCACTAGAGTAACATTAGCTAACCAGGTTGGGTATTGAATCCCTACAAGGAACTTGGCCTTAATTTTCTTATGGACTTATTCTTTAACCTTTTTTTGCCCACTCCGGTTTAAGCCTTCTGAGTTTTTACTTAACCGATTTATGATCTAGGTATGTAGGTGTGACGCGCGCCGAACCTAGCAAAGGCCCTATTTGAACCCGCTTTTAGGATTCGAGGGACTGGTTCACATTTTTTTGATCTTGGGTGCCATAAGACATCTTGGATGCCTCCTTTCCAATAGAATATTAGGAAGGATCATCTAGCCTCATGACGCCTTTAGGCACCTTTGAGGTATTTTGGAGTCGCCACCCAATTTACAAGATATTGAAAAATGTCTCTAACCTTTTATTGGTCTAGACCAGAGATTGGTGTCCGGAACTTCACTCTTGTTTATACTTTGGTTAATTATAAATGAGTTTTTAACTACCTAAAATTCTATCTCTCCTCTCACACGATTGATGCATTTAATTAAAAGCGCATTATAAGTATTTAAAAGCAATAAATAAAAGCTATAAAGAAAAGCAATAAACAAAGCGATAAAGGAAAGCAATAAGCACGTCAAGCACACAATTACAAGAGAAATAGGGGCGGAATAGAACTCCAAATAAAAGAAGATTGAAAAACATAAATTGGGACGGAATACAATTCCAAAAAGAAAACTAAATGATATTGCCCCAAAATTAATTACAAGGGCCCAAAATGTATGAACATAAATTTAAACAAACAAACAAAATCAAACATAAGAAAAACATATATAAATCGGGGCATTCGTTAGGTTTAGGAATATTGGTTCCTTCGCTCCTATTTGAAAAGGGATCGAAGTTGCTTTGATCATTAGTTTGAAAAACCGGAATGAGTGATCCCATTTTGGAGAAAATTTAACTTTTCGTTTTAATCGTGATATTTTCATTAATTGGCTAAAATGAGGGACATTAGTCCCAATTTTATTAGTAAAAATTTCAATTTAATTATAAAAATATTTTTTGTGATTTTTTATCCGACACGTGCGTACATAAAAACTATTTTTTACAAATAAATGCAACACAAAAATGGGGTAGGAAAGATCTCACCCAAAATGAAGTAGTCCCCTACGCGTGGTCATGAGAACACTCACATGAGGCAAATCACATTTAAATTCCCAAACAAAAATGACATTAAAAATATTAGTAATAATTCGGAAAATTAACCAAATAAATATAAAACCAGAGGACATGCAAAAATAATTAGCAAATGTGTATGAGATAAAATATGTCAAATTAGATATGTCAATTTAATATGCAAACAATTTACATGCGACGGAAAATTAAAAATAAGTCATGTAAAGAAACATAAAAATAATAATAGAAATAATAACAAAATAATGACAATAGCAAAAGTAAAATAATAATAATAATGATAATAATAACAGTAGCATAATAATAATAATAATAATAATAATAATAATAATAATAATAATAATAATAATAATAATAATAATAATAATAATAATAATAATAATAAAGTGATAATAGCAACAGGAGAGTAATAATAATAATAATAATAATAAAGTGATAATAACAACAGGAGAGTAATAATAATAATAATAATAATAATAATAATAATAACAATAAAGTGATAACAGCAACAGAAGAGTAATAATAATAATAATAATAATAATAATAATAATAATAATAATAATAATAATAATGGCAACAGGGCACTAATGATAATAATAATAATAATAATAATAATAATAATAATAATAATAATAATAATAATAATAATAATAATAATAATAATGAGCATAAAAATATTAACCACCAACAAAAATGATGATAACAATGGAGATGGCAGAATAATAATAATAATAATAATAATAATAATAATAATGATAATAATAATAAGAAATAAATAAAGAGAATATCAATGGGGAGGACGTTAATAGCAAAGGAATTAAAATCAAAGAAAATCAAATCCTATGTTAACAGTATCAACAATCATCAAAGTGTTAACAGTATCAACATTTATCAAAGGTGCCAAAAATAAATAATGGACATGGTAACAATAGCAAAAAAACAACATTAACATCAATAAACAATAAACAAAATTAAATGGGAACGGGTCCAAAAATATTTACCCTCAAAAATTGTAAGTCGGAGAAACGGTGTCTCAATCGGTCCTCCTTATCGATATTTTGCAATGATAAACAAAAAAAAATGTAAAAACTGTGTTTTTAAACAAATGAATTCAAGAAAAAAAATATTTTTGTAGGATGACCCAAACAAAGGAAATTGATTTTCCTTGCCTAAATCAATCGCCGAATGAAAATATTTTTAGAAAAAAAGAGGTAGAAATTAAATCTTGAAAATTCTAGCAATTTTTTTTTTTAAAAACCTCCGCCTGCTTCCTCTTGTTTGAGACAAAACCAATTTTTTTTTCCTGAATAAAAATGCAGCCCCTTTGCAATGAATCCAAAAACCATTTTATTTTTTTGTGTTCTCAAAATGGAAAAAAATAAAATTAACTTTCTAATTTTTATTTTTTCAAAACTATACAAAAATGTAAAAAAAAAAATGATATTTTACAGTCCCAAAATTAATTTTTTTGCAGGTGAAAAAGTCAAGTGGCAAGGAGGTAGCATGTGTAAAGCCCCCACATGCGCCTTTTGTGGGAAACCACATGTGGAAAGCCCCCAGATGCGGCCTCACCACATGTGATATGCGGCCACTAAAGGACGAAACGTCTTTTTTTTTTAAAAAAAATCATTTTTCTTTAATCAAACATTTTTTTCCTTTTTTTCTTTTAAATCAAACTTTTTTTAATTAAAGAATTTTTTTTTTGTTTTCAAATAATTAACTCAATTATTTTTTAAATATATATTTATATTTTTTTATATATAAAAATAACATTTCTTAATTCTTTTTAATTTAAATTTTTAATTTTTTTTTTAAAATTTATAATTTTTATTATATATATTTATTTATCTATTTTTTATTTAAAAAAAAGGTCTCAATAAGGGTAACATCATTTTCGACATGTTTGCCTGTGAACAGGCAACGCTTTCATCAGACCGCCTCGGGACCCAGTGTCTACAGTAGGTATAACGTGTTTAGCGATTTCACGGTCGATCCCTGGCATATCTTTGTAGGTCCAGGCAAACACTTTTCATATTTTTTAAGATTTTTTTAAATTTGAATCTCTCTTCAGGAATTATGTTAAATGCTATCAAGATTTGTTTTGAATTTTCCAAAGTTCCGAGATTAAATGGAGTAGCATCAGTTGAATCAATATTAAATATAAATGAGTCATGTTCATAATTATGCATAGTAAAATCATTAGAAACATCGCATAAGTATTCAAAATTATTCATGTTATTAATGAAAATGGAATAAGAAACATCATTATTGAAAAGTTCTGGAACAAAAAGAAAATCTAATTCACTATCATCTTCTTTCTCCGCCGATGCAGATGTTGCAGCCGACGGTTGAGTAACATCTTGGCTTTTTGGAGGTTCTTTAGTAACTTCCAGTGGGATCTTGTCTTGCTTGTTGAAATCTGCAGCTTCATCTTCTACCTTCCCCTTTCTTTTCACTCCAATGGCTAAAAGTCTATCTGTAATAATCTTCTCGGTTGCATCTCGGTCCCAAATAATGTTTTGAGTCATAACTTCTTCATCCCAGAACCCTCTATCTGCTTGATAATGCCATTGAATACCTCAAACCCTGGAATAATTTTTCCATCTACCCACTGAGGCTTAGTTTCTCTAGTATAGGTACAAATCGAGGTGGCTGGTACCCGAGTCCGTTGTCTTCTTGCACTTCATTGTTATGCCTTTATACTCGAGGCCCTTTTGAACTTTTTGACCCCTTGTTGTGATAGCCAATTGTATTCCTTGAGAGTTTCTACCTAAACGAGCTCTGGGGAGAAAAGACATATTTTTCATCATATTGACCACATGGAAACTTTCTACAATATCTTCTTCCCCATTTATTATAGCCACATGAAAATCGCTGAAGGGTTGCTTTGCAATCTCTAAGATGGAGACTTGGTTTTTCCTGGCAGCCTGAATGGTCACAACCTACCCTTAATGTGGAATTTTTATCATCTGGTGCAATGTATATAGTACTCTTCCCAACTTGTGAAACTGTGGCCTTCCCAATAATGCTAAAAAGTTGGTAGGAATAAGGACGACCACGAATTCTACTTCCGTCTCTATTGGCCCTATCTTCACCATTCCTTTAAAAGTTTCTAAGGCTTGTCTTCGAGAATTGTCATAGGCAGTGATTGTAAGGTCGGATTTGCTAAATATACTATCATTCAGTTCAAATGCAGAGATCGCCACCAAAGGACACACATTTATAGACGACCCATCATCAACCATTACACATGCTGTATGCTTTTCAATGTTCTGCACCGTTATGTACAGAGGACGATTGTGGTTGCGACCTTTTATGGGCATATCTGCATCTGAATAAACTAAATTCTCTCCAGAGCTTCCTTTCACAATGCCTAACAATTCAGTGGGGGAAATAGTGCTCGCAACTGTGGACTCGGACAAAGCTTTTACTAACTTCTATCTATGCGAGGGTAATTGCCTTAGCAAATCCCAAATCGATATCTAAGCCGACGTATTTTTTAACTACTTCATTACCTGGTTTTCTTTCGGCTCCTTCTCTGTAGGTACTTGCACTGGATCTTACTGTTTTTCTATTTCTAGAACTACCCTTCCACTTCGGGTCACTACTCCTGTAACGCCCATTCCCACCTGCTCACATAGCTTCACTGTGGCAGTCCAGAACGATCGCTACGACTCACATCACATGCATATCACATACAATCTCTCATCATACAAATTTCAGAACTAATAAATTTCATTCACATGCAGCGAAAGACATTACTATGCATACATATACACATGCTTCATCTCAAAATACATATGCTTTCATATATATATATATATTACATTTCATGTTCCAAAGTTACGTTATAATTCTTACATGCCCAAAAGCTATTAATTACTTATACATATTACAAAATAACAAAACCTACACTAATTAGAAGTCCTAGTGTGTTGACCAACCGAGATGCGGGACCGTCCTTCAAATCACTTCGCCTCTGAATGTACACGGATTGAAAATCCATGCTAAGCGATGACACTTAGTGGGGAAACAACAAACAATATACACATATATATAATAACATAGCATTCATTGAGTATTATCAAGCACATGCTCTATATTCATATTTCACTTAGAACATGCCTTATAACTATAATGTTAAACTCATCTTGATATTCAGGTAGCATGCTTAGAAAGTCTTATCCAACGCATATACATCATCAGTCACTAGTAAAGCATATCTCATTCACATTCATTTATCACATATATATAATAACATAGCATTCATTGAGTATTATCAAACGCATGCTCTATATTCATATTTCACTTAGAACATGCCTCATAACTATAATGTTAAACTCATCTTGATATTCAGGTAGCATGCTTAGAAAGTCTTATCCAACTCATATACATCATTAGTCACTAGTAAAGCATATCTCATTCAAATTCATCTATCACATAGAAACCCCATTACTCATCATTATATACCCATTCATTAATTTACCTTGCCTACAACTCAAAGATGCGGATAACGGGTATCGCATCAGTACTCGAGAGTACAACAATCACTTTGTATCCGAAAATACACACTTTCGCATCAGTACTCGTAGGTACAGGAATAATCAATGAGATATAATATAAATACACTTAAAGAATCCAAGGAGGATTCATTATGCATAGGGATTCCAGAGGAATCAGACACTTTGGCTACAGCACTAAGACCTTATAGGCATGCCTATCTATTCATTACTCGACTTGCAGGCTAAATTTTTTATTTCGGTTAATATTTGTGTTATCATAAAGTATATCACCTTAGCATCTCAATAAATATCATCATATCACTTATTTACACTTATGGCTTACTTCACAATTCACACATCATTGCATATATATATATGAAAGCTATTATTATGAGATACCATGTGAATATATAGACACACATATATATGTGTGTGTGTGTGCGTATTCACATGGTATCTCACATTAATAGCTTTCATATGCATATTCATTCATCAATTAAACATATTGGTTCACTTAGAATTGATCAATTAAAAAGCCTTTACAAAAAAATAGGAGTGTCGTGCTCGTGACAACTTAAGCAATACCTTCTGTCGTGCCCGCGACAGAACCAACTCTCGCTTTTGTCATGCTCGCGACAGAACACAACCCAACACATTTATTCCCAGATGGAGCCCTTTGTCGCGCTAGCGACAAAGCCTGAACTTTGGGTTCAAAGCTCCACCCTTACTTCTCTTGTTCATGCACTTTGCCACAATCACACTTGTGACCTCTAAGACCTATCCTAACATAGTTATCTTCAATCATTACCTTCTAAACACTTACTTATTTATATGTTAAGAGTACATTGGCACAATTCTCATTATTTTTGATATTAAATTTGAGGAGTCATGGCCAAAGGAATATTACATGCTCCAAAAGCCCTCCTACCAGATTTAACCAACTTAGGTACACAATTTTGAAGACCGTAGCGTCCCCAAACCAATATGGCTATTTCCAACACATTTCTAGGCACGTCTCTTAGGAACCTAATCCCTTTATTTCATTCAAATTAGAATTATACAATTGAAGTTATGGCTCATACAAACCATTAGGACAACTAGCCTACAAATTCAGTTTTACCCTCTCAAGCTAGTCAAGTTTGATTTAACTCAATTGGTAAGTTCCCTAATCCCAAACTCACACAACACTTCCCAATGTGCATTCCCACAACTCAACATGCTCAATATCATATTAAGCAACAATCATACATTTTGCACAATAATACCACAAGTCAATTAAAAATAAAGCATCATGCTTAAATTCACATCTTATGGCCATTTACTACCATATCAACTCATCTTTTTAATCCAATTCAAAACAACACATAAATACACATTTTTAATTCAATTCCAGTACATAATTTAATCATGCATTATAGAGTTCATGCTAGTCAAAAACACACACGAAGTAGTGTTTCCCAAACCTTACTATCCTTTACTTTTATTGCTCACTTTGTACTTGGTTCTCCCACTTTCTCTTTTCTTTTATCCTTTCTTGGTTCAACAGCTACAAATAATATCCAATTCCAGAATTGGATACAAATGATCAACACTCAATTCAATCACTAACCCGAAATAAGAAGAAAAAAAAAGAAGATGAAGAACCAACTAACATACTGCACTTACCTTGATAATTTGAATACTCTACACATGCAACATCTCTTAACTCAAATCAGTAGAAATTCAAAAGATTACTCTAGAGAGAGGAACGGGTGAAGAAAAAGGAGAAGAATGGCTGGACATGTAAAGTCTGTCATTTCTCTCTCACCTACTAACTATATATTGCATTGCAAAAGATGAGGTGGCAACTCTATTGAGTGACACCTAGAAATCCACTACCATTCCCTTAACCAAACTTAATTTAATCAATTCCCATTATCTCTTAATTAATCCATTTAACCTTAATCATTCACAACTACCAAGTGATCACTTAAACTTATTTATTTGCTCAATCAAGTTCCCAATTCCATTACACTTAAGTCCAGAATTTAGCAAACTCCAAATTAAACTTACCCAATTATTCCCAATTAGGCCAATTTGCTATTAGGGTATAAATCAGGCCATTAAAACTCCAATCATTTTATTGTTTTCATTATCTGAGCCCTATGGATCAATAGTCTTTACCTTCTTCATCATCTCCACTCTCACTAGTGGACCAACAGTCAATCATCGCCATAGGAATCCCTTATTTACTCGCCTTCTATTCACGGCGTGTGATAGCGACGTATTTATTACCAAATAAGTCTTTAAATACGTACCATTCGGGCATACTAGACCCGATCATAAAAACAGGTGGGGGAACATTATTGTATCTAGACTTCTTCTTGTTGCTTCTCTACTTTGGATTAATGATCTAGTTGGAATTAATGAGATCCTGAATTGCATGTCTTAGCATCTTATAATTATCTGTAGTATGTTCGGTATGTTGATGGTAAGTATAAAATTCTTCATCTTTATGCCATGGCAGTCCTTGGCTCTAGGCAGGTCTGGGTGTTAGGGGCTGTAGCTTCCCTTCTTTCATTAGCCTTTTTAGCACCCATGACAGGTGCCTACCCAAGTTTAAAAAATATCTCTGATCTACTAATGTGGTTGAAACTTCTGCTGTCTTACCTGCCCTGTTACCACTGCTAAAGCTTGCTGGTCTACTAGCTCCTTGGTTGCTATTATTCTTTTTAGCATAGGTTTCATTACTTGCTTTCTTCGCTAAGTATTTGCTTTCAGCTTCTAAAGATTCCCAATCTTTTAACCCCTTTATTTTTAGTCCCTCCTTCAGATACGGGCTAGCGTTCCTGATAAATAATATGATCTAATCTGGGGTGTTCGGCTTCCTCTTCATTTCCATTACTCGATTCCTCCACCTGGTCAAGTACTCATGGAATGATTCCCCTGATTTTTACTTCAACAGTTCTAGGTCTTTTAGAGTTATTTCCATTCTCGTACTATAATCATACTGCATGAGGAACTCTTCTTTCAGTAAGTCCCAGTTTTCTTTTGTTCTTCTATCCAGCCTATAGTACCAATTGATTACGGGCCCTATTAAGCTCAGGTAGAAGTACTCTATCTTCTGCTTTCTTGTTAAGGTCATACCATTCATCACCGGTGAATACTGCTTTACATGTGCTGTTGGGTCCAAAGTACCATTAAATTTTAGAACGTCAGGCATTTTAAAATTATGAGGAATTAAATCCTCAACATCCAACTCTTTATCTTCTAGGTTCATACCCTTTTCAACAGTCAGCATACGAGACATCACCTCAAATTTCTCTTCCATTTTTTCCACATTACTTCTTTCGTATGAGGTGCCTTACCCTTCACCACTATTGGTTCCTCGTATTCATCTTCTATGAAATCATTTTCGGATCTATGGGTTCCGGCTCCTCTTTGGCCTATAGCCCTAAGGTCAACAGCTGGTGGGCATATCATCTTCGAAGGATCTTCCCTAACTGTCTCTTAATTATTTTGTCCTGTAAGAGTGGCGATTGGATTTTGCCCTGCGGGCTGTGTTATTGCAGCAGTTAAGTTCCCCATCATTGTCATCAATCGATTCTCAAACTCTTCTAACCTCATTTCTATTTCTTGCGATTTTCTATTCATCTCATCGGCAATAAGAGCACGGGTTGCATCGAATTCTCTTGATGGATTAGCTATGTTGATTTCTATTGAAAACTCTGAAGAATAAGTCTCGCAGCTATCTAAGAGCGACTCTGACACCCAACCTGTCACTCTTTCTGGTAAATCGAAGAATAGGTTCCTGATTAATCGACTGCTGGGACCCCTGGACCACCTGAATAGATCTATGATGGTTGTAAAACATACCTTGTTAGGATGATGTATGAATGACATATAATGCATAGTCGTGCTTTATGCAGCATCCACAACCACATGCAAGCAAGTAGATCCTTCCAACCTTGTTACTCCTGCACAGGAGGTTATGTTGTCTCTTTCCTAGGTGGGATTAGCCCATGGGTTATCAGAAAATCCATTGGACACGTATGGTGCACGATGAAAAACCTGCAGCATAAGCTCTCTTAAATAAAGCGCATACATACGAATTTTGACCATCGTGTATTTAAACAATTCAAATGAATCAAGATAGGCCCACAGGGGCATGAAAGCCCTAGATTGAATGACCATTTAATTTATTTAATTTTGTTTAATATGTGATAGTCCATATAGCAAGCACAACATTAAGATTCATGTCACTTAGGGGAAATATCTATTGCCATTACATGGACTTTAGTCAAGGTAGTGATATGACCGTGGTCTAGCAAGTATACTAGATCGGCTAAGTAATATAGAGTGTTAAACTTAAGACCCAGAATTATCGTACCCAAGGGATTGTGGTTACAAGGTAGTGAAAATTAAAAGTATGTCAAAGAATTCCTGGATATCTGAGTAAAGAGCTAATGAGCTATTGAAAAAGCAGTAAAATAAATAACTAAAACACAACGAGCTAAAATCAAATAAAAGTTCTAGCACAAATTAAAATAGAATGAAATTCTTAAAAATTAACAAGTCTAAATGCGGTCTAGGTTCACTCATCCTTCCCACACCTAATGTGAATTAATTTTATCTTAAGCTATATAGATTGAATCAGGTTAACCACTATACCCAAGCGTCCCATTCCGGAGCAAGCTATTCTAATCATAAAATGTCCCATTCCGGAACAAGCCTCATGATTAGCATAAGCACGACTCTCAAATCTTAGATTCTAAATTGTTTTCCCATTTCGGAGCCAAACAACCCATAAACCCATTAATTTTACATCCAACCCTAGCCTTACTATCATTTTTTACCCATAACCCATTGAGTCCTATTCCGGAGCAATCGCAAGGTTAAAGAAAATCTGATAGAAAAACAGAGCAAAAATACATTCACAACATTCAAAAATCTAAATCAATCATCTAAACTAGATAATATCATCAAATCATAATAAAAACCATGAAATAAGATTAAGCAATATGTAAAATGAATCATCAATCTATATAAAAACTCAGTTTAGCTCAATATTCACATAGGTAATGGGGATCCAAAGATCCCCTAAACACTAATCACTACTCATAATCCATTATAAAGACTAAAAGAGAGAAGAAAGAATAAACCCAAAAATTTATCATTGAGATGAACTAGCTGAATCCAATGTGATGTTCCTTCAAATCTCCCACAGAAAAGTTGAAAATATTAAATCTAATCTCTAAAAAGCTGTAAATCTAATCTAACTTGAGTGTAAATCTAATGAAAATATCAAAACCTTAAAAGTTTAAGAACAACAGAAAAAAAAGTATATTTGAAAAACCCTCCTTTAAAATCAGAAAAAATAAAAAGAGCTCATTTTGCCAAACAGCAATCTGCAATTTATAGTTTCGGAGGGGTCACGGTCACAACCAAATGATTGTCACCGTGAGGTACTGGGGGTCACGGTGACAATGAAATGGTTGTCACTGTGTGGTGCTTGCAATTTCAATTCTGTTCTGAATGATTCTAAGTCACGATGATAACGAAATGGTTGTCACCGTGAGTTACCTCTGCTTTCAATTTTGCCTTGAATAACTATATATCACGGTCACAACCACGTCACAACCAATTGGTTGTGACTGTGAGATACCTGGATTTCCTGCATTTCAATATAAAATACCATCAATTTGCTATCAAAAGTGTATATATAAAAATGAATTCAACTAAATTTGGGAAAACTAACTAAAAGTAATAAAAACAAAACAACAAACACAAATAAAAACCTAAAAACCACAACGAAAGGAATAATAAAACTAAGTACTAAATTGGAGTTATCAAAATACCCCACACTTAAACTTTGCTCTCCCTTGAGTAAATGAATTATCCACATTCGTGAAAATTCAAACTCTAACTCAGAACAATAAAATTCAAATAAACCAAAATAGCATTTTGCAGAAGATTCTTAACCAAAAGGTCTCATGTTAGTTTATATCAAGCGATTTCATGTCTGTGTGTTAGGCTAAAAACAATTTTTTACTTTTCAAAACAAAAACAACCAGTGCATTCCAGTAATTAGGCAAAGAAAATGATAAACAAACATTTTGCATAATGGTTTTGCACTCGAAACTCAGGATAGCCATAAGCCTCTCCTTTAGCACCGGAACCACACGGGTCATCTCCATTAAATAACTCAGATCAAGAATAGGATCACTAGGTCTTACTTTAAGGTTGTAATGATAGGTTAGGGAATTGGCTAATAAAAAGGGATAAGGATATTGAATAAAGAGTCAGCCATTCTACCCACATTCACCACTATCTATTCTGAACAAAAAATTGCATCGACCCACATTCATCTTACCAACAATTGACATGACCAAACTTCCCAGAATGATAAACACTAAACTATAAGAAAATAAACAAACGAAAAGCCCTAATGAATTTCTTCTTTCAAAGCCCGTTCACCTTTGAACGCATAAGCACTTCCCTTTTTATTGAAAGTACCCCACACTAGAATGTTACTAGACATGACTAGCTTGAAGATCATATTAATGATCAACATTTTCTTCTTTTTCTTCTTTATTTTTTTTTAAAAAAATAAAACAAAAAATAATGATCATGAACTAGCCTAATTTTTTCAAACATAAATAGTGAGATACCCACAACTTTTACTTTCTCACAATGCTGGACTTCATTAAAGGAAGATCAAAAATATACTAGGCAACGCCCCAAAGGTTCATCATTCAGCATTCAAAAGTTTCTACAACATCCAAGTTACTCTAATAATAAATACCCTTACTCAACCCTTAATGTTATCCTGACCCAATCCTAGAGTGGCCAATTCTTAGAAGGGACAGACAAAAGCATTTAGATTGAATGGTAAAATGATGAGTGTAAAAATAAAAGAATTATACAATACGCTTTTAGCATACCGAATTTACTCAACGGGGTTAGCAAAGGTAAATATGCATACAGGTTGGTTAACAGTCTTTTATAAGTGATTACCAAAGAAAAACTGCTTAGGTGTCCTAATCCTACCTAAGTTGCTATATTGTTTCGAAGGGTGATGAGGAAAGTTCTAGCTATCCTAAAATTTCTTCATTCAAATGCTTTCACACGCTGGATTTTTCGAGTTTTTCTCAATATAGACTAAAGTGCATAATGGATAAGAAATCACAAGATATATGACCAACAGAGATTAATTTGCTAAAAAAAATTTCTCACTAAACATACAACTACTTTCTTGCTAAAATAGGTTCTCTGAATAATCTGTTCACAAATTAAAGCTCAAAACCATTCAAAACAGGAATAACAGAAGGCAAACTAAAATAAGGGTATTGAGATAACAACAATTTAGCATAATAGAAAACTTAAAAACCACGCAACACAATATTCCAATAAAAGCTAACAAAATAACTACTAAATTTAAAGCGAACAAAAATAAAAATTAAAAACTTAAGAATAACTGATTTTTGCTTCAAAAGTTAACAAAGTTTAGCAATCTAGACATTTTCTTCTATGACAAAATATTTCCCTTGGCTTTGCTCCCCTACCCCATACTCAGCAAGTTTAATAAAAAGTATTAGCAAAAGAAAGTGGACTCCCTGGATTCAAATCTTTGGTGGTGGTAGAGGTGGATACTGAGCGTCAAAACGTGCCGTCAGTGCGTTCAAGCCCAGCAACACTTGATCCAGCTAAGATTGAAGCTTGTCCTGATTTGCTGTGAAAATGTCTACTTTTTCATCTAATGATGCATACTGCACAGAGGTAAATGTAACAGATTCTTGTTTTGGAACGCAAGGTAGTCTGCCCAAATTTCATTCAACTTTGTCTAAATATTCCTCTCTATTGGTCAGTTGATACCCACAACCTATTGTGTCATCATCAACTATCACTTTCATGTTCTTCAACAGCTTTTTGTCAATTGAGGCAATGGAGGGTAGCACTCAACTCCTCCTTAATAGATGATGTACACCCTTGGCAATTACAGTAACCCACCCACCGAGGGATATTTTCTTTACTTTCTTAGGATTCCATTGCAGTTCCTCCAGCTTGTGCCACCAATGTGGGGCACCATTGATTTTAAAGCCTTAGATCATACACCCTAGAAAAAGAGCTTCTAGCAAGTTAACTTGCCCAGTAGAATTTACATGGCTTATCGGCGATATTGAGAAAAACCTATGAATAATTCGAAGGGAATGATTGCGCAGGTGGTGAGCCTCTGTTTTCCCTAACACAAATAGAGTGTCTGTAAGAGGGTCTTTGATCGTCTCCTATACACTATCCTTATCATAGCCATCAAAACATTCAGGTGCATGAGGAGGGAAACCCAGCAATTCTGAAAATATCATTAAGGAAATCTCATAAAGTGTGCTTTCAAGATAAAAAGACACCGCACTTGGATCAGTTGCACTATTTTTCCTAATCCTACAGTGTACTGTAGCCACAAAGTCCCTAGTCAGGTCTGGGTAAACCTTCTCTTGATGTGAAAAGACTCTCTCCCATCTAATATTAGCGATGAGACGCTGAACTTCGTCTCGAATTTCCAAGTTTCCCAGCAACTCCGTGTCTAAATATGGCATTAGAATGTACTTACATTTGGTGAAGTGAGCATAGCTTTCTTTCATATTTATTGGTACCTAATTCGGGACTTTGGAGATATTGATGGAAGGTTGGCTAGATGAGCCGAAAGCAACTTCGGTACTTTTGCGCTTTGAGGCCACTGCACGAAAAAAAATTCAAAAGCAATTCAAGTTCTTAAGATGACAATAGCCCTAAATACTAATATGAATTATCAAACTCATAAAAAAAACTAGCACATCCTTTTTCAACATGATCATTTGATGACAATAACCATCTAAAGAAGAAACATCAATTCAAACAGGGTCAAAAAATTTCAATGACAAACGTATGGTACATTTAAGCACAAGGGAAAACCGAGCTCTATCTTGCAAGAAAATACCAAAATATAGGGAGAAATGTTCATTGAGGCATATTAACAAACACATGGTGGGCATAAAATTCACTCACTGAAATTGAACCCACAAGCACTAAATGGAACTTCCCAAAATGAAATGGAATTCAAAATAATGCAAAGTAAGGTTCAGAGTATCTAGATATTTCTCAATTTCAAACAAAAATATGAACAACCTTAAAGCCAAATTTCGTAGAATACGCCCTAAACGCCCAATTTACATAAGTTGTATTGATTCAACCATCACAATAATGTCATTTAAAGAAATAAACATGAATTGATGAAACTAATATAGAGATTGCAAAGAATAATGAAAAGAACTGTCATGTGAATTCAAAGCTCAATGCCGAAAGAAAAACTATGAAGATGAATTCTTGAAGGGAGAGAAACAATTGAAGAAGAAAATGATTAAAGAAGAAGAATAGAGTTTATATCACTTACTTATTGAAGACGTCAGGTTGATGTAGCCCGAAATGAGAAATGAAGCAGAAAAAGAGACAGAGAAAGAAAATTGCAAATGAAAAGTGGAAAGTGCAGTGAAACTGGAAATAAACACAAAAATTTGGGTTTTTCTAAAAGCATATTACAGGGGGGTTATGGTGATAGCTAAATGGTTGTGACCTGACCTCCTAATGTTCCAGTCTAGAAGCCGAATTCTTCTTTGGTCACGGTGACAACCATTTAATTGCCACCATGACATAATCTTACCTTAGTCCAGAATGCAAATCCTCCTTTGGTCACAGTGACAACCGGTTCATTGTCACCGTGACATAATTTCTGCCTTAGTCCAGAATGCAAATTCTCCTTTGGTCATGGTGACAACCATTTCATTGCCATCGTGTCATAATTCCTGCTTTAGTCTAGAATGCAATTTCTCCTTTGGTCACAGTGACAACCATTTCATTGCCACCTTGGCATAATTCCTGCCTTAGTCCAAAATGCAATTTCTCCTTTGGTCATGGTGACAACCAGATCATTGCCACCGTGACCTCCAATAGATTTCCAAAAATTCAAAATTTCCACCTTATTTTTGGCCACACAAAACTTGAAAAACTCTTCCAACAAGAAAATTGCTAAACAAAGAGCACGAATCATAACATTTGAGCAAAAGCAAACACTATTAACAGCCTACGAAGACAAATTAAATGATAAAAAAATTAAAGTTTAGAAGTAGTTCTACATTTATCTCGTCCGCAGCTGGACTTTCTTACGCAATTAGGGCTCAAATAAAGTGAAAATCACCGAAGCGACTTCAAACCTTGGTTCGAAGTATGGCTTCAAAGGATGACCATTTACCTTAAATTCTTTCTGATCTATTGAATGCCTTAAAGTTACCACTCCAAAGATATTTGCATCCACTACCTCATAGGGTCCTTTCCATTTGGATTTAAACTTCGCAGAAAATAGTCTCAATCGACTATCATAAAGTAACACTTTCATTTCAGGTAAAAAGCCCTTAGGTATTAACTTACTATCATGCCATCTCTTGGTCTTCTCCTTATGGCCCTTAGCATGGTCATAGGCCCACAATCTCAACTCTTCCAACTCATTCACTTACAGTGCTCTGCATTTTCCTGCACTATTAAGATTAAAGTTCAAAAATTTAGTGGCCCAATAAGCTTTGTGTTCTAGTTCAACCGGTAGATGCCATGACTTGCCAAATCTTAGCCTGAAAAGAGACATCCCTATAGGTGTCTTAAAAGCTGTCCTATATGCCCACAATACTTCATCAAGTTTGAAGGACCAATCTTTCCTAGATGCATTCACTGTTTTTTCTAAAATTGCTTTGAGTTCTCGCTACGACACCTCCACTTGACCATTGGCTTCAGCATGAGATGGGGTAGTAACCTTGTGCTTAACACCAAATTTCTTTAATAAGGCATTGAATTGATGGTTGATAAAGTGCTTACTACCATCACTGATTATGGCCCTAGGTGTTCCGTATCGGGTGAATATATTTCTCGTAAGGAATTCTAATACTACCCTTGTATTGCATGTCCTAGTGGCAACTGCTTCTATCCATTTACTTATATAATCTACTGCCACTAAGATATATTCAAAGACATAAGACACTGGGAAAGGTCCCATGAAATCTATTCCCCACACATCAAATAACTCCACCTCAAGCATGTTTATCAATGGCATTTCATCCCTCCTAGAAATATTGCCTACTCTTTAACACTTATCATAGCGCCTAATAAAGAATTTAACATCATTAAACATAGTAGGACAATAAAATCCAGATTGGAGAATTTTTAATACCGTCCTATTGGGTCCATGATGTCCACCGACTTCTCTACTATGATAGGCTTTGATGATCTCTTCATGCTCCTCTCTAGGAATGCATCTTTTTATCATTTAATCAGCACACAATCTGAAAACGTAAGGATCGTCCCACATATAATGTCTCGCATCAGCCTTCAACTTCTTTTTTTGTTGCCATGTATAATCAATCAGCACAAATCCACCTGCAGGATAATTAGCTACGTCAGTAAACCATGGGATGGTAACTTTATAAGCAAATAATGCACAAATGTGTTCATCAGGAAATAAGTCTAGGATTTCCCCTTTCTCAATATGCTCGTGCTCAAGCCTTGACAAATGATGTAACGACCCAAAAAAGGTCTAGTAGAAATTTGTATGCTAAGTCGGGAAATTAAGGGTATTTCAGTAATTGTGCATGTGGAAATTTGATAATTAAGGACCTAATTAAAGAATTAAGCAAAGTTTTATAGTGAAGAGTTATCTAGTGAGTAATGTGTATGGTGCCAAGGATGAAGAGAAAGTCAAAGATTTGGATTCTTGGGTCCAATAGGAACATGCCATGTGGACTTGGTGGTTGGGAATTTAATGTAAAAGGAAGAGAGAGGGAAGGGAGGGGCAGAAATTTAGATAGCTTCCAGAGGAAACTATCTCCTTTTTCTCTCTCTCAACTCTTTCCCGTTCTCTTACTCTTCCTTTCTTCATTTTCTGCTCTCAACCTTTTTCTTTGTTATTCTTCAAGTTTGAGTTGGGTTTATTAGAGATCAAGAACCGAGTTGAAGAGGTCAGTTTGGTTGGTCTCATTTCTCCTTCTCCTCTATTTCGTTTTGCTTTGGCTTGGATTTTTGGGTTTGATTTAGTGTTGATTTGGCTGGATTTTGTGCAAGAATCGGAGGAAAGAAGGAAGAGCAAAGGAAAAGAGAAAGTGGGATCTTGAAGTGGATGGATTGAAGTTCTTTTGATAGGTTTGGGAGTTATTTTCTGATTATGTGTAGTTGTGAGTTGCTTGCCCTAGTTCTCTTTGGATTATGTGTGGGTTTGTGTAGATGCATGTGTATGGTTGAGTAGTGAAATTGAATTTGTATGCTAGTGTTATGATGATGATTTGCATGTTATGTTGAAGTGAATGAGTATGGCTTTTGCAAGAGTTTCTGGGTTTGTTTAATTGCTTTGATCTTCAAGAGTTTAAGTGTATGATTATTGTGTAAATTATATTTATACATGATTATGAGCATGTTTTGAAGGCTTTGCAGTGATGAGGTAAGTGGCTATGCTTGATTGAGTGGTTGGGTATGTCAAATTTTGTGTTTGAAAGTTGGAACGTATGATTTTTTTGTGCTGAGGAACTGGGTAATGTGACTCTGTCGCGAACGCGATAGAGCCGCTTGATTCCAGCTTCTCACGGGCCAATCGGAACGAGACTCTTCATGACACGTGATAATCTTTACGAGTCGTCAAGATTGCTCGTTCGGATGAGAGCTGCTCGACAAGTGATTCTTCACGACACGTGAAGTCCTTCGCGAGTTGTGAAGAAGAGCCCCATTCAGCTGTAGTGTTTCGCTCGGCTAATCGCCTGCTCGGCAGGGAGTTTCGTTCGGCATGGCGTGCACAGCTCGGTAGCTGGGCTTGTGCACGAGTCGTGCATCTCGGCACAACTCGTGCCCAAGCAGTGGTGGCCAGCACGAGTCGTCCACCATAGCACGACTCATGCCTGCCCACTTTTCTGCTGTCGCAAGTCATGCATCGCGACACGAGTCGCGACAGCCCCGCTTCTGTCCAGTAGCATTGCGACTACTGTCACGAGCGCGATGCAAGTCGTGATCGCGACAGTGAGCCTCCTCCTGCCTGTTCTGTTTTGCCTGTAATGCTTTCTTCTCTCTCTTTGTATGGCTTACTAGTATTGTATAAGTTATGTTTTGTATGTAATACAAGTGTGTATTGATGTTCTAGAGTTGTGTAAATAATTAATGATATACTAGTGTTTGAATACCTATTTTTATCATTGCCTAGTGATAAATGTTAAGAGTGAGTGAGTTGAGCCTGAAGTGTCACAGTAGTGGATAAATAAGCATGTTTATAAGGGGATAGTGAGTGCAACTACCTATGTTAGCCCGGTTTAGGCTTTGTGATGACCCTGCTTAGGGTCTAGTGATTAGTGATAGTATTGAGGCTACGGTCTCCACTTTTTGATACTGTTCGCAGTGTCCGCTCCAGTGTAGTGTTCCCGTATCCACCACCACTGAAATTCAGGCTATGGTTTGAAGTGTTTGGCCTTTTGCTTAGTGAAGTGTTATAATTATTGAGTGATTTCAGTTAGCGTATTTGTGTTATGCATATTGTTAGTAAGCTCTACTTTCTTATAGTGAATATGATTTGTGTATCTCTGTTTTCTGCTACTTTGAATTCAGTATGTTGATGTTTTACTATTAATATTTCTGTATAGTACTCTTTTGTCTTTGTTCCTCCCCACTAAGCATTATAGCTTAGCACGGGTTATTTTTCCGTGTAGGTAGCAGGTTTTTAGTTCGGTTTGAGTCGTACATCTGCAGGTCGGCCACATAGGAGTAGAGTTTGTTTTATTTTGTACTCCTCCTGTATTTTTTTTGTATATCATTTTGGTTATGTAATTATGTAATTCTTTTTGGGTATAGTGATATATGTATTTGATGATGGCTATGTACATAATTATATTTTGATTATATATGATATATGATTTTTTATCATTGTATAGTGTATGCTTCTGCTCAGATGTAAGCATGTGTGTGAGTGAGTGTTGGGTAGCGCTCCGGTATCCTTCCAACGGGGGTATCAGGGTGCTACAAATGATAACAAACAAAATTCTCTGCCCCCTTCTTATCCTTGATTTCCAAATCAAATTCCTACAGGAGGAGCACCCATCTGATTAACCTAGGCTTAGTCTCCTTCTTGGCGAAAAGGTGTGTTAACGCTGCATGATCAGACCACACAACAATTTTAGCACAAAGAAGATAAGACCTAAATTTCTCAAATGCAAAGACTAGCAAGAAACTCCTTTTCAGTTGTGGTGAAGTTGACTTGGGCTTCCGTTAAAGTGTGGTTGGCATAGTAAATAGTATGTAAAACCTTCTCCTTTCTTTGTCCTAGCACAGCTCCTACTACAAAATCGCTCACATCACACATTAACTCAAATGGAAGATTCCAATCCCGAGAGACAATCACTGGAGCTGAAATCAGTCTTTGTTTTAATGTGTTAAATGCCTGCATACACTCATAAGAGAAATTAAATGCAACATCTTTGATAAGCAAACTGGATAAAGGCTTAGCAATCTTCGAAAAATCTCTAATGAAATGCCTATAAAATCCAGCATGTCCTAAAAAGCTTCTAATTCCTTTTACAATAGTTGGAAGTGGTAGTTTTTCGATGACATCTATTTTTTACCCGTATACGTTTTTCTCATTACCAAATAATGAGATCTCTCATCTATTTATAGAGATCTTAAAGGCTAGAAACATATCTCTAATATAACTCAAACTCTTTATAAGATAAGATTTGGTAATATTAATCAGATTGAATTACTTAATTTTATCTGAATTTGAACTTTATCCAAATTAGAGTCATGGGCGTACCCAAACTCTATCATTATCCTTTATTAAAGAGTTTAATTATTTCTTTAACTAAGCTACGTATATAACTCCTAACTATTAGTTACTAAGACTTGAAATTAACCACATCTCTTGTTGTGTTGTGTGTTTATTTAATAAACTTTTCCACTACGAAATTTATATAGTGTTAGTTAGGAATGAGTATGGACCAGTAAATCTGTTTATTAACAATTTTTTAACCAGTCCATTAATTTCGGTTAATCACTAAATCAATTTCAATTTTTAATCAAAATTTTCAGATCGGTTTACTAGTTAACCATTCAAAAATTTTAATTTATAAATTTAGTAAATTATACAATTTGTAATGTTATTTTTAATAGTTAAAAAATGCTTTAAAAATGAAAAACATAAATCAAATATAATATCCATTAAAAGAGTCAAAAGAAAAATAAAATTTTCATAATTAATTATAAGAATTCAATATATTCGATATGAAACTAAGATAATTATGTACATATAATAAATAAATAATTGTAATAAAAAGATAATTTCAATGTTTATTTACTAAAAATATGTATTATAATAATATTTTAAAAAGTCATATATCATAATATTTATAAATTACAAAAATATTGAAAAATTTAAGTGTAAAAATTTATATATATATATATCTGTTAACCGTTAGGCAACGGTTAACCACCGATTTTTAAAAGTAAAAATTGTAAGCCTAAATTTTGATTTGATTAACCTAAAATCGGTTTGATTTCAGATCAATTTTTGAGTTCACCAAAACTTTGATTTTTTTGCTCACCCCCTAGTGTTAATATTGACACATATGATATAATGTTAATTTATATAATGTTAGATATTAAAAACAAAAAAGAAAATTAATAATATATTATATAATTAATATATATAATGAAATTTTAGTTGTAGATTTAATAATGATAAAAGAAAAAAATTAAAAGTTTTTATGAAAGAATTAAGAGGTTAATTTGCGCAATTGAAAGATTTTTAAAAAATATCCAGATTTTTTTATAGTCTACTTATCTATTTTTTTTATCTTTTTGATTTTAAATATGGCCCATATTCCTCAAATTATTGCAGACATGATTTAGAGGAAGATCGTAAAATGTTAATTTTGTAAATTTTATATTGACTTAAATTTTTGTTGTACTTATTGAAATATTTTTATTGCCTTTGTATTTATTTATTTTATAATTTTTTTAAAATATTTTATAAAGAAAGATGTATTTTGAAATGATGTGTATAGATCGGTTAACAAAGTCCATTAATATATTTTAGTAACCATTCCAATGCCACCGAATTTTTAAAATTATTAATCATTAATCAATCTATCAATTTCAGTTTTTTTTATCGGTTAACCATTAAAAAATCTCATACCACATAAATATTATTGTTTATATAAATTGGAAATAGTATTTCAATTGTTCAAAGCATCAAAAAATAAACATCATGTAACGTGCATGGCAAGTGACTATAGACGGTGTATACATGTTTGGATTTTTTTTAACCAAATTAAAATATCAAATAAAAAGATATGTAACCGAATTATACTATCGTCTTTTTTACTAGACCAGAACCAAAATATACCATTAACTTTAAGTTGAAATAGATTTCTGTACTGTACTATTCTAAAATTGTATTGGACCGAAAGAATAGATATTTAATAATAATAATTGATAAAGCCTAAAATGTCTTTATCTGAAGAGGAGAGGGCGAGCCAATCGGATGAGAAAACTCTGCAATAAGAAGTGCCCGGTCAGACCAGGCGTGAGCACTCCGAAGCTTAAGTTAGTAGCTTAGAGAGAGAAAGTGCTTTTAGAGATAGAATGTTGGGGATTCAATACCTGGTGCCATCGTTGGCTGGGCTATTTATATGAGATGATTGAGGGGCACTTGAGTGCCTGGGGAGTGATTACTGGCTATCAGAGTAGGTATTTGGCGACATGAAAGGGAGCAGATGGTAGGCATGGGCGCTGCCTTGTGTCAGGCGACTGATGGGACTGGCGGTCACATCAGCCGATCGGGCGTGTGCGCTGCCTAGGAGCTCGTGTCTGCTACTCTTGGTTGTTAGGCCTTGGGCCTTGCTAGTTAAGTGGGCCGGCTGGATGGGCCTTAGAGCAAATGATATTTGCTGTGTTATCACTTGTCCCCCCCTCAACAGGTCCGATCGGGCATGAAATTGCCTTTTATAGGTCCGTTCAGATGGAATCAGTTCTGAATTTTCCCGATCCGAAGACGCGCGTTGGCGGGATTTTTGAACTTGGGAGGCGCTTTTTCTGAAGAGACGAGCCTGCTTGGACAGCTATTTCCATTTAATGTCGCGCGTGCTCCAAGGGTGATGCTTCGTTCTGCGTACAGCCATAATGCCTTTTGACACGTGGCACTCTTCTAGTGGTGCGACGGTTGGCGTGTTCCGGAAGCTCTGGCTTATAAATAGGGGATTTCAAAAGAATTTCCTTTTACTTTTGCAATCTCTAGCGAAGCTCTGCCAAAATTCCTTCTTAACTCCCAGATTTTCGCAATCGTCCCTTGCTTCTTCTTCAAATTTCTTAAGTCCCTTTTATCAAGTAAGTAATTTTTCCTCTTTGCTTTCAGCTTCATTTCGCCTTTCACTTTCTTTCTACATCCAATCCATTTAGAAGTTAGATAATTGCACCTTTCCTCCATTCTCGTTTGTTGAAGATGGCTTCTAGCAGTGGTGAGGTGTTAGACAAAAGTTTTTTGGATGGGTATGGGAACAAACCAGCTGTCGAGCTACACTCTCGATTGACCGCTGGGGAGGTGGCTGAAATCCCCTCCACATACGGCTTTCCCGATGACATATCCATGGCGGCCTACCTAGAATCGATGGCGGTGACAGATGGGCCTTTTGGCAAAGATAACAACGAGTGGTTCATTTGCCACCTCTGGAGCTTAGATGCAGGCCTGAGGTTCCCATTAGGCGACTTCGAGATGGCGATATTGGAGGGGTATGGGATCGCCCCTAATCAGTTGCATCCGAACCTGGTGGAGGTCGGTGGCGTGCTTCAAAATCCTCTGCAAAATAGAGGGGGTGGCGCCAACTCTGGACCTTTTCACCCATTTTTTCTACATATCGGGTCGGAGCGATGGGACAGAATACTTCTTCACCAGCCGCCCAAAGAAGAAACTAATGTTCATCCCCACCTCGATGAAGGGGTACAAGGAGAGATACTTTCTGATCGGGACGAAGGGCGAATTTGGGGTGCGCCTCACCCGATCGGCTAGAGCCGAAATCTTGAAGGACCTAGCAGCCGGTCAGCCCATGTATGAGGGCGATATTAAGAAGCTGATGGACACCGTGAGCAGGCATGGAGAGCCCTACCAGTCCAGCTTTCTCCTGACCACGCTGTTTGGCTCTTCCAGCTCTGAAGCCGCTGAGAATGCAGAACGTGAGCATTAGGATCGGGGAGAAAACATTGTCACCACGCATCAGTCATGCATTGCATTTGGTTTACGTGAGACAAGAATTTTCGGTCTGAGAAACTTATCTTGTTTATTGTATGTTTGCAGCTGAAATGGCTGGTGGGAGCGATGCATCTAAACAGCTTGGCGAGAAGATTAGGCAGAAACGTGCGGCCGAACGGAAGGCCCAAGAGCAGAGGAAAAGGAGGAAGCTGGTGTCCTCGATAGAGCTGCAATCCTCTCGGGGGCTGCTGGCGCCTCTTCAGCTACCGCTGCCATTGCCGCAGTCTCGATCTCTTCCACCCCTCCAGCTATTACCGTGCCCGCCTCCAAACTTGCAGCGCCGGCACCTCGAACCGGAACCACTCATCATCTGGAGCACACTCGGCCCCCGAGGCTTCGGGATGAATCGGATGAGGATGACACGCCCATTATCCAAACATTTAGAGAGGTGGCACAGGCGGTGACATCCCGATCGGATGAACGTACTCAGAAAAAAGCTGAGGAGGCTGCCAAGAGGAGAGCTGCTGAGCTGATAGCCGAGTTGGACGCTCGGGTGGTTGCCAGAGGCAAGGCCGCTCAGCAGGGCAAGGTGCTTCGGCGATCTTCCGACCGGCGGTCGGTTTCCCTAAAGGAGTGTTTGAAAGAGAACTTCGGCAATGATTGGTCATTGAGCCAGGTGGCTGGTTTCATCTGTCGTGGTCTCCTTCGGGACGATGATCATAGGGAAGCTAGTGACGCCAGTCAGCTCAGCAAAGAATGCAATGCCATTAGCTAGCAGTTAATGGATATAAGGACTTGTTGCTTTGTTTTGTTTGGGGTTCGTTCACATCCCATTGTGCCTGGTTTAGTTACTCTTGTTCTTTTTACGCAGGCTGCCAAGAGGACACAACGGCTACACCTGATGGCCGGCATATGGAAAGGGAGGGCTGAATCGGGTGCCGAGGCCAGGGCGGAGGCAAACGCTCGCTGCGAGACCGCCAAGAAAGAAGCCTCCACCCTTCGGGCTGAGGTGGCTAAGCTGAAAGAGCAGTTCTCCGCTTCCCAATTGGAGACAGTGGCCTTGAGGAAGGAGGCCCACCATACGACTCAGGACCTGAAGGCTCGACAGAGCGAGGCTGATAAGCTGAGGGGCGAGGTTGCCCGCCTTTCTACTAAGAATGCCCAGTGCAGGCGGTTCGAGGCAGACGCAACCCGACTGGATGCCAGTGCAGAGAGCTGGCTGCTGAGAATGCCAAACTGAAGGTAGAGGGCGAGCAACTTCACAAGGAGGGGGAGTCTTTGAGGACGTCAACGGAGGAGAAGGAGGCCTCCTGGGCAAAGAGGCTCGAAGAGGAGCTAGCCAGTCAGAAAGAGAATCTTCTTGATGAGCTAGCAGAGGCTCAGGTAGAGTTGCTATCCCGGCTAGTTCATGAAGCTGGGAGGCGCTTTCCGGGAGCCGATCTGACTTGGATGGACGATCCGGCGTCATTGCCCGCTCCTCCAGGTAGCGATAATGAAGAGGGCGCTCCTGAGGGGGAGGTGACTCAGAGAGTTTCAGGAGGAGATCTTTCGCTTCCAGAGGCTAGTCAGGAGGCCCCAGTCGAAGTCGAGTCTGTGGTACCTCCAGCGCCTGAAGCCGAGTCCGTGGTACCTCCACCAGCGGGGCCTGTCTTTGAAGGGGGAGCAGGATCTGCGCAGCCATCTACCGACCCTTCTCAAGCCACTACCGAGCTGCATGCCGAGCAGACTGCCAATCCTCTTGGTGAAACAGTTATTGTAGATATAGAATCGTAGCTTAGGAGCTTAGATTAGCTTTGCTTTCTTCCTTTCTTTTTATTCTTTATCCCTGTAACAATTCTTTGTAAATTATATAGTTGAGACGCTCTTAATAAAATTGCATTTTTCTGCAAATTGTTGATGTGCATAATCACTGTAATCGGGAATACATAAATTTGTACTGAAATTGTCAATATAATCGAGCTAAGTACTACTCGTGAATTTGCATAATGATTGCAAGTACTTCTTGAATTCAAATAACTTTCAAGTCTAGTGACCGATCGGATCAATCTGGCTTTCAGATCGCATAAAAATTGCACAATCAGGCTAAGTGATCCTCGTAAAGCTTCATAAAAATTGCATAACCGAGCTAAACAATACTCGTAAAGCTGCATAAAAATTGCATAACCGAGCTAAGCAATACTCGTAAAGCTGCATAAAAATTGCATAACAGAGCTAAACAATACTCGTAAAGCTACATAAAAATTGCATAATCGAGCTAGGGAGGTGAGATCCTCCATAATGCAAACACTTAGGGAGGTAAGATCCTCCATCATGATAGATTTAGGGAGGTAAGATCATCCTAGTCGATCCTAACAGAGATCTTCATCTTGCAAATGGACGAACAGCAACTTTCGCTTTTTCAGCTTGGGATGGACGTCAAGCCTAGCGTATAAGTTATATATCATGCATAATTTGAACAGGGATGAAAGAAAGAACCTCTTTATTAATTAGGCAATTGCCAAGTTCTAATACATTATTAGAGATGGTACTTTTTGAGTACTTCGACATTCTAGCTTCTGGGGACATCTTGCCCTTCTATAGTTCGGAGCCTATATGTGCTCGGGCTTAAGACTTTGGAGACCTCATAGGGCCCCTCCCAATTTAGCATTAGCTTGCCTACCCCGGCATTTCCCGAGCCTAAGTCTGGCTTTCTGAGCACCAGATCATCGACGTTGAAAGTTTTTGACCTCACTTTAGCATTGTGGTACCTGGCAACTCTTTGCTTATAGGCAGCGATCTTGGTGTAAGCATCCTCCCTCCTTCTTTCTATCAGATCTAAGTCTTGGCATCTTTCTTGAGCATTCTTCTGTTCGGAGTAGAGCGTCGATCGGGTAAGAGGGAAGGCCGACCTCTATAGGTATCATTGCTTCGGAGCCGTAGAAGAGGGAGAATGGCATTTGATGAGTGCCTGTCCTGGGGGAAGTTCTGTATGCCCACAGGACACTCTGCAGTTCTTCAGTCCAGTTGCCTTTTGCGTCACCCAGTCGCTTTTTTAACCCTTCCAGGATGGTCCGATTGGAGACCTCAGTCATTCCGTTGCTTTGGGGATGAGCTACTGACGTGAACTTTAATTTGATGTTTAGGCCTTGGCAAAAGTTTCTGAAAGTGGAGCTGTCGAACTGCTTGCCATTATCTGCAATAAAAACATTGGGTAAGCCATACTTGCAGATGATATTTTTCCAAGTGAAGCTCTTGACCCTCTCGGCTGTGATAGTGGCTACAGGTTCAGCCTCAATCCATTTGGAGAAGTGGTCTACCGTTACTATGATGAACTTCATCTGCTTTTTGCCTTGGGGAAAAGGTCCTAAGATATCCTGCCCCCACTGATCGAACGGCCAAGCAATCCCGATCGGCTATTGGTCTGCTCCATGCTGCCTTATGATTCTCCCATGTACCTGGCATTGCGGGCACCTTCTCACTTTTTCTTGGGCATCTTTGAGCATGCTGGGCCAGTAGTATCCCGTCTGGAGGGCTTTTCTTGCCATAGCTCTGTTTGCCTTGTGTGCTCTGCATATACTTTCGTGGAGTTCTTTGAGGATCTAATCTCCTACTTCCTCCGTCATGCATTTGAGCCAAGGGTGGCTGAAAGCTTTCTTGTACAAATCACCGTTAATGATGGAGTAATTAAGGGATTTTCGTAATACCTTTCGAGCTTCATCTTTGTCCTCGGGCAGCCGACCTATTTGGAGGTACTGCTTGATTGGGCTCATGCAGGTTTCATCCTCTTGGTCAATCTCCATCATCTCTGGCTCGTCTAGGGAGGAGGAAGTCTGGTCAATAATGGCAATGTTTTCCTCTATAACACTTTACTCAGAGGCAGACATCTTTGCTAGCCGATCGGCTTCTGATGTTTGGTCTCTTGGCACTTTCTGCAGGGCCCATTCTGACCCTGTTTCCTCGAGTTATGCGAAGGCAACTTTGACCTTGGCTAGGTACTGGATCATGTGGCTTCTCTAGCTTCGAAGGTGCCCAGGACCTGACTGGTTACCAGCTGGGAGTCACTCCTGATGGCTACTGACTCCGGTCGAATTGCGTGGAGTAGTCTCAGCCCTTGAAGGAGCGCCTCGTACTCTGCTACATTATTGGAAGCTTTAAAATTGAGCTTTATTGCGTACCTTATTGTGATGCCTAGGGGGCCTTTTATTACTATGCCTACACCTCCTCGAGTGTCATTTGCTGCGCCATCCACCGTCATTTCCCAATTTTGTAGCTTGGGCTGACTCTGTGGTTCCTCACCCGCAAATTCAGCGACGAAATCTGCCAAAGCTTGGGCCTTTACCACCTTTTTGGGCTCGTATCTCACATCCCAGGACTGTAGCTTAATTGCCCATCCCACCATTTTGCCTTCCAGATCGGGGGTCTGGAGAATCCTTCTAAGCGGGTGACCCGATCGGACGACAATTGTGTGCGCCTCAAAGTATGGTCTCAGCTTTCTTGCACACATCATGAGGGTGATAATGAGCTGCTCAACCGGTCCCTTCCTTAAATCCGCACCTCTAAGTACTTCACTGACGTAGTACACAAGCAGCTGTTAACTTCCTTCCTCTCAGACTAAGGCACCTGCAACAGCTTCCCTAGAGGTGGCTAAATGAAGGTATAGATTTTCACCTGGTATTGGCAGGCTAAGCAGCGGTGGGTTGGTGAGGAACGCCTTCAGCTCTTCGAAGGCTTGTTGGCAGTCTTCCCCCCAGACGAAGGTTTCATTCTTCCTCAGCTTTTTGAAGAAGGGAGTGCAACGCTTGGCTGAGGAGGAGATGAATTGTCCCAAGGCTGTTATCCTTTCGTTCAGCTTTTGGACATCTTTTATGTTCCTGGGGGATTGCATCTCGAGGATAGCCCTAATTTTTTTCGGATTAGCCTCAATCCCTCTCTGGGAGACCAGGAATCCTAAAAATTTTCCTGATGGTACCCCAAAGACGCACTTCTCGGGATTGAGTTTCATTTGAAATTTGTTCAAAGTGTCAAAAACTTTCGCCAGATCGGCGGGGTGTTGCTCGAGGCTTCGACTTTTGACGATCATGTCATCTACATACACCTCGACGTTCTACCCAATCTGGTCTTTGAAGATCTTGTTCATAAGACGCTGATACATGGCCCCAGCATTCTTCAGGCCGAACGGCATCACCCTGTAGCAAAAGGTCCTATCATCTCTAATAAAGCTGGTTTTCTCCTGATCCAGGAGCCACATCAGGATTTGGTGGTAGCCAGCGTATGCGTCGAGAAGAGAGTAGATGGCATAACCTACGGTGGCATCCACTAACTGGTCTATGCTTGGCAGGGGATAGCTGTCCTTGGGACATGCCTTATTGAGGTCAGTAAAGTCTACACACATCCGCAGCTTCCCCGACTTTTTCTTGACCAGAACCACGTTAGCCAGCCACTCAGGGTAGTCTACCTCTTGGATTGTTTCGGTCTTAAGTAGCCTATCCACCTCTTCAGAAATGAACTTCCTCCGGTCGGGTGCATGCCTCCTTAGCTTTTGTCGGACCGGAGGATAATTTGGGTCCACATTCAACTTGTGGGTGATCACCTTGGGGTCTATGCCAGGGATGTCTTCTGGCTTCCAGACGAAGGTCGCTTGATTTATCGTCAAGACCTGCATGATGGCTTCTTCCGTCTCTTTATCTATGCTGGTCCCGACTTGAACATTTTTCCCTTTATTTAGCGCCCTCGTTTTTGTCTCCTCGGCAGGGTCCATCCTGGGCCTTTTCGCCTATTCTGGCTACTCCAGGCCGGGCTCTACGACCATTGCTTCCCGCTGTTGCTTTATCATGGTGATGTAAGCCTCTCGGGATGCCTTTTGGTCGCCTCTCAAGATGGCGACGCCTCCTGTGGTTGGGATCTTCATCACCATGTAGCGGATGGAGGTAACGGCTCCGGTTTGGAAGAGCAATAGCCTGCCAAAGATGGCATTATAGGCAAATGTCATGTCAATAACCATAAAAATTACCTTACATGCGTGAGTGATTGCCTCTTGGCCTAGCTCGACAAAGAACTCTACCGATCCCACTACCGGGATAGTGGCGTTGCCCAGCCCAGTCAGTGGCGTGGCATTCGGCTTCAGCTCCCCGATCGGGAGTCCCATCGCTCGATAAGCCTGGAGAGTTAGGACGTTAACAGCGCTGCCATTGTCCACCAGAATTCTTTTGACGTTGAAGTTATTAATCCGAGCTCTTACAACGAGAGCATTCTCATGGGGAAACATGACGTCTCGTGCGTCTTTGCTGGATATGGTGACTGAGGCAGGCTGCTCGGCCTGGTGGGAGAGGTAGACACCTTTTCCCTTTCTTTTTCTGGAGAGATCCTCTCCGTAAGATGACCCTCCGGTGATCACATTTATTAACCCGACATATGGCCTGCTCGGGTCGGCGTTTCTTGGGTTCCTGCACTCATCGTCGTCTGAGTCAGGATCGTCCCTGCGAGGCTTCGGCTATCTACAGGGATCATCCCCTCTGGCCGGGCCTATAAACTTTTTGAGGGCTCCGCGGTGTATTAGCCTTTCAATCTCCTTTCTGAGCGAAGTGCACTCATCGGTTAAATGACCGACATCTCTGTGGAATTCACAGTACTTATTCAGATCCCTCATAACCCTGCTTCTTTCGGACAGGTCCCTGGGCTAGTTGACTTGGCGGTGCTTCTATTTTATCCACATTAGCACTGTGGTCGGGGTGGCATTGAGGGTTGTGTATGTTCTTTTGGGCCGATCGTCTGAACGCGTAGACCGGTCTCATCCTGACCCTTTCCTCTAGCCTAGATTTCTGGAGCTGGCAGCTCCGTCTGGGCTTCTAGCTGTCCGATCGGGGGCGAAAGCTCTGTGGAAAGAGTGACCGTCCGGATGTTGCAGCCAGTTCAATACGCTGGTCCTTCTTCCCCTGTTGGACCTGAGGGCATCATCCAATTGGATGTGCTGCCTAGCCCTCTCCATGAGTTCGGCGAAGCTGGATGGGGGTCTTGTTGTGAGTGATTCGAACAGTGGACGATCAGTGATGCCCCCTGTTAAGGCGTTAGTCGCCATCTCTACACTGACATTTCTCACCTCGAACATGGTAGCCTGAAACCTGTCGATGTAGTCTCGCAAACTTTTATCGGTTCTTTGGTAAAGTTACACAAGTCATTCACTGTCTTAGGTGCGCGCATTTGCACGATGAACCTCATGGTGAACAGCTCCTTTAGTTGTCTGAACGACGTAATGGATCCCAAAGGCAGCTCGTGGAACCATGTCAACGCATCTCCTCCCAAAGTGGTGGGGAAAACCCTGCAGGCTATCCTTTCATCATAGGTGTAGACCTGGACCTTGGTCAAATACTCAGCCAAGTGAATGGTAGGATCGGTCTTACTCGTGTACCTTTCCATGACCACATCTCTCCACCTGGGAGGGAGCTCAGCGTCAATGATTTCTCTGCAAAATGGGGAGACAATATTCCCGCATGTGTTCCATTCGAAAGCACCTTTCTTAGGCGCGAGAAAGCCAAGCTGCTTCAGTTTCTGCTTGAGCCATTGATGCTCTTTACTCAGGGTCGTAGCGGTGGACTCATCTTTGTGCTTTCTCATGTGGCTGCGGCTTGGAGTACACATGTAGGACAAGTCATCCCTTATAGAGGGAGTGACGGACCTGCTGGTGTAAGGGGAGCCCCTGTTTGTGGACATCATCTGCTTCCCCTTGTTATACCTTCTCGAGGTTCTGACCGCGCCCCTTCGAGCTCCCTGAGCTCGAGGCTCATTAATGATGATTCCCTTGTTTCTATCCCTTCTGAAGTCTTCACCCGCGAGGTATTCCTCCTGGGCTCTTTCAGAAGTGGCTGGCATCTTACCCTTTTTGAGCGTTTGGACGATGCTCTTGGTGAAATCACTGAGGATAGCGTGCATGTCTCTCACGGTGACAGGGGTATCCTCAGGTTGCCTCAGGGTGGCATCATTGAATTCGGGAAGGAGGTTGGTCCTCGTAGGGGACCTGATGGGCCCTTCCCTCCTTCTCGAGGTGCCTGATCTGGCACGAACATTATCGTCATGATCAAGGTCCATGGGGGTTTTGTTCTTGTTGGATCGTGAGTTCGCCATGCTCTCAACGAAAGCATCAAATGATAAAGCCTAAAATGTCTTTATCTAAAGAGGAGAGGGCGAGCCGATCGGATGAGAAAACCCTACAATAAGAAGTGCCCGGTCGGACCAGGCGTGAGCACTCCGAAGCTTAAGTTAGTAGCTTAGAGAGAGAAAGTGCTTTTAGAGATAGAATGTTGGGGATTCAATACCTGGTGCCATCGTTGGCTAGGCTATTTATATGAGATGATTGAGGGGCACTTGAGTGCCTGGGGAGTGATTACTGGCTGTCAGAGTAGGTATTCGGCGACATGAAAGGGAGCAGGTGGTAGGCATGGGCGCTGCCTTGTGTCAGGCGGCTAATGGGACTGGTGGTCACATCAGCCGATCGGGCTTGTGCGCTGCCTAGGAGCTCATGTCTGCTACTCTTGGTTGTTAGGCCTTGGGCCTTGCCAGTTAAATGGGCCGGCTGGATGGACCTTAGAGCAAATGATATTTGCTGTGTTATCAATAATAATAATAATTTATTATAGGTAATATTATTTATAATTTCTTTTTATATTTATCATATAAATTTAAATTCATAACTATTTGTATTTTAATGTATAAAATTAAATTAATAATATTTAAATTTAATCAATAAATTAAAATTATATTTTAATTATTAATAAAATAAACTTAATTTAAATATTATAATAATTTTAATATCTTATAAATTATTTTTTAGATTATAAATTATTTAATAGATAATTAATTAATTAAGTATTTATTAGTCATAATTCATTATTAAACAAAACATTAAATTTAATTATATATAAAAATAAACCATTATAACAAATATATCAATTATCTAATTAAACAATTTATCATCTAATTACCTTAACAATTTAATTTCATTTATTTTTAATGCAACTTAACCACTACGTCTATATTTTGGCATCAATATGTAAGGCCCAATTTTTGCCCTAGTAGTTTGATGACATGTCTAGGATGTAATAGTGGCCTAAAATGCATAAAGGAGTGATTAAAATAGTTAAGTGGAAAAAAGGATAAATTATAATTAATTGATAAGTTAAGGGCAACTTGGTAAATAGGTAATTAGGGATGAAGATGCATAAATCAAAAAATATTATAAGTCAATGTATAATTTAGAATTAATCTCCTACCAATTGAATGAATAAGTGGAAATTGAAGGATTTAAAATGTAAATAAGGGAGAGGTCCAATAGGAAATAAATAGGTAGCCAATTCTAGAAGAATAGAGAGAATTTCTTGGTCTATAAATGAAATGTATATTAGTTTATTTTAATATAGGCTAAATGGTAAATTGTATGTTATATAAGAAAAATGGGTTAATCAATGGTATTATGGTAAATAAATGAAAAGTGAAGAACAAAACTGTAAATTAATGGAAGTCCAGAGAGTAAAATATAATTTGTCAATAATAATGTAAAATAAAGGTTTAAAAGATAATTGACAGGTAATAGTTAAAAGAATTGATGTACATATAGTTTAAATGAAAAGATGTTTGTGTGCTCATGCATGTATGTATTTAATTAGTATAGTGAAAAATTTAGAACATGTATCCTCCACTGAACATTTTTAATACTCAGCGTGTAGAGTGTTACTGTGCGCAGGTTGTGATAGATTTTGATGTGGCTGAAGATTTAGTGATGACCAAAAGAAGTATTCGACAGCAAGAATAGAAGGATTGGCATGTCATGTATACGACCGCAGTAGGTGAAAGCAGTGACGGATCGTATAAGTATTGGTATTGTATGTTAGTGTACTGGTAAGTTTTTGTATATGTATATTTGTGATTATTATTGCTGAGAAAAAAAAATTCTACTAAATCTATTGAGTGCATTACAGTGTATTTCAGGGCAGTATTGTGACATCCGATATCCGTATTACTTATGGGTGTTGGGTGTTACATTTTTAAAGTTTCATTCAATAATCATGCACTATAATTTAATTTACTAAAGTCCTTTTAAAAACCCTACTATAATTAATTTACAGTTGAGTCCTCTATATTTACCATAATTACAAATTTACACTTTTATTTCACTTAATTGCCATTATTATTATTATTATTATTATTATTATTATTATTATTATTATTATTATTATTATTATTATCAGTTTTATTAATTTCTATTATCATTTCTTAATTTATTAATATATAACCAATTCAATATTCTAATAATTTCTCTCAATAATCCCTTCCCTTATCAATTTACATTTAAGTCCTAACATGAGCCTTATTATAGTCGATTCCATTTAAGTTCCTTTTTTTCACTAATTTACATTTTAACCCTTTAATTAGCTTTACAATTCTAATAATTACATTTCGATACTTAATCTTTTTCCATAATTATATTTATGTTCCTAACTTTAAATAATTCCAATTATATCCTTAACTTTTTCAATAATTTCAACTATGTCCCCATCTTTTTCAATGATTCCATTTATGTTCCTTATTTCACTTATTTACCAAATTATCCTCATTTATTGTTAATTTCCGCTTTTAACCTTTCATGACTTACCAAATTACATTTTAGTCCTTATTTTACCACTTTTACTCCAAATTACCATTTAATCCCTGTTTTTTCATTTATTTACATAATTATCATTTTAATTACACTTTTTAACTAATTTACTCTATTTTTCACTACTAAGTGTAAAATTACCATTATACCCCTAAACTTTCTATTTCTTTCAATTTAGTTCCATCTTTACTTATTTTATTACTTATCATTATTTGAATAAATTTAATTAAATATTTACCATAATACCCCTAATCTTTTACATAATTACCATTTAGTCCTTAGGGTACCTTTTTCAAGTCAAATTTCATTTTAGTCCTTATTTTGTCTTATCTTGTCCTTATCCTCATCTTATCTCATACTCATCTTATCTCATACTTATCTTATCTCTATCTTATTTTAACACTTATCTTATCTTATCACTTTATCTTATCTTATCACTTAATCTTATCTTATCACTTTATCTTAACTTATCACTTAATTACATATATAATCATTTAATTATTCATCCATTTTTCACTGCATTTCTCAAATAATCTTATTTCTCAAACATGGTCGCGGGCGCGATAAAAGCTATTCTTGTCATTCTACCGGGGGCGCGACACTATGCAAAGTTGTAATCTAAGTCTTGTTCATCTTAATTATGTATGGCATTGCATTGGTTAACATATGTACATGCATAATAAAGCCTATATGTATTATATATATGTATGAATGATATGATTAATGGTTGGATAAATTTGTACATGAATATGATCACGGTTGAATGTTTAAGTAATTGTAAAGTATGTGACATTTTGATTAGAGTTTATGTAAAGCTTGAAGAATCATTGTAGTGGATAGATAAGCATGCTTATAAAGGGTTAGAATTGCAGCTACTTCTGTTGGCCCGTTGGGTCTAGTGTTTGTACCTTTAGGTATCTAAAAGTTTTAAGCTCTAAGTCTTCTGATATTTTATACTTTTAGACTTCGGTCTTCTGATACTGCTTGTCAGTATTCTGAACACCCGTATTCACCGTTGTTGTGAACTCAGGCTTTTATTTTGTGTGATTGTATGATATCAAGTGAACTTGTATATGTCTTGTAAATGAGTTTGCTCCTATTATCCCGTGAAAGCTATTACTTCTGTATATAATACTTGGTAAGATTATTGCTTTATGCCCTGCTTGGTAAGCAATAACTGTATAGGTACTTAATAGTGTAATTGGTATGCTGAAATCAATATATATGTTAGTAATGTATAATGCAAATGTATATGTTTCTTTAATAACTCTGTATGTTGGCGGTTCCATTAGAAGTCATTTATATATGTATATCTCCACTAAGTGTTATCACTTAGCATAGGTGTTTTTCCCGTTTAGGTATGCAGGTTTAGTTCTGAAATGAGAGTCCTCATCTGCTGGCCACTATGAGTTTTGGTTTTGAAGGGATTCTTTTTGTAATGATTATAATATTCTTTTTATAAAGAACTATTGTATAATGTTTTGTATATGTGAGGAAAGGCATGTAATGTTGTTAATATTTTTGTATCATGGCTATTATAAGAACTATTTATGCTAGTATGCTTTGACCTGTTATATGCTTCCGCTTATAGTATGTATATATATTCTTTAGTATGATTCTGCCATTGTTCATGCATGAGTGTTTATCTGTATGCGTAGTGTTGTGTTTGCAGCAACCCGATATTCCTCCCGAGGGGTATTGGGGTGTTACATACTTACAGCATTATATTAGTATATCATATAAATACATAAACATATAATGGTCTCCACTACATCTCATATACAATAGAAAACATGTATTGTCCTGAATTCACATCAATGGTGGATACGGGTACTCTCGATATTGATTAACAGTATCAAACATCTAGAGACCTAACTTGAAGTCATTTGAATACACAAGGTATTCAACCTCTAGGCATAAATGGTGCCACACTGGCAGCTGTACTTTAACCCGTTATAAGCATGCTTATCTATCCACTACTATGACCATTCAGGCTTATACATATAAACTCTATACAATAAACCAAATACTGTACATATATATTCAAATATCTATCAAATCACTGACCACCAACTCCATTCAAATATTAACTAAGCAAACAATGCAAAGCATAATGAAAAACCAAATATAAAATTATAACAAGGATTATTCAAAGCACCAGGAAGGGTCGCGCCCGCAATAGAGATAAAATACACACAGTGTCGTGCTCGCCACTGCCCGTCACCTCTGTCGCACTTGCACACAAAGTCGTGCTTGAGATAGTGGTCGAAAGGGCCTCAGACGCTCTCGCACACGCAGACGAGCCCGTGATAGGAATCAGGCAGGCAGAAGTTCGGCTACCGAACTCTCTGTCGCACTCGCGACGGAGGACTCCTCGACAAAAGCTCGGATAATCGAGCTCTATCGCTCTTGCGACAGAGCTGAGCTTCACAATCAAATGCCAATGTACACAGCTCTACACAAGTCAACTTTACACACACAAATCTTTAATCACATGCATGACTTCTAATATCATACACAAGCTAAAACCAGCCAAAAGGGCCATCAAACAAGTATTCTTATACATGTAATTCACTCGTGCGTAGCTTATAACATGCATTAATAACATGCACATGATCATCAAATCTCATTACCACTTTAAATTACTCAACAATAACAAGTCATATTCAAATTAACAACTAAAAGAGCTATTAAACTATATCAAGGCTCTCAAATGCCCATCTACCCAACATGCAACTAATAACAATAATAGCAAAGCAAAAACTCAATCAATCAAACATACATCTATCAAGTAAGTAACTAAATCCCAAACCTCAACAACAAGAGGCTTGATCCACACTTCACTAACTCAAATCTTTTCTTTTCCCTTGTCTTTCTTCTTGTCAACAGCTTCTTACACAAAATCATCCAAAACAAACACTTAATCCAACACTCAAACTACTTTAAATCAAAAACAGAAATGGAAGAAAAAGGAGGTCACACCAGAACTTTAAACCACACTTACCTTCCACACTAACTATTCAAACCAATCCAAATTCAGAGCTTATCTCTTAAAGATGGTCAAACGAAAAAGGGGGAGAAGATATAAGAAAGCAGATTAAGGATGAAGAAGAATAAAAGAAGGAAATAAGAATGAAGAGGGAAGAGAAGGGAAGATAGCCAGCCAACTAACTAGAGTTAAGGCCACCAAAACTCATTAAATTCTCTATTTAAAGCATGCCATGGCTAGGTGTCACTTTCTCAACTTGCCATTTGTCTGCTTTTGTTGAATATCCCAATAAATCCTTGGCTAACTCCCTTAAAGTCCCTAAATTAATTTCTTTCCTTTATAAACTTATTTTCTCCTTCAATTATATCCTTACTACCTTACAATATCATACTTATATAAATACTTTTGTACCCTAACTACACAATTAACACTGTAATTCTTCTCGGGTATGATTCGGGTCCTTACAGGTATTTTGAGCATGGAGAGGAAAATGATTGATGTAACAAGTGGGGGAAGCCTAGTTAATAAAACCCCAACACAAGCCCATGAGTTAATTCAAAATATGACAGCTACTTCCTAACAATTTGGGAGATATCAAGACCCTTCAAGAAGAGTAAATGAGGTACATTCTTCTTCTATTAAAGCTAAACTTAATACTTTAACTGTTCTTATTCAAAATATGGTTGTAGGTACATCTTTACAAGCATGAGTGTGTGGGATTTGTGCATATGCTGGGCATCCACCTGATATGTGTCCTACTCTATAAGATGATTCACAAGAACAAGTGAATGCTTTAGGTGGATATGGCGGACAGCGCCCCAGGAAGTACAGTCCCTATTCCAACACCTACAACCTGGGGTGGTGCGACCATCCAAACTTCAGCTATAATGCAAGGCAACAAAATCCACCACAAATATTCCAACTGAGACCAAAACAATAGCCTACCCAAATAACTCCTAAGTCGGGTTTGTCTCTTGATGAAATTATCCATTCTTTAGCAACTAACATGCAATAAATGCAACAGGATGTAAAACTTCAAAAAGCTAGCATTTAGAACTTGGAGAAGCAAATGAGACAAATTGCAAATTCGTTAAGCAGATTTGAATCCTGAGGGAGATTACCATCACAAACCATTGAAAATACCAAGCAAAATGCTAGTGCAATTGTTTTAAGAAGTGGAAAAGAGCTAGAACAACCCCTGCTCAAGAAAGGTGACCAGAAAATGGCAAGGGAAGTTGAAAAAGAAGTGGAAATTGAGGAAAATGAACAACCTAAAGACAAAAATTAAGAATAGCCCCCTTTTTTAGAGAGATTAGCCAAATCTAAGAAGAAGAAGGAGGAGAAAGATATTTTTTAGACTTTTCGCAAGGTGGAGGTAAATATTCCATTACTTGATGTTATTAAACAAATACCTCGTTAAGTAAAATTTTTTAAAGAATTATGTACTTACAAGAAAATATTGGTTGGGTATGAGAAAGTTGTCATGGGTGAAAATGTTTCAGCTGTCTTTCAAAGAAAAATGCCTCCAAAATACAAAGATGAAGGTATGTTTCCTATTTCCCGTAAAATTGATAATATTAGCACTAAAATGGCAATGTTTGATTTGGGTGCATCAATTAATGTTATGCCTAAGTCCATTTATTCATCTTTAAATGTTGGACCATTAGAGCAGACAGTAGTAATTCAACTTGCCAATAGATTAATTGTTTATCCCGAAGGGTTTTGTAACACCCTTATACCCATAAATGATGCGGATACCGAATGTCACAACACTACACTGATAGTCATTACAAAGCACTTGATAGTTCTGTAGGAATTTTTTTTTAAACCATAACATAACAACATACAAATTCAATAAACATAACAATACACTAACATACAAATTGCATGCTTATACTATATACCTCTGCTTCTCTCTACCGCGATCGTATACATGCCATGCCAATCCTTCAATCCTTGCTGTCGATCATTTCTTCTATTATAACTACGCCTTCGGCCACATCTAAACTATCATAACCTGCGCGCATAACATTCTACGTGCTGAGCATCAAAAATGCCCAGTGGTGGATACATATCCTAAGTTTTCCATACTAATCCTACATACATGCACACGTAATTATTTTCCTTTATTTAAATTATGAGAATATTTATTCTTGAGTCTTTTAGACAGTTTGTAACATATTTCTACGGCACTCACTTTCTTCTCTTTTATCACTATCACTGCTATCACTTATCATTATCTTTACCTTTATCACTATTCTATAATTACATTAATCATTATTACGCTATTGTCAATTTCACTATCACTTATACTGTTAACCTTTACGATATACTACTGTTACATTCTTTCCATTACTTTGAGAGCTAGCTATATCAACCATTTCATAATTATCTTATAGATGTATTCATTTGTTTATTTTTCTGTAACTATTATATATCACTTACTTTATCCTTTTCATTTCTATTATTACTATCTTTATCATGTGCACTAATACTTTCAACACAGATTATTTTATCGTTGGTCTTTCAACTAATAATCAATTCTATTAACAATTCTGTTTTTATTGTTTTATCTATATTATAACTTGTGGATTTCTTCCCTTTTCCTTAACTTATATACTTAATTACAGTCTATAATCGGACACTCTACTGTTTATTAAATCACTTCTTAATTAGTCATTATTTCAGATGTTAGTGACACTGATCTAACACTATTATTTCCTTTAGGTTCTCAACACTTACTTTACTTTCTGGCACTACACTAATCCTTTTATATTAATATCTTCATTATATTAAATCTTTCACTGAGTTATTCACTTTAATCGTTTTCGAGTCGTATTAATTCCTGAAACCACTACAATTTAATCACTTAGCTTATTGGTGCACTTGCTATTCTATCATTATTTTCTTATTTCTTCCTTATTTAACACAATTTCTATTATTACTGACATTTTTATCACTCTTATCATTTACTCTATAATTTTCTTGTCAATTATTCAATATTATAATTTTAACATAAATCTTAACAACCATCTAATCCACATTTTACATTATTGCAGTTCTTGTAATTTCATTATTAATACGTTGATCCCTTTTTAATTTTGTTCACTTATATACTTAACAGTATAAAGGGTCTATTAATTTCTTTTGTATATTGACACTTCATATTAATCACACTACCATTTATCACTACTACCTTTAAAATCCTTATTTCCCATTATACTTAGGGGGTGTTTGGCATTGCTTTTGGAAAGCCAAAAAGCTGCTTTTTTGATCAAAAACTGATTATGGGACAAAAATAACTGTTTGGTAAATACTGATTTTAGAAAAATCAATTTTCTGAAAAGTGAAAAAATCCGCTTTTCAGAGAAGCTGCAAATTGAAGCTTTTCAGAAAAGTTGATTTTCAGCTTTTAAGTACAGCAGATTTAATCTTTTTTTTAGACAAAAATATCCTTTATTTTATTTCATAATGACAAATAAGTGGGAATTATTATTATTATTTAGTGAGATTTTGAATATAATATATTAAAATTTATATATATATATCATTTTTTATTTTTTTATTCTAAAAAGCTATTTTTAATTATATCATTTACCAAACAGTTGACCACTGTTTTTTATTTTATAAGTCATTTTAAATTTTATTTACCAAACAGTTATCTACTTTTCGATATACAACTTTTTGAAATACAACTTTTTTCAATAGAAAAATCTGTTTTCATAAGTTTTGCCAAACTGGCCCTTAATTAAGTACTTTTAATATTCCAATTTAGCAAATTACACAATTAGTTTATCAATTCCTTATAACCTTTCAATTAGTAAACACACACTATAACTAGGTTCACCAAGGCCTCTTTCTTCTTTTTTCTTTAAAAGTTTTACTATAGTAATTTACAATTTAGTCCTCTCTATATTACCACAATTACAAATTATCTTCATATTGCACTTTTATTGATATCATCATCACTATTTACATTGTTAGTTTAATTTCTGTGACATTCCCTTATTTACCAATATATATAGGCAAATCAATATTTTCTTCACTTCACTTATTAGACAATTTTCCCAGTTAATAGTGTAATATATAATTAGTAGTCCATCCTTTATTTAATGTATTATATGATCCCTACATTAACTCTATTTGAAACAGTTACCTTTATTCTTATCACTTCCCACTTATTCACATTAGTGCCACTATTTCACGCTTTTACCCCTGATTATATCTTATTTACAATTCTATCACTTTATAAATCTAATTGAATCACACACACATATCTAATTATACTTTAGATCAATTTAAAACCATTATTTAATTAATAATTATTTGTAGTTCAATATTCAATTTCATCGATTATCTATTCACTAATTATCAAATGTATACTTAATATCTATGCCAACTATTAGTTACACTATAATATCTTAATTAGTCTTACAATTGTAAATTTACGATTTGGTGCCTATACTTTATATTTATATACATTCTTACCCTTCATTGTTTCATATAACAAAAATGCCATTATTTAATTTCATTACTATACTTATTCATTATTTTATCATACACTTTATTATTTACTCTTACCATAATATTTTAATCCAAATTACACTTTACTCCTTGCTTTACCTTAAATTCTAAACTTTACTACTTCAATTTATTATAATTACACTTATGCCACTACTTACTCTTAATATCACTTTTAATTTGTTATTCTCTCCTATTAAATCATTAATCATACTTAATCATTAAAATTATCAATATAATTGCACAATCACTCATTAAATCATATTATGCACTACTTTCATTTTAATCCTTTTATTAAACTTACTATTTTATTAATTACATTTAAGTCCTTATTCTTTTTCCCTTAATTTCCAGTTATGTCTTTAACTTTTCTCATAATTACATCTATGTCCCTACTTTTACTAAAATACCATCCATGTCCCTTCTTTTACACTAATTCCTTTTATATTTTCATTTTCCACTTTAATTACTAAAATGCCATTATATATATTTAAATTACACTTTCAACCTTACTTGTTCTTGATTTTCACTTTTACCCCTTTTTATTATTTTTAATTACCAATTTACCCTTTTTACGCTTAAATTCCACTTTTAACCTTATAAATTGACTAAATTATATTTAGGTCCCTAATTTACCTCTTTTACAATAAATTACCATTTTAACCTCATATTTTATCCAAATTACCAAATTACCCTTATCATTACACTTTTTACCTAACTTTATGTCAATTTACCATTTTACCCATAAACTTTTTATTTATTACAATTTAGTTCCATTTTCGCTCACTTTCACTTTTATCACTATTTTAATCAATTTTATCACTTATTTACCATTATGCCCCTAGTATATACCGGTAGAAAATCTATCGACTGGATATGCGGGACGTGGGCCCCACAGATCCACTACACTGTAGAATGACCCCAATGGGACCATTCATCACTACACTGCACTGCACTGATCACTGTAAACACTGAACACTGCACTGAGATAGACCGTCATTGGCCTATCAATAGCAAGTCACTATGACTCGTACCGCGGCGTGGAATCCCTATGGCTAGCCAATTATATCCTGGACTAGATTTTTCTACCAGACTATTACTAAGGGCAAATACATCATTAAAAATTCACTTAAACTTCACATTATGCCAACATATACAATTCAGCCAAGTCATCATTTTCACTTATATTTTCGTATACACACTTATTTATTACTGTACATTAATTTCATACCATTATATGTCATTAAATATCAAAACACACCATAAAAATCCATCATGATCAATCATTCCAATTTTTCATTAAGTTCACTTTAATTCCATTTAACCACTCAATTATACTCTCTACATGTTAAACCCATCATAAACATTATTTATATGCCATAGTTACCACTAATCATGTATTATATACCCATTATTCATTTCGGCCAAGATGTTGGTTTTTCATAATATTCCCTTTAATTTCATTTAATCTCTTAATCAAACAATTTTCATATTATACATGTCATAAATACCATTTATATACCTTAATACACCACATATCCCTTTATTTTCTTTACTGACCCATTCAGCCAAACCTATATAAATTTACCATGTTTGTTTTTCAATCTTTTACTCATTCCATCTTACATTACACAAGTTATACACATTATATTCATCATTTATAAGCCATAAAAGCCTTATATACATTATGTTTTCCTTAAGGTTCCATTCGGCCTACATGTGGGTTTTCATACCATGATGTTTTAATTTATTCTAAGCATATTTATACACTTATTTAAGTCCGCTAAGCATGTTTATCAAGTTAGATTTAATTTAACATGCCTAAATCCAATGTTCACACTTAGACAAAACCTAAAACACATACATAATCCATGGAAAAAGAAGGATATTGTACCCACTCACCTTAGATTCTTGCTCTCCACTCCTTGGGCTTCCTTTCCATAGTCTTACTCCTTTGAAACTCTTTTCTCCTTAGAATTTCGTCATTTTTGAGACATAACCGTTGCCTCTAGCTTTTTCCCACTTCTAGCTCACCAAATGGACTCAAATTACCATCACCATGTTGTAGAGAAGTTAAACTTTGTTGGGAGGCTAAGATTTGAGGAGAGATAAGGAGAAAATGGAAGAAAAATGGAGTAGAAATCAAGAAGAAACATTCAGCCAAAGAAGGAGAGAAGAAGGGCGGTGGAGGCTGGAGAAATCTAGAGAAATCTTGCCTCCTCACTTCCTTATAAAGGTTAAAACTGAACCGAACCGGTCCAACCGGTTTGAACTAAAATTTTAGTTTTTCGGCAATTTCTCACTGTTTTAAGTCATCTATGAGTTCCTCAACTTATTTTCACTCCGAACTAATTCCGTTATTCTTTCTGATAGCCTCCCTGTAAAGTTTTAGCTCAATCGGAGTCCATTTGGGGCCCGATTCACTTAAACTGGTCTGATTCAACCACTTTTTGTTCTGCCGTAAAATCCAATTGTAATGCTGTCAAAAATTATAGAAAATTATTTTGTGCCTTTACACTTCCCACTATACACCCTTTAGAGCTCAAAATCATTTTCTAAAAATTCGGTCAAACCTTGGTCAAACTCTAGTTCAATTGAATTGAACTAGAGGCCAACTTCAGAATGACTTTCGGAGGCCTATTTGACTCTGTTTTCACTCCAAATTTCACCACTAGACTCCGGACGGCCCACAGATCGATTTTATCAAATGATAATTTTTTTTGAAAATCAACCGTTGGGTCCGCTGTATAGCTACTCCGAGATTCCCCATCCCGGGATTACTATACCTCAAACATACTTAACTCTTAACTTCACTACTATTAATATCACTCAATACACTACTCTACAATGTGATCACTCTAAATGCACTATAGACATTCACTAATACTTCCAAGCCAATATTAGGGCCATTACAGGTTTTTAGAAGACATTTTGATGCAAGTTAATGGTTTAATTTTTCTTTCTGATTTTTATGTAATTAATATGGATGATGATGACAAATCTTTGGAATCATCTAAAATTTTATTAGGAAAACATTTCCTTAAAATAGCTAGGACCAAGATAGATGTCCATGCAGGTACACTTACTATGGATTTTATTAGTGAAGTAGTGCAGTTTAATGTTTATAATGGCATAAAATATTCATGTGATGTGTCTTCTGTTTGTAGTGTCGATATAATTAAGCCATTAACTCAAAAAGTGTTTGAGTTGAGCAGGGATGATAAGTTGCAGGTGGCATTGAGTGAAAATGTTAGCATGGACAGCATTGATACACTTGAAGAAGAGCTAAATTTAAGAGAAAGATTTACAGGAAGTAGTACTGGAATTTGAAGCCTTGAAGCCAATAGTAAATGACCCCCCTCTTTTGGAAGTGCCTTATACTAATAAGAAGCCTTTACCATCTATTTTGCAGGCACCCAATTTGGAGTTGAAGGTGTTTTCCGGTCACTTGAAGTATGCATGCTTGGGAGAGAACATGACACTTTCAGTAATAATCTGCAACAAACTAAATTCAAAAGAGGAAAAGTTGTTGATTCAAGCTTTGAAGGAATATAAGGAGGCGATAGGATGGACCATTGCTAATATCAAGGGATTAAGCCCATCTACATGCACGCATAAGATCCACCTAGAGGAGAACATTAAGCCTAGTAGAGAAGCTCAAAGGCGTTTGAATTCGCCAATGATGGAAGTAGTGAAAAAAAAATGCAGAAAATGCTGGATATAGGAGTCATATACCCCATTTCAGACAGCAAATAGTTGAGCCCGATCCAAGTTGTACCAAAAAAGATGGGTATCACAGTGATAGAGAATGAAAATGGTGAATTGATACCCACCTAAGTTCAAAATGGGTGGAGGGTTTGTATAAATTATAAGAAGTTAAATGTTTCATCTAGAAAAGATCATTTTCCACTTCCTTTTATTAATCAAATGTTGAAAAGACTTGTTGGGAAATCTTACTATTATTGTCTTGATGGTTATATAGGTTTTTACCAAATACCGATTGCACCAGAAGATTAAGAGAAAACTACCTTCACTTGCCCTTTTGGCACATTCGCATATAGGAGAATGTTGTATGGGCTTTGCAATGCTCCAGCAACTTTCCAAAGGTCTATGGTCAGCATATTCTTTGATTATGTTGAGAAAATCATAGAGGCATTTATGGATGATTTTACAGTCTATGGTAATTCTTTTCATGAGTGTCTCTCAAACCTTATCAAAGTTTTAAAGCGGTGTTTAGAGTCTAACTTGGTTTTAAACTATGAAAAATGTCACTTTATGGTAGATCAAGGGTTAATTTTGGGACATATTATGTCTTCCAAGGGGCTTGAGGTAGATAAGGAAAAAATAGATGTTATTCAATCTTTACCTTACCCTGTAAGTGTGTGGGAAGTATGTTATTTTGTTGAACATGTAGGTTTTCATGGGCGCTTTATAAGAGATTTTTCCAAATCACCCAACCCTTGTGTAAGTTACTATAAAAAGATGTGACTTTTGAGTTTGATCAAGCTTGCAGAGACGCGTATGATGTGCTAAAAGAAAAGTTGATTTCTACACCAATAATTCAACCTCATAATTGGAATTTCGCATTTGAGATTATGTGCGACGCCAATAACCATGTTGTGGGAGCTGTCATTAGGCAAAAAATGGAGAAAAATCCATATGTGATTTATTATGCTTCAAGAATGTTGGATAGCGCCCAAAGCAATTATTCCACTACAGAAAAGGAGCTTTTAGCAATTAATTTTTCTTTAAAAAATTTTTGTCATTATTTATTGGGTACTAAAGTAATTTTTTTCTGACCATGCAGCATTGCGATATCTATTGAAGAAGAAGGAAGCTAAACCACATTTAATTCGATGGATACTCCTACTGCATGAATTTGACATTGAAATTAGAGATAAAAAAGGCTTTGAAAACTTAGTTGCAGATCACCTTAGTCAGTTAGTAGTTAATGAGGAAGCATCGCCTTTGAAAGATGAATTTCCTGATGAGAATTTATTTGGTGTACATATATTGAGTCCTTGGTACGTAACTTGGTTAATTTTCTAGTTACAGGTGTTGTCCCAGATGATTTGTCGAGATTTGATAAAGATAAACTGAAGAGAGATGCAAAATATTATACATGAGCCATATTTGTGGAAGTATTGTTCTGACAAAATAATTAGGTGATGTGTTCTAGAAAATGAAGTGCAGTCCATACTACAATTCTGTCATTTAGAAGCTTATGGAGGTCATCTTAGTCCAAAGAGAACAGCTCGCAAAGTATTGGAGTATGGTTTGTTTTGGCTTAACTTATTTCGTGGTGCTTATTTATTCTGTAAGTCTTGTGAAAATTATCAAAGGACCGGTAGTTTAGGACCTAGGGATCAAATGCCACTCACGCCCATACTATCCTGTGAAATTTTTAATATATAGGGCATTGATTTTTTGGGTCCATTTCCACCTTCCTTTGGCAACTCATACATTTTACTTGCTGTAGATTATGTTTCTAAGTGGGTTGAAGATAAGGCCATAATAACTGATGACGCGGTTGTCAATTTTGTCAAAACCAATATGTTTTGCAGATTTGGGACACCAAGAGTCCTCATTAATGACAGGGGAACAAATTTTTTCAATAAGGTTATGGACGCTTTGATGAAGAAATATGATGTACACCACTGTTTATCCACTGCCTATCACCCACAAACCAATGGCCAAACTAAAATTTCCAATAGAGAAGTCAAATCTATTTTGGAGAAAATAGTCAATCCCACTAGAAAGGATTGGAGTTCTAAGCTGGATGACGCTCTGTGGGCATATAGGACAGCATATAAAATACCTATAGGAATGTCCCTATACTAACTGGTCTATGGGAAGCCCTGCCACTTGCCTGTGGAGTTAGAGCACAAAGCATTTTGGGCAATTAAAATATGTAATTTGGCATTAGATGTAGCAGGATAGCACAAAAAATTAGAGTTGCAGGAAGTAGAAGAATTGAGGAATGAGGACTATAAGTGTAATGGCCCGAATACCGGGTCAGTAGTGATCAGTGAAATCTGTAGAGCATGTAGTGTAAATTTCAGGTGGAAATATCAGTAATTGGATCCAAAAAGATAGTAAACAAGAAACGTTAAACGTGTTCAGGCCAGGAAAATCCCCTAATGGGTGACCTCCCGGGAACCCCGGAAGTGAAAAATATTTTATTGGACTATGGGAAAGTATAGGTTATAAGGAGTCTGGTGGTATAATTTGGAGTGAAAATAAGGTCAAATAGGTTCCCGAAAGTCAAACTGAAGAAAAGCCTATAGTTCGATTCAAATAGTAAATAGTTTGACCGAAGTTTGACCGAGACTTTAAAGATAGTAAATGACCTCTGAAAAGTTATCTAAAAGCATAGATAGACTCAGAATAATTTTTTAGTGACATTGAAAAATGGGTGCATCAGAACGGTTTAATTGAACCGGACTGGATAAGGGCCCTCATTGAGATGAAACCAAGGTCAAATAGGCCATTAAGAGTGAAAATGATGTTAAGGATGAAAAGTGAACCGAACCGATTCAACTAGTGAACCGGACCAGTCGGACTAGTTACTTTGGTTTGACTAGTTTGACCGGATTCAAAATGGAGCTGTGGATCTCAGAAAAATTATCTGAAAGCATAGATTTTCTTGAAATATTATGGAGAATTAAATAGTAGTGAAAAACTAATTTTACGGTGAGACAAAAAATTGAGTTATCGGACTGATAAGAAATTATCAGACCGGAAAACGGTCTTTGATTGAGCTAAAATTTTATATGGATGCTAAATTATATATTTTAAGAATTATGGAATTTATTTTGAGTAAAATTGAGTTTGAGAAGTAAGAGAAATTATTTTGGGTTGGAAAATGGGCGTATTAACTTAAATGGGCCTTTGGGTTGGCCCAATTGGTTGAACCAAGCCCAAGCCCACTTAAGACCCCTATATAAGGTAAAAAAATATCCCATTTTTCCAGATTTCTCTCCACTCTTCTTCTTCCTCTTCTTGGCCAAATGGAGTTCTCTCCATTATTCCATGATTTCTTCATTTCTACTTCTAAGCTTTCACCAAATCCAACCCTCCTAAGTAAAATCCAGCCTCTCTTTTCATTGATAATGGTCTCAAAAGCTCAATTGAAGTGAAAGAAGTGGGAAAAACTAAGTGTTCAAGGTTATGTCTTAAAACTGAGGTAAGAGATTTAGGGTTCTATAATTTTATTTAATGGTTCAAATAGGTATTTTAGGGTATGTAGATGATGTTTGTGTTGCTATATTGAAGAAATAAAGTGAATTAATTATGATTTCTTTGGTGAGGAAATTCGCCACTTTAGGGTTTTAATGGAGGTGATGGTTTTTCAAGGAGTAAAGGCATGAAAAGCATGCTCAAGATGTGAAGAACAAGGAAATAAGGTTGGTGGATACAATATCCTTCTTTTTCCATTGATTATGTATGAGTTTTAGGTTATGTTTAAGTGTGAACTTGTGATTAAGACATGTTTAATTGAATCTAACTTGAAAAATATGATTAGTGGACTTAAATAAGTGTATAAATATGTTTAGAATAAATTAAAACATTATGTTATGAAGACCCACATGTAGGCCAAATGGAAACCTAAGGAAAATATATTGTATATGTCACTTTTATGGCATATAAATGATGATTATAATGTGTATAACTTGTGTAATGCATGATAAAATGGTAAAAAGATTGAAAAACAAACATAATGAATTTAAATAGGTTTGGTCGAATGGATTATGAAAGGATATAATGAAATATGTTGTGTAATAAGGAATATGAATGGTGTTTATGGCATATATGACATGTAATCTAGATGATTGAGTGGTTAAATGGAATTAAAGTGGACTTAATGAAAACTAATAACCTTGGCCGAATGGGATACATAGTGTTCTTAATGTGTATGTTGGTTTCTAATGGCATATAAATGCAAAAAATGGGTAAGGGATGATAAATGAGTGTGTATGCAAAACTATAAGTGATAATGATGTGTATGCCAAAATATGTATAAGTGAAATTATGATGATATTTGCCCTTAGTAGTTGTCGGGTAGTGAAATCTAGTCCTGGATATAATTGGCTGGCCATAGGCATTCCACACCGCGGTACGAGTTATGGCGACTCCCTATTGATAGGCCAATAACGGCTTGTCACAGTGTATAGTGAATAAAGTGATCAGTGTAGTGCAGTGCAGTGAGAAATGGTACTATTGGGATCATTTCATAGTGTAGTGGATCTGAGGGATCCACGTCCCGCATATCCAGTCAGTAGATTTTATATCGGGTGTATACTAGGGGAATAATGGTATTTAAGTGATAAAATTGATTAAAATAGTGATAAATAAGAAAATGAGTGAAAATGGGACTAAATTGGAATAAATAGAAAGTTTAGGGGTAAAATGATAAATTGACATTAATTAGGTAAAAAGTGGTAAAGTTATGTAAAAAGTGTAATAATAAGGGTAATTTGGACAAAATATGAGGTTGAAATGGTAATTTCGTGTAAAAGTGGCAAATTAGGGACCTAAATGTAATTTGATAAATTTATAAAGCTAAAAATGGAATTTAAGTGTAATAAAGGGTAAATTTATAATTAAGAAAAATTAAAAAGGATAAAAGTGGAAAATAAGAATAGGAAAGGTTAAAATTGTAAATTATGTATAATTAAGGGTATAATGGTAATTAAGTGAAAAATGAGGACATAAATGGAATTATTGAAAGGAAGGGACATAGATGGAATTATTGTAAAAGTGGGGACATAAATGGAATAAATGGAAAAGATGTGGACATAATTGGAAATTAAGGAAAAAGATTAAGGACTTAAATGTAATTAATGAAATAATAAGTTTAACTAAAGGATTAAAATGTAAATAGTGAATGATATGATTTAATGAGTGATTATGCAATTAAATTGATAAATTTATTGGCTAAATGTAATTAATGATTTAACAAAAATATAATAATAAGAAATTAAAAGTAAAATTAAGATTAATTAGTGGCCTAATTGTAATTATATTGAATTGAAGTGGTAAAATTGGAATTTAAGGTAAAGCAAGGACTAAAGTGTAATTTAAATTAAAATGTTTTGGTAAGGGCTAAATGACAAAGTGAATGTTAAATAATGAATAAATGAAATAATGGAATTATATAGTGGCATTTTTTTTGTAATGTGAGACAATTAAGAGTAAGATGGTATGTTGATATAAAATTTACGGACCAAATCGTAAATTTATAATAGTATGACTAATTAAGATATTACAGTGTAACTAATAATTGACACCGCTATTAATTGCACATTTGATAATTAGTGAGTAAATAATCAATGAAATCGAAATATTACAATACAAATAATTATTAATTAAATAATGGTTTTAAATTGATCTAAAGTATAATTAGAAATGTATGTGTAATTTAATTTGATTTATAAAGTGATAGAATTGTAACTAAAACATAAGCAGGGGCAAAAACGTAAATTAGTGGCACTAATGTGAATAAGTGGAAGTGAGTAAAATAAAGGTAAATTATTTGAACAGTGTTAATATAGGGATCAGATATTATATTAAATAAAGGACAGACTATTAATTGAAAATACTGCCACATTAACTGGGGAAATTGACTCATAAGTGAATTGATGAAAATATTGATTTGTCTATACATTGGTAAGCTAGGGAATGACACAGAAATTAATAAACTAACAATGTAAATAATAATGATAAATTTTAATAAAGTGAAATATAAAGGTAAAATTGAAACTGTGGTAATTTCAAACGACTAAATTGTTAATTATTATAGTAAGACTTTTAAAAAGAGGCTTGAGTGAACTAAGCTATAATGTAAGATTACCAAATGAAAAGTTATAAAGGATTGACAAACTAATTGTGTAGATTGCTATTGGAGTGTTAAAAGTATCTAATTAAGTATAATGGAAAATAAGGATCTAAAGGTAATAGTGATAAATGTTAGTGTGAATAATAAGAAGTGCTAAATAAAAAGAAATTAATGGATCCATTATAATGTTAGTTATATAAGTAGATGAAATTGGACAGAAATCTATGTATTAATGGTAAAACTACAAGAACTAATATGATATAAAATGTGGATTAGATGATTGTTAAGATATATGTTAAATTTGTAATTTGAATAGTTGACAAGGAATTGTTAAAATAAAGGGTAGGAGTGATAACTATGTTAGTAATAATAGAAATAGTGTTAATTAGGGAAGAAGTAAAAAAATAATGTTAGGATAGTAAGTATTCAAATAAGTTAGTGGTTAAATCAAAGTGTAAACCATTTAAGAATAAATATGACCCTAAATTGATTAAAGTGAATAACCTAGTGAAAGATTTAACGTAGTAAAAGATATTAATGTAAAAGAGTAAAGAAAGTGTAGAGAACGTAAAGAAATAGTAGCATTAATAATGATTAAATGATGGCAGTGATATTGATAATAGCATTAAAACCGTGTCACTAATATCAAAAAACCACGACTATTTAATAAGTAATTGAGTAAACAATAGAGTGTCCGAAATTAGATTGTAAATTGGGTATATCGGCTAAAGGAAGAATCCAAAAGTTATTAACGTAGATAAGATAATAAAAAGAATTATATATGGAATTAATTGTAGAGTGACAAACCGAATGAAAAGTTAAAATAATAAGAATTATTAGTGCCCATAATAATGATAGTGATCATAAAATGAAAAGGGTAAAGTAAGTGAAAACGATGGTGACAATAGCATAATAGTAATTAATGTGAATGTATTGATAAAGTGATAAAGGTAAAAATAACGAGCACCGTAAAAGTATGTAATAACTGTCAAAGGGACTCAGGAATAAATATTCCCATAATCTAAATAAAGGAATATAATTACGTGTGCATGCATGTAGGATTAGTATGGAAAACTAAGAATATGTATCCACCACTAGGCATTTTAATGCTCAGCGCGTAGAATGTTACGCCCGCAGGTTATAATAGTTTAGACGTGGCCGAAAGCGTGGTGACACTAGAAGAAATGGTCGACAGCAAGTATTGAAAGATTGGCATGGCATGTATACAACCGCAGTAGAGAGAAGCAATGGAAGATGGTTTAAGTATGTGGTTTGTATGTTAGTGCATTGCTACGATTTGATATATATGTTTATGTTTGTTATTGTGAAAAAAAAAATTTCTACAGAATTATCAAGTGCATTGTAGTGGCTATCAATTTAGTACTGTGACATCCGGTATCCGTATCATTTACGGGTATAAGGGTGTTACATTTATTTTGGTATCAGAGCAAAAGTTTAGGCGGTCCTAAGATCGGAGATAGTATAATGAGGACGAAATGATACGTATACATGCCATGAATAGGTATTGATGATCAGAGTGAGTAAGGGTATTGGGGAAGATAAAAGGATTGTATAGGTTCATGGGATTGTAAGAGAATGTAAAGTATGATGACTGATGGAAAGTAAATGGATCTCTCAAACTGGATATCCTCATAGTGTAGTAGTTGCGAATCTTGATTGTGGTACATAAGAAAATTTCGAGGACAAAATTTTTATAAGTGGGGGAGAATTGTAATGGCCCAAATATCGGGTCAATAGTGATCAGTGAAATCTATAAATCATGTAGTGTAAATTTCAGGTGGAAATATCAGTAATTGGATAAAAAAAGATAGTAAATAAGAAAGGTTAAACGTGCTCAGGCCAGGGAAGTCCCCTTATGTGTGACCTCCCGGAAACCCCAGAAGTGAAAAATATTTTATTGGACTATAGGAAAGTACAGGTTATAAGGAGTCTGGTGGTATAATTTGGAGTGAAAATGAGGTCAAATAGGTCCCCGAAAGTCAAACTGAAGAAAAACCTATAGTTCGATTCAAATAGTAAATAGTTTGACTGAAATTTGATCGAAACTTTAAAGATAGTAAATGACCTTTGAAAAGTTATCTGAAAGAATAGATAGAATCAGAATAGTGTGTAGAATAGCTTGGTAGCGAAAACGGTAATTTTATAGTGACATAGAAAAATGGGTGCATCGGAACGGTTTAATTGAACCGGACCGGATAAAGACCCTCATTGAGATAAAACTAAGGTCAAATAGGCTATTAAGAGTGAAAATGATGTTGAGCATGAAAAGTGAACCGAACCGGTTCAACCAGCGAACCAGACAAATAGAACCAGTTGACTTTGGTTTGACTAGTTTGACCAAGGTTTGACTGGACTCTAAATGGAGCTGTGGATCTCAAAAAAATTATCTGAAAGTATGCATTTGCTTGAAATATTATGGAGAATTAAATAGTAGTAAAAAAATAAATTTTACGGTGAGACAGAAAATTGAGTTATCGGACTGATAAGAAATTATCGGACTGGGAAACGGTTTCTGATTGAGGTAAAATTTTACATGGAGGCTAAATTATATATTTTAAGAATTATGGAATTTATTTTGAGTGAAATTGATCTTGGAAAGTAAGAGAAATTATTTTGAATTGGAAAATGGGCTTATAAACTTAAATGGGCCTTTGGGTTGGCCCAATTGGTTGAACCAAGCCCAAGCCCACTTAAGACCCCTATATAAGGCAGAAAAATCTCCCATTTTCCAGATTTTTGTCCACTCTTCTTCTTCCTCTTCTTGGTCGAATGGAGTTCTCTCCATTCTTCCATGATTTCTTCAATTCTTCTTCCAAGCTTTCACTAAAATCCAATCCTCTTAAGTAAAATCCAGCCTCTCTTTTCATTGATGATGATCTCAAAAGCTTATTTGAAGTGAAAGAAGTGGGAAAAACTAAGTGTTCAAGGTTATGTCTCAAAAAAGAGGTAAGAGATTTAGGGTTCTATAATTTTATTTAATGGTTCAAATAGGTATTTTAGGGTATATAGATGATGTTTATGTTGTTATATTGAAGAAATAAAGTGAATTAATTATGATTTCTTTGGTGACGAAATTGGGCCACTTTAGTGTTTTAATGGAGGTGATGGTTTTTCAAGGAGTAAAGGCATGGAAAGCATGCTCAAGATGTGGAGAACAAGGAAATAAGGTTAGTGGATACAATATCCTTCTTTTTCCATTGATTATGTATGAGTTTTAGGTTATGTTTAAGTGTGAACTTGTGATTAAGACATGTTTAATTGAATCTAACTTGAAAACTATGATTAGTGGACTTAAATAAGTGTATAAACATATTTAGAATAAATTAAAACATTATGGTATGAAAACCCACATATAGGCCGAATGGAAACCTAAGGAAAATATTTGTATATATGGCTTTTATGGCATATAAATGATGATTATAATGTGTATAACTTGTGTAATGCACGATGGAATGGTTAAAAGATTGAAAAACAAACATAATGAATTTAAATAGGCTTGGCCGAATGGATTCTTAAAGGATATAATGAAGTATGTTGTGTAATAAGGCATATGAATGTTGTTTATGGCATATATGACATGTAATCTAGATGATTGAGTGGTTAAATGGAATTAAAGTGGACTTAATGAAAAATGATAACCTTAGCCGAATGGTATACATAGTGTTCTTAATGTGTATGTTGGTATCTAATGGCATATAAATGCATAAAATGGCTAAGAGATGATAAATGAGTGTGTATACAAAACTATAAGTGATAATGATGTGTATGTTGAAATATGTATATTGGCATAATGTGTAATTCAAGTGAAATTATGATGACATTTGCCCTTAGTAGTTGTTTGGTAGTGAAATCTAGTTTAGGATATAATTGGCTAGCCATAGGGATTCTACACTACGGTACGAGTCATGGTGACTTGCTATTGATAGGCTAATGACGGGCTGTCACAGTATATAGTGAATAAAGTGATCAGTGTAGTGCAGTGCAGTGAGAAATGGTGCTATTGGGATCATTTCATAGTGTAGTAGATCTGTGGGGTCCATGTCCCGCATCTCCGGTCAGTAAATTTTTTACCGGGTATATATTAGGGGTATAATGGTAATTAAGTGATAAAATTGATTAAAATAGTAATAAATAAGAAAATGAGTGAAAATGGGACTAAATTAAAATAAATAAAAAGTTTAGGGGTAAAATGGTAAATTGACATTAATTAGGTAAAAAGTGGTAAAGTTAGGTAAAAAGTGTAATGATAAGGGTAATTTGGACAAAATATGAGGTTGAAATGGTAATTTAGTATAAATGTGCCAAATTAGGGACCTAAATGTAATTTGGTAAATTTATAAGGTTAAAAATGGAATTTAAGTGTAATAAAGGGTAAATTTATAATTAAGAATAATTAAAAAGGGTAAAAGTGGAAAATAAGAATAGGAAAGGTTAAAATTGTAAATTATGTATAATTAAGGGTATAATGGTAATTAAGTGGAAAATGAGGACATAAATGGAATTATTGAAAGGAAGGGACATAGATGGAATTATTGTAAAAGTGGGGACATAAATGGAATAAATGGAAAAGATGTGGACATAATTGGAAATTAAGGAAAAATATTAAGGACTTAAATGTAATTAATGAAATAATAAGTTTAATTAAAGGATTAAAATGTAAATAGTGAATGATATGATTTAATGAGTGATTATGTAATTAAATTGATAAATTTATTGGCTAAATGTGATTAATGATTTAACAAGAATATAATAATAAGAAATTAAAAGTAAAATTAAGATTAATTAGTGGCCTAATTGTAATTATAGTGAATTGAAGTGGTAAAATTGGAATTTAACGTAAAGCAAGGACTAAAGTGTAATTTAAATTAAAATGTTATGGTAAGGGCTAAATGACAAAGTGAATGTTAAATAATGAATAAATGAAATAATGGAATTACATAGTGGCATTTTTTTGTAATGTGAGACAATTAAGGGTAAGATGGTATGTTAATATAAAATTTAGAGACCAAATCGTAAATTTATAATAGTACGACTAATTAAGATATTACAGTGTAACTAATAATTGACACCACTATTAATTGCACATTTGATAATTAGTGAGTAAATAATCAATGAAATCGGAATATTGCAATACAAATAATTATTAATTAAATAATGATTTTAAATTGATCTAAAGTATAATTAGACATGTATGTGTAATTTAATTTGATTTATAAAGTGATAGAATTGTAACTAAAACATAAGCAAGGGGCAAAAACGTGAATTAGTGGCACTAATATGAATAAGTGGAAGTGAGTAAAATAAAGGTAAATTGTTTGAATAGTATTAATATAGGGATCAGATATTATATTAAATAAAGGACGGACTATTAATTGAAAATACTGCCACATTAATTGGGGAAATTGACTCATAAGTGAAGTGATGAAAATATTGATTTGTATATACATTGGTAAGCTAGGGAATGACACAGAAATTAATAAACTAACAATGTAAATAATAATGATAAATTTTAGTAAAGTGAAATATAAAGGTAAAATTGAAATTGTGGTAATTACAAACGACTAAATTGTAAATTATTATAGTAATACTTTTAAAAAGAGGCTTGAGTGAACTAAGTTATAATGTAAGATTACCAAATGAAAAGTTATAAAGGATTGACAAACTAATTGTGTAGGTTGCTATTGGAGTGTTAAAAGTATCTAATTAAGTATAATGGAAAATAAGGATCTAAAGGTAATAGTGATAAATGTTAGTGTGAATAATAGCAAGTGTTAAATAAAAAGAAATTAATGGATCCATTATAATGTTAGTTATATAAGTAGACGAAATTGGAAAGAAATTTATGTATTAATGGTAAAACTGCAAGAACTACTATGATATAAAATGTGGATTAGATGATTGTTAAGATTTATGTTAAATTTGTAATTTGAATAGTTGACAAGGAATTGTTAAAATAAAGGGTAGGGGTGATAACTATGTTAGTAATAATAGAAATAGTGTTAATTAGGGAAGAAGTAAAAAAATAATGTTAGGATAGTAAGTATTCAAATAAGTTAGTGATTAAATTAAAGTGCAAACCATTGAAGAATAAATATGACCCGAAATTGATTAAAGTGAATAACCTAGTGAAAGATTTAACGTAGTAAAAGATATTAATGTAAAAGAGTAAAGAAAGTGTAGAGAACGTAAAGAAATAGTAGCGTTAATAATGATTAAATGATGGCAATGATATTGATAATAGCATTAAAACAATGTCAGTAATATAAAAAACCACGACTATTTAATAAGTAATTGAGTAAACAATAGAGTGTCCGAAATTAGATTGTAAATTGGGTATATCGGCTAAAGGAATAATCCAAAAGTTATTAACGTAGATAAGATAATAAAAAGAATTATATTTGGAGTTGATCGTAGAGTGACAAACCGAACGAAAAGTTAAAATAATAAGAATTATTAGTGCCCATAATAATGATAGTGACCATAAAATGAAAAGAGTAAAGTAAGTGAAAACGATAGTGACAATAGCATAATAGTAATTAATGTGAATGTAATGATAAAGTGATAAAGGTAAAAATAACGAGCACTGTAAAAGTATGTAATAACTGTCAAAGAGACTCAGGAATAAATATTCCCATAATCTAAATAAAGGAAAATAATTACTTGTGCAAGCATGTAGGATTAGTATGGAAAACTTAGGATATGTAGCCACCACTAGGCATTTTAATGCTCAGCGTATAGAATGTTATGCGCTTAGGTTATGATAGTTTAGACATGGACGAAGGAGTGGTGATAATAGATGAAATGGTCGATAGCAAGGATTGAAGGATTCGCATGGCATGTATACGACTGCAGTAGAGAGAAGCAATGGAAGATTGTTTAAGTATGTGGTTTGTATGTTAGTGTATTGCTACGATTTGATATATATATATTTATGTTTGTTATTGTGAAAAAAAAAATTCTACAGAATTATCGAGTGCATTGTAGTGGCTATTAGTTCAGTACTGTGACATCCGATATCCGTATCATTTATGAGTATAAGGGTGTTACAATAAGAGCTCAAAAATTTATATGGAAAAAACCAAGCATTTCCATGACAAAATGATTTATAGGAAAGAATTTCAAATTGGACAGAAGGTTTTCCTTTTCCATTCACGTTTGGAATTATTCCCAGGGAAATTAATGTCTAGGTGGATTGGACCTTTTGTGATCACTAAAACTTTTGTTCATGGTGCAGTAGAAATCAAAAATGATTTAAAGGAAAGAATTTCAAATTGGACAGAAGGTTTTCCTTTTCCATTTACGTTTGAAATTATTCCCAGGGAAATTAATGTCTAGGTGGATTGGACTTTTTGTGATCACTAAAATTTTTGTTCATGGTGCAGTAGAAATCGAAAGCCTAGAGAATGGAAAAATTTATAAAATCAATGGACATCTTTTAAAGCCATTCTATGAAGGATTCCAAGCTCAAAGGACAGAAAATGTGCACTTGGTAGCCCCTATAGAGGAGAATTAAAAGGCAACAATGTCTGGCCAAAGACGTTAAATAGAGGCGCTCTTGGGAGGCAACCCAATACTTAGTCTTGCCTAAGGCTAAAGTACTACTATTCAGATTTAAATTTCAGTATTTTGTTTTATTTTTACTACTTTCTTTTTCTTTTTCTTCTTCTTCTACATCATGTGGCTTCCTTAGTTTATTCCCACATATGCAAGTGGTTTGGACAAGCAATTAGAAATTTTTATTAACAATTAGGTTATATAGGTTTACTGGGTTTTTATTATAGAAGTGTGGGCCTTTAATTTTTTTTTAAATGGATTTTTATTTTCATTTCATTTGTTTTATTTCACTTATTTTTTTTATTTTACTTTTTAACCCATTTACTATTCCTTTCTCAGTTAACTTAACCTAACTGTGACACGCGCCGAATCCCAGGGTGCCCTGAAGACCCGCCTTTAGGGTTTTCGAGAGAGGTTCATTAAAACTTGTAACGAATTACAAGTGCGTCTATGTTGGGCAACAAGGAGGTTTCTTGGAGTTGCCACCCAATAAAACATTGGGAAAGATCGTCTAGCCTCAGTGAGCCTAAGACGGCGCATGTATATCCATTTTGGGCAAGCTAGAGGGATCTTGGAGACCTCATCCAAATAGAACATTGGAATGATCCTCTAACCCCGTGAAGCCTAGGATTATTCGAGTTGGGCCTTTTGGTGGGCAACAAGAGATATTTTGGAGGCCCTATCCCAATGAAATATTGAGATGGTCCCCTAACCTCGTTGAGCTTAAGACCAGAGTGGGTTCGGGACTTCCCATTTATTCATACCTTGGTTAATTTTATAGTCGAGTTTTGAATTTAGAGTTTCATCTTATTTCTCATTCATTTTAAAGCAGTTAATTAAAGCGCATGTCATCCACTCAAGAAAAAGCGGTAAATAAAGCAGAATTAAAAATGAAGCATATGAAAATAAATTACAACAAAACTAGAGTTGAAATTCAACCCCCATTGTAAATAAAGTACAAACCATACATAAAACAGGATGTTCATTGATGGATGAGGACATTGGTCCTCGCATGCATTTTTATTATAAAACAATTTTTGATGTGATGATTTTGGATGGAGAAAACTGAGACATTGGTCCCATTTTTATTAGGAAAGGTTCCAAGTTAATTAATAAAAAAATGGTTTGGTGATTTTCTTTCTAGCGCTTAAAATAAATAATTTTATAGGAAAATTACATAGCAAAATAAATGGAAAAGCCAAATAAATAAAAGATTACAAATAAAGCAAAAAAATATTTAACCCAAACGAGCCTTCTGGATCCCCTCGTGTGCTCGCAAAAATGCCCAAGAGGGAAAATAAAATGTGAAATGAAAATAAAACACAAATAAATGATGTTAGTAATTGAATCAATCAAATAATAATAAATGAATGGCAAATTAAAATAAAACAAGGTGATGTGAAAGAACGATAATTGAATTAAAATGTTAACAAATCAAAATAAATGAAAATATACTATAACACCCCCTACTCATACGTAGGCGATCCCCTCCAATAAGGAGTGAGATGTCGTATGGGCAAAGGTGCCACCACGCAGAAACAGGATATATATACATTCATACGTAAACATACATACCGAAATACAGGGTAAATAAAAAAATTTACAAAACCATACATGAAAGAAGCTGATCATGCATTAATATAACGGAAAACATTACACTACTATTTAATCAACCTAAAGGTACAAAAGATAATTACATATCCAAAAATATACTTATACAAATGCGGAAGCTAATACAAAATTAACATAAGAGAGTTCTATACAAAAAGAATCATCAATATACAAAATTAAGCCTTACACTAAACCCAGCTGTGTTGGCTTGGCTGCGACGACTCTCCCAAGGCAAACTCCTTCCGCACTTGCACGGGTAAACACACCGTGCTAAGCAATAAACGCTTAGTGGGGAAACACACAAATCAAATGGACGGCCATTCACAATGGTCGTCAAGCAAACACATACAGATGGCATAGTCAGAAATACGCATTAGAAAAGAGTATGAACATATGAACATGTAGAGCTATACATTTGATAAAACTTAACTATCTTCATAATATCACATTAATAAACATAATCGGATAAAACATGCTCATAAGTATCAAAACAATTCCAACAATAAAGCACCTGCTGACTCAAGGTAGTGGATAATGAGTGAACGGACAGTACTTTACGGGTACGAGCCGATTACAGACAGTAACTTACTGGTACGAATCGAAAACCAATTTACTTTATTGAGGGACCTTAAACAAGATCCAAACACATTGGAGGGTTCGCAAGGAACCAAACGGGACCTGATCGGGCTCCAAACTGAACTGAGGCTGCAGCTATAAGACTCTATTAGGCATGCCTAACTATCCACTTAATTAACTCACAGGCTACAAAACACAGTTTACGTCCATAGTTCAAATATAATAAGCAAAGAACTTACATACCTTGAATAATCAGTACATGCAAATATCATCCATCTTACTAGTATACAGCTCATATTAAGAGACAATATGTGCAAAAATCCATAATTTAACAACCCTAAATCATGTGAAACAACTAAGATTTTATTGCAAAAACAGGGTAGGTCACGGTGGTAATCAGATTGGTTGCCACCGTGACATACCAAGGATCTCAGCAGAATGCAACTCTGGGGTATCTCACGGTGGTAACCCATCTGGTTGTCACCGTGACATACCCAGACCCCAAAACAGAATGCACTAATGGGGTACCTCACGGTGGTAACTCATTAGGTTGCTATCGTGACATACCCACTGCCCAAATCAGAAGTAAAAGTCTGGACACCTCATGGTGGTAACCAGATTGGTTGCCACCGTGACATATCCAAACTCACGGCAGAATGCATTTGGTGCGTGCCTCACGGTGGTAACCAGATTGGTCGCCACCATAACCCATGCCCAGATGCGATACCCAAGAGCAGATTTCCAGATCATTCAAGCCAAAATCCCAAAACTCTCACTTCAACCAACATATCCACACTCCAATAATACTATTAAACCAATCAAACATCAATAAATCATGCCATAACCAAATTCTACTCATGAATTCAAAGAACAACATCAATTTACATAATCAATCTCATCACTATTCATACCACAACTCCATAAACTCACATTTGGTTCCATAACTCACAATCAAGGTTTCATGAACCAAGAGAACCAAAACCCATAACATAATAACTAGTAAAAACATCAAGAACATCAAGAAATTTCCAGAATTTCATTCAATTAAAACATGTTAACACTTCATATAACACAAAATTCCCAAACCTTGAAATCCTTAGCTCCAAATTAATGAGCTCTACTAGATCCAACCTTCTCTTTGCACTTTGGCTCACGAGGAGGCTCAACTAAACATCAAACCATAAAAACACACAAACACAAAACTCTAACTTAGATCCAAACCCAAAAAATGCAAGGAAGAATATGAAGAAGAGGAAGAAGAAGATAGAAAATGCAGTAAACTTACTAATTAAATGCAAGGTGTGATCAATTCCCACTACCAAGAGCTTGAATCCAAGCTAGGGCAACTAAAGAGTGAAGAAGAAGAAGAAGAGCAGTAAAGGGAGGAGAGGAACGGGAAAAAGGGAATAGAAAATCTGATTTCCTAATTTCCTTTCCTCCTTTTACTTACCCTTACCCAACCTTAGACACATGGCACCTCTCTAGTGGTGGAAATCAACCACTCACACACTACAAACATGCATCACATACACCCAAAACTCTCCCATCTAATAACACCCTACAAGTGTGTGAGCACACACACACAAGCACAACCCCAAAACACACCCTACAAACATATGAGTAAGCACACCCAAATGCAACCCAACAAATTCACACCCTAACACCACACATACACCCACATGCTAACAAAACTCTTAAAACATACATTTCTACCCAAAATGCCCTTAATACATGTCAAAACTCACACAATGCACATGCACAACATGGCTCGTACTACTAGGGGGCAAACGGGGTGTGACATATACATTAAACGATAAAAGAATTAAATGATTTAGCTGGAATAAATAAAACATGTTAATGAGTTAATATGTAAAAATATGAACATGATAATAATAATAATGATGAATAATGAAAATAAATAAATGAATGAATAAATAGCAATGACAATGATAAAAGAATGATAAAAAATGAATAACAAAATAATGATAACAATTAAATGAATGACATGGTTAATTAAATATGTTCACAAATGATATAAACCATTTACATGGCCAAAAAGATCAATCGAAATGAGTTAATTAATTATATGTTAAAAATAATGAGAAATTAAAGCAAAAATAGATTAATTACATGTTAGGAATTAAAAGAAATCAATATTCACATGAACGAGAATAAAATAATATATAAACATATTAAATAAAACAAATATAAAATAAATAAAATACATAAATAAATGAAGATAATAAAAATATACATGAATAAATTAAATATGAACAAAAATAATAAAAGAGGAAGATTGAACCCAGAATGTTTACCCTCAGAGTTTCGGATTCGATAAAGGTAAAAATGATGATTGATTTTCTTGTTTGTGATTTGTATGATTAGAATTGAAATATGAAAATGTTGGAATTTTATTCCAAGAAAAAGATTAAAAAATGATCAAAAATTCTTTAAGAACAAAGAATTAATTTCTTTGCCTAAAGAAATACTATTGATCAAAAAAGGATTTTTATTGATTAAAAAAATAAAAAATGATCTCAAGAACAAACAATTATTTGTTTGTCTTAAGAAATAAAACATAAAAAAAAATCTTATTTTTAGAAAATCAAATGAATCAAAAAAGGATTTTTATTGATTAAAAAAATAAAAAATGATCTCAAGAACAAACAATTATTTGTTTGTCTTAAAAAATAAAACATAAAAAAATCTTATTTTTAGAAAATCAAATGAAAATTTTGATTTTGATAACAAACAATTATTTTATTTGTCTCAAAATTAACTTTTCATCAAAAAGAGATTCAAAACAAAATCAATGGAAAAAATTTTATTGAACACAAATAAAAGGTTAAAAAAGAATTTTGAGAACAAATAATTGTTGTGTTTGTCTCAAAAATTTGATCAAACAACAAAACTCCTTCTAAAAATATGTTTAGAAGAAATTATGTTGGAAAAAGAATGAAAGATAAACTGAATTTTTGTTCTTTTTGGTGGGGAAAAAATCTAAAATTTTTAGAGAGAAATTGAGAGGAAGAAGAAGAGAAAAGATGAAGAAAAACCCTAGAAAAAAATTTCCCCCTTTGATTTTTTCATCTTTTTCTTTTTATATGAAGAAAATAGGAAAAATAAAAATAATTAAAGGGATCAGACCTAATTAAATCAGATATTAACTATTTTGAATTTTAAAAATTGAATAAATTCTTAAAAAACTTGAAAAAAGGGATAAAAAAACAGATTTTAGGTGAAAAAATTGGAAAAAAAAATGATTTTGGAGCCAAAAAGGGCATTTTGCGGCGGACAAGGGCTACGAACGTCCGACAGGCATCCGTAGCGTACGCGAGCGCGCTCGCCCAGAGTGCGAGCGGACGATCACGCGTCACGTGTGCGACGCTCACGTGCGCTGCGCACGGAGCGCCTCGCGATTGCGCTCCGCGCTCAACAAGGCGCCGCCACGGCCGACGCTCGAATTTTTTTTTTTATTAAAAATTAACTAAAAATACTACAATTTCTAAACCCCATTTTTCAAATCTAATTTTCAAAATATTTTTTTTATTATTTTTTACTTTTTCACTCTAAAATGCAAATTTAAACAGGAAATCACCACTTTCAACCTTTTTGCCTGTGACAAGGCATCTTATCATCATTGGGTCACTCTGATCTGGGTTGACTCAGGACCCGGTGTCTACAGTTGCCCCCAATTTTGGGGAAACTAGTGCACTAGTGCTTAGATGAGCCAAAATTCTGAGAAGAATGAAAGAGATGCGTACTTGAGGCAGCCCTTACCTTTTTACCGTGTGGAATGTTGCGACTTGTTGCCGTTGAGCTGTAGTGCTATCCGACTGTGGGTCATTTGCAATCTTTTCTATCGCATTGTCCCGCTCGCCTCCGGTCGACTTGCACGGCGTCTGTGAGATGCGGTATCCTCTAACCCCAATCCCATTACGATCTATTCTATCGCGTGTGCCCCGCTGGCCTCGTCTCGGCATGCATGGTCACTGGTCTGTCTGGTTGGCCTCATCTCGGCTTGCACGGTGTGAGGTAAAGTGTTGTCTAACTGCATCATCTGTTGCGATCTGTTCTATCGCTGGTCCCCCGCTAACCTCATCTCGGTCTGCACGGCAGCTGGTCTGTCCCGCTAGCCTCATCTCAGCCTGCGCGGTGTGAGGTGAAGTGTTGTCTAACTGTATCCTGTGTCATGATCTGTTCTATCGCATGTCCCCCGCTAACCTCATCTCGGTCTGCATGGCGGCTGGTCTGTCCCGCTAGCCTCATCTCGGCCTGTGCGGTGTGAGGTGAAGTGTTGCCTAACTGCATCCTCTGTTGCGATCTGTTCTATCGCATACCCCCGCTAACCTCATCTCAGTCTGCACGGCGGCTGGTCTGTCTCGCTAGCCTCATCTCGGCCTCTGCGGTGTGAGGTGAAGTGTTGTCTAATTGCATCCTCTGTTGCTATCTGTTCTATCGCTGGTGCCCCGCTAGCCTCATCCCGGCCTGCACAGTGGCTGTGAGATGCAGCACTCTCTGACTACAACCTCTGTTTGCGATCTGTTCTATCGCTGGTGATCCGCTAGCCTCATCCCGGCCTGCATGGTGTCTGTGAGATGTAGTGTTCCCTAAGTACAACTTCTGCTGCAATATGTTCTATCGCTGGTGCCCTGCTAATCTCGTCTCGGTCTGGACGGTGGGTAGTCTGTCCTGCTGGCCTCATCTCGGCCTGCACGGTGTGAGGTGCAGTGTCTCTAACTCCGACCTCTATTGCGATCTGTTCTATCGTTGGCCCCCGCAAATCTCATCTCGGTCTGCACGGTGTCTGTGAGATGTAGTGTTCTCTAACTACAATCCCAATTGCGATTTGTTCTACCACATGTGCTCTACTGGCCTCGTCTTGACTCGCACTGTGTCTGATCTGCTAACCCCCATCCGGCTAGTTCAACATCTGATCTGCTAACCCCCATCCGGCTAGTTCAATATTCTGATCTGCTAACCCCCCTTAGGTCGGTATGGTGACTTGTTCGTCATTTTCTTTGCTGGCGCTTATCCTGAGCCTCTTTTTCTTTTTTCCTACAAAAAAAGGAAAAGCAAATGTGCAAGGTATATAAAAGAGATGCTTACCTATAGCAGTGCAAACGGGTGCCCCCCTGAAGGACGGTTGGTTTTTCCCAAATATTGATTCCTCTATCATCTCCATCGGGGTCTCCTTGTTGGGAAAACCTTTGTGTCTCTTAAGAGGGCTCTGTGCTCATAGGGAGATTTTGAAAATTTGTGCTCACTGAGAGTCTTTGATGCTCGCTAAGAGACTTTGATGCTCGCTGAGAGACTTTGATGTCGAGTCTCTAGAGAGGAAAATTACGTTTGAGCCTCCTCAGAGGAAAATTATACTTGAGCCTCCTCAGAGGAAATTTAGATTGGGAGTTTTGGTTGTTTGCCCGCAGGCGGATAGATTTCAATGTCTTTGGAATGATCTTTATTTTTGTTTGTTTTCTGTGTTTTTTTGTTTTTGTTGTTCCTGTTGTTTTTGGGATTTTTACATTTTGGATGTATTTGAATTTTTATAGTATATTGGATTTTCAAGTCCTTGAAAATATGTCCTTTTTTTTTATTTTGTGTTGTTTTGTTTTGTTTGTTTTTGTTGTTTTTGTGTTTTGTACACTTATTGTGTGATGTGTGTGAGCATGCCTCTTATGATAGAGAGACTTACCTGATTGCCCCCGGCATAGCGTACATGAATCTGACAATGTTAAGTTGAACTCATCTCTTGAACCATCTTTAAGCATGAGGTCTATTCAGACCCTTCATCTGAGCCATATACGTATACAAAACACTGTACACGTTTGTGGAATCATGTGTGTGCAATATACATACATTTGAATCCGGATTTTATACGCTTTGTGTGTGGTGTGTTAGCGTACATCTTATGACAGAGAAACTTACCTGTTTGCTCCCAGCATGGTGTGCATGCAAAGGCTTATTCTTTTTCCTCTTGGGAGCAGGTCCTTAATATTCTTCTCTCGTGAGGACTTTATCTTAATCTGATTGTTCAGCATGGATGAGTGCCAATGTAAAGCTGAAATTGTACCTCGGCCCATTTCTGCATCTGATTGTCTTCAACTAAAGTATGTGTGGGCTTCTCAAAAGATCTCATCTTTTGTAGATTTGTGTGATTTCGGAGTGGCCTTAGCATGGCGGATAGGCTTGTCCTTGTGGGCGTTCCACCTCTGTATATACGCACGTGATTTTATGTTGGATACCGTGGCCGATAATGTTGAGATGAATCCGTCCTTTGGATCATCCTTGCTTATAAGGTCTATTCGGACCTTTTCTTCTGAGTAATGCGCACAACAACATATACAAAAGATTCTGTGTGTGTATGGAATTATGTGTGTGAAATATACATACATACAAAACTATATACAGAAAACACATGCAAAGGATTAATGTACAAGAATTGTGTGTGCATATATATACGTGTAAAAGACTGAATGCACGTGACATGCATGTGATATGCAAAAATGAATAGACCACATCCCAGGTGGTTAAGGGATTCGTTGAGGGTAATGCTCGACTGCTCACATTGTCTGATGCTCCCAAGGATGTAGAAAAGTATTGTCTTGGCTTTACGGACTCTAACCCATAATCTTTTCAAAGAGAACTGACTCGTGCGCATCTTTGCCCCCCGGTCAACGAGCATTTTGCCCCCATGACTCTGAATCAAGTTATGCCTAAAGAAAAGTCATTCGGAGTAATGCCGCCTTATCGCTTCAGGCGTCAATAGTCATTGTTTTAAACGTAGTACGTCCCTTGTGGATTTTCACACTAGCTTTTCTTAGCGTGAAATACGTCCCTTTAGGGATTTTCACATAACCCTGTGCCTAATTTTTGCCTGGAATAGACCCAACCCACCCCAGCGGCTTTTATTCATTTTCATTTTTTGAAGGACAGACTGCCTGTTCCCAGATTTTCACCCTGCTCTTTGGCCTAACTTTTGCTTAGAGTGCCAATTACGGTTTTCATCTCTAACGGCCCTTTTTTTATTTTTTTATTTATTTTTATTTTATTTTATTTTTATTTTATTTATTTTATTTTTTTTAAGAGGGTATGATTGCAAGAAAAGACGAAGCTACTATCAGAGCCCCTTCCTAGGGTAATCAGCAGTTATTCTCTGAGGTATTTTTCTCTAGGCATCAGTTGCATTCCTTTGACTTTCTGGATGAATGTGTTGCCAGATTAGGTGAGGTAGCGAATGAGGATCGGGCTCTGTAGGGCTTCATGAGGCTTCCTTTTACATTATCGTCCATTGTACTCGATAGTTCAGAGGGATTAACGATATAGCGAGGCATCCCTATCTTTACAAGATGGACCTTTATCTTCAGTTTTGACCTCCATACATCATGGCCTCTAGGCAAGCTGCCGATGAATACTATTATAGCATCTATCGGGGATTGTTCCTTTACTCCCACTAATGCATTCAAAAGGTAGGTGATTAGTCTTGCAGTTGATAATAGAACTCATCGACTTAGACATTTGGACGGTGAGAGTAGTAGCAGAGCGTAGTCATTTAGATTTCATGCATTCAACAATTAACAACATTTCTCTTTTTATAAATGAACTAGAAAACAATGAACACACGTAGTCGCATAGATTGTGTACATTTCGGTATGATTTCTCTATACATGATCATTATCTAACATTGATTCAAAATGCAAAACTACATTTAATCTCAGAGTATATCTTGTAAGCATCAAACTCCTGTCTCCAATCAGCCCTCTCGGGTTTTCTTGATTGGACATTTTCTCTTAAACCTCTAATTTTTGCCCAGAATGCATTTTTTTCGATTTTCACCTTGATGAGGCACCCATTTTTAGTAAGGCCGCCTTTTTTCAGTTTTTAACCCGCGGGGCTTTTATTCTCTTCTTTTGATTTTTAAGTCTTTAGCCATGGACCCTCTTGAGTTCATCGACGTTGATCGGTTCTTGAAGCCATTTTCATTGCTGTCTATTGCTGCTGTCTTAGATACAATCTCTGAAGAATAAGTGGGCCTTCCTATACTTGTCTGAATTTGCCTCATTCGTTCAGAACATTCGGACTCATTTGCTTGAAGACTGAATCTCTCTCTCCCATCGGATGCTTTTCGACCTTCTTCTCGACTGATCGAGTAGAGTGTTTTCTGATAGATTCGATTGTGGCGATAATCCCATGACCTATCCTTGTCTGACTTGTTCAATTGCTGCTGCCATCGCTGTGCCTTGTCGACTTCTAAAGTTTAGGCTTTCATGACTATTCTTAAAGATTTGAGCTCCATTTTGGTCGGCCATACTGTTTCTGCCCTATGTATTGAGAACTGGGCGGTGACTTTTGTAGAGGTTCCGATGGCAGTTCTCTAGCTTCAAAGTGCAAAATGCCATTTCTCTGCCCAGTCCTTATTGTTTTGAACCATCTTGATCAAGATCTTCCTGTTAGCAACCTCTGCTGCCCCATTAGTTTGAGGGCAATACAGAGAGGACTTGTGGCCTTTAATGCCATACGTTTGGAGCAACTCCATAGCCTTAACCATAAGGTGTCCTTCTGTCCTTGAACCCTGCGTGGTGTGGGAGACTATATCGATATATTGGATTTCCTTTGATGACCTTGTCCGTTGGAGGCCATAGGGCACACCTCCCTATGATGTCTATTCCTATGCTCGAGCAACCCGTGTCCATTGTAAGTCAATATAATTCTTGTGGTCTTTTTCGGAAGTCAAGAAAAATGACAAAGTACGGGCACGTGTAGATCAGCGGGATTTGAACAAAGCTTGCCCCCCATGATGGTTTTCCAATCTACATATTGATTCTTTTCCTTCTCTCTTTTTGGTATTTTGTTTTGCTTTTCTTTTTTTTTTCTTTGTTCTTTTTTTCTGTTCTTTTTTTCTTTTTGTTCTTTTTTTCTGTTATTTTTTCGAGGATAAGCATTGTCCTAATCCTGATAGTTTACACATACATGCACCCCACCTCTTCTCAATTTGGGACAGCATTGACCAACTAAGTTTGGCGTTGAACTCTGACAGGAAATTTTGGCTTCGTCTCTGTTTGTGGATCTCTCCTTTATCCTTCTTTGCCCATTTTGGCTTGGGTCTTCCGAGCTTCTGCTTGATTGGTCCATGATCGAGATACATGGAATGGCGCTCCCAACGACTTCATGATCATCTCCCGGCATGTCTTCATAAGTCCAGGCAAAAACTTTTTTACATTTTGTTAAATTTCTCTCAAGTCTTAATCTCTCCTCAGGAGTTATAACAGATGCTATTAAAATTTTCTTTGGGTTCTCCAAAGTTCTAAGATTAAATGGAGTAGCATTAACTGAATCGATGTCAACATGGATGAGTCGTGATCATGATTATGCATAGTGAAATCATAAGAAATACCACACAAGTAAGCAAAAACGTTCATCTTATTAATGAAACTAAAATGTCATTATTAAACAGTTCAAAAATAAAAAGAACATTCTAAACAGCCAATCAACTTCCGTTTTTGCCAACACAGCTATTGCAGTCGATGGTCCACCATCGTCCTTAGGAACCATCCTTCCCTTTCCAGTTAGGCACTTAGTCCATCTTATTCTTTTCCTCTCGCTTTTCTGGGTTGGAAATCTGCTTGGAGTCAATCAGATCTTGAATGGCATGTCTTAAGGCCTTGCAATAATCTGTGGTATGCCCGGTGTGCTGGTGGAAGGCGCAATACTCATCCCCTTTATGATCGAGCTGTCCCTGGCTTCTTGTGGGCATAGCCGGCAATGACTGTAATATCCCCTCCTTCATCAGCCTCTTGAAGACCCAAGACAAAGATCTGCCCAAATTAGAAAAGTTCCTTTGCTTTACTTCCGTGGTTGGCGCTTCTACAGTACTGTGACGTGCGCCGAACCCCGAGGTGCCCCGAAGACCCGCCTTTAGGGCTTTCGAGAGAGGTTCATTAAAACTTGTAACGAATTACAAGTGCATCTATGTTGGGCAACAAGGAGGTTTCTTGGAGTCGAACACCCAATAGAACATTGAGAAAGGTCGTCTAGCCTCAGTGAGCCTAAGACGGCACATGTATATCCATTTTGGGCAAGCCAGAGGGATCTTGGAGACCTCATCCCAATTGAACATTGGAATGATACTCTAACCCCGTAGAGCCTAGGATTATTCGAGTTGGGCCTTTTGGTGGGCAACAAGAGATATTTTGGAGGCCCCATCCCAATGAAACATTCAGATGGTCCCCTAACCTCATTGAGCCTAAGACCAGAGTGGGTTCGGGACTTCCCATTTATTCATACCTTAGTTAATTTTATAGTCGAGTTTTGAATTTAGAGTTTCATCTTATTTCTCATTCATTTTAATGCAGTTAATTAAAGCGCATGTCATCCACTTAAGAAAAAGTGGTAAATAAAGCAGAATTAAAAATGAAGCATATGAAAATAAATTATAACAAAACTAGGGGCGAAATACAACCCCAATTGTAAATAAAGTACAAACCATACATAAAACGGGATGTTCATTGATGGATGAGGACATTGGTCCTCGCAAGGCGCCGCCGCGGCCGACGCTCGGAAATTTTTTTTTTTTTATTAAAGATTAAGTAAAAATACTATAATTTCTAAACCCCATTTTTCAAATCTAATTTTCAAAACATTTTTTTTTTATTTTTTACTTTTTCACTTTAAAATGCAAATTTAAACAGGAAATCACCACTTTCAAACTTTTTGCCTGTGACAAGGCATCTTATCATCATTAGGCAACTCTGATCTGGGCTGTCTCAGGACCCGGTGTCTACACTAATATTATTAATTTCTTTTCTTCTTTTTACCTCCACAGACACTCCTCTACGCTGCCCAGCCCCGTTTCGCTCCTCCATGCGAGCCCCTCCTTATCGTCGTCAGCCACAAGCCGCAATAGAGGAGCGGCTCTCCACTCCTCTGCCGCGCACCGTCACAGACCTTGCAGCTGCTCGGTGCAGTAGATCCGCACCAGAGCAATGCCAGTCATGTCTCCCCACAGCAGATGCAACCTCTTAAATCGCAGATCTGATGCAGTAAACCAACAAATAGAGCCTACTCCCACAAGAACAAAGCAGTTCTTTTTCATTTTTTTATTATTTATTTCGTTTTTAATCTTATTTTATTTTTATTTAAATCGATTACCTTTTGGCCCATAATTGTGTTGTTCTTCCGCATTGTGAACAAGGTGAGGTAAAAGTGTGGGGGAGGGGTTTAAGTTAGAAGTGTTGAATTTGTGATTTTGTGCTAAATCTGTGATGATTATTCTTATGAAAATTGTTGGTTTTGCTTAAATTTCTTACTAGAATTTTGGTGGATTGTTGAGTTATTATGATTTTTGATCTTGGGGTCCATTTTCAGCTTAGTTAAGTTGCTATAATTTGATTTTTTTTTTCTGATGCATCAACACTTTTTGTGGGTAGTTTTTTTGAATATAAGAATATACTTTATGAGCAGAATTTTTACAGCTGTTATTCACCTATTTTATTTCATTTAAGTGCTGGTTTGAGTGTTCATAGTATAACATTTGTCCTATGATTATTTGCTTATTTGAAAATACCTTTTGATTTTGTCTTGTCTTTAGCATTTGTTAAGTTTCATTTATAATCTTAGTGAAAAGCACTTGTCCAAATAAAATTCCTCAACCATTTAGTTATTAACTTGTTGGCATGTTAGGCTCAACTGAATAATTTTTATTATTATTTACCCTTTTTCATACAATTTATGGAGGTCTTGACTACTTTTTGAATTAGAACTATCAAGGTTTAAATTTTCAAAGTGAAACACAAATTTTTACATGTTCTTAAATTTGATTCTTTGCATATTGGAAGCTTGTTAAAACCATGTTGGACAATTGTTGGGTGTTATGTGTTTTTAGATTGAAGGACTTGGTACCAAGAAGTAAAATAAATAATAATAATAATAATAATTTTACTCCGTTGTTCGCTCAAAAAGCTATTAAAAGTAGAGCTAGTAGCTGCTTGGAACCGTGTGATTTGGGTAACCGGATGTATGCGGGTTAGAACCAAATACCTTCGTGTAAAAATGATCTTGACATTCCTTGTAAGCATTTTGATTCTTACTTGGACTGAAAAAACTGGGTGTATGCGTGTCAGAATCGGGTACCCTCGAGTCTACTATAGTCTAAAAAAAATTTCCTGTTTTTCCTTGTTCCTTTATCTATTGAAAAAAAATAATAATATCTAACTTGGTTTTGATGAGTTTTCTTTTGTGTATTGATTTAATCTTAAATTGAGACATAAAATTCTTGTATGTTTAATATTTAAAACCTTGATGTTTCTAGTTTGAAAAAATAGTTGAGGAATCCATATTTTGATATGAAATTGTGGGAAATTATTTTGGATATTTATCTCTATTTTGCCTTGCATTTTGATTTAATTGAAACTTATGGGGTTGGAATTTATTTTGGGTGAGTGAACTTTTGGAAGGATTGTGGTTGTGATTTAATTCATGCTTGAGAACAAACATAGGATAAGTGCAGGGGAATTTGTTAAGTGCTCAATTTTACATATTTTTACTTGATTTTCTCCTATTTTTCTACATTTATTTCTAGCCAATTTGAGACTTTTCACTTGTTTATGTAATTTTGACCATTTCAAGGTTTAATTGGTTAGAAGGGAGTGAATTGTAACTAATTAGAGTTGATTTGGAGCAGCCTTGAAGATTCAAATAAGGTTGGAAGCAAGGAGCTTAATTTGGAGTTAGCCTTGCCCAAGGCCAACAGGCAAGGGTAAGCTTTGCCTTGCCCAAGGCTAAAGGAAGTCGACAGCAGAGTATCAACTTTATATTTTTAAGTGCGAAATTACTCTAGCCGCCAGCTATACTCCATCTGATTTTTAGGGATATTTATGTTTTAATTTAAGAGATAAAAGGCAGTATTTTTAGGAAGATTAAATTGCATGTGATATTTTTATTTTATTTTTCAACTTTGGATAGGAATCAACTACATTCCTAAATTTTCTAGATTTTCTGTTTTAAAGGAGCTAGGAAAAACGTGAACAGTACCATTATATCTATCTCTTCCTCTTCTGCATTTTTCCAAAGGCTATAACAGGGAGTTTTAATTCTTAATTTAATTTTGTTTTGTTTTTGACTTTGAACATGTGTGGTTAAATATATTTATTCTAGTTAAAAGTTAATTCAAGGCTAAGGTTTTTCATCTACTGTGAGATTGTTTTACTTCATTATTCTCTTTAATTTTCGTGCAATTTTCATGCTATTTACTGTAATTTAAGGAAACTACATCTCTATTGTTATTTGTTTTATGTGCAATAAGAGCTCATTATGCGTTTAATTAAATAACATATAGCTAATTGAGATTATTAAATCCATAATTGTTTGAAAAAATCAATATTAAGTGGCAATTAGTATAAAAACACTAAAAAGGGTTGTTGTATTAAGTAAATGCATGATTTGATTTAAATCAGTTTCGATAAGAAATTGGTTAACTTAGATTAGGTCTTTCTAATTCATAAAGTTGTCAATAAATTAAATTTTGTCAATAAGAGATGACTGTTTATTTGTTAGGAGTTAATTATAATCTTACTTAATTAGCCTATTAATAAGAAAAGATTGGTTGGGAGCGCTAAGTCGAGGACTATAACCAATCCATTGCATGATTTTAAAGTTATCTATTCATTTGTGATCAGTAAATTGAATCTTGTGCTGCGAATACCTTTAACTGGAATTTTTCATCAATTGATTTCATTTTAATTAATTTTATCAATTTTAATTTATTGTTTTAATTCAGCATTTTTAATTGTTGGTTATTATTGGTGTATGTGATGCATGGTTATATGAACGTTTGTGCATTCCTAGCATTGTGTTAGTGTGGGTGGTTTTTGTGCTTTGTGCATGCATATTGTGCTTTGGTATATGTGCTTAAATTTTCATTCTTGCAGGCTCATTTGTGCTTTTTTGGGATCAAAGTGTGCATTTTGTGCAAGCTTAAGGGAGTTTGTTTATGCATTAGTGTGTGTGATGTGTGTTTATGTGTACATTTATATGTGCCTATCATTCTATAAGTCTAGATTATTTTTATGCTTTGCACATGCATCTTGTGCATTGGTATATGCATATAACATTTGCATTCTTGTAGGCTCATTGTGTAATTTTAGGGATTTTTGTTAGCATTTTACGGAGTTTAAGGGCGTGTGTCTATGCATTGGTTTGCATGATGTGTGGTTTTGGGCAATTTTTGCATTCCTATTATTATGTAAGTGAGGGTTTTATTTGTGCTTTGTGCATGCATTTTATGCATTGGACACATTTATACATATTTAGGAATTTTGGTGCACATCTTGTGTGAGTTTAATGGTGTGCGTGTATGCATTTGTATCCGTAATACACAGTTATGTGCATGTTTATGCATTCCTAGCATTTTGTTAGTGAGCGTGGTCTTTCTGCTTTGTGCATTTGTATGTGTTTTCAAATATTTGAATTCTTTTAAGGTCATTAGCGCATTATTAAAGATTTTAATGTGCATTTTGTGTGAGTTTAAGGCATGTGTGAATGCATTAATGTGCGTGACGTAAGTTTATGTGCACATTTGTGCATGCCTAGCATTGTGCTTTATTCATGCAAGTTTATGTGAATATTTGTTCTTTATTCAAGCATATTATGCTTTGTTGTTCAAAAAGTTTCATTCTTGTAGTCTTATTTGCCCATTTTTTGGGATTAAAGTGTACATTTTATACGTATTTAAGGGACTGTGTTTATGCATTGGTGTGTATGATGTGTCATTATGTGCATGTCTATATGTTCCTAACATTGTGTTAGTGTAGGTAGTTTTTATACTTTGTGTGTGCATATTGTACCTTTCTATCTATGCGAAAATTTGCATTCTTGTTGCCTTATTTGCGCATTTTTTAGGATTTGAGTGTGCACTTTGTGCGAGTTTAAGGGATTGTGTTCATGCATTGGTGTAACACCCCAATACCCCTTAGGAGGATATCGGAGTGCCACGCACACAACCATATGCATATAAATACGTACATAAATACATACCACTATACACTGCAGCGAAAAAGAATATCAACAAACAAAATATCCTTGCTCATGATTACATGATCATACTTCTATGCACGTACACTACACTTCAAACACAAAAGTCTCTTATACTAAAACACTATACTGATCGATACAAAAGATTCAACTACAAAACAGAAGAACTCCACTCTACTCCTAGTGGCCTGCAGAAGAGAACTTTCTAAACCAATCCTGCAAACCTACACGGGAAAAACACCGGTGCTAATTGATAATGCTTAATGGGGATAAACAGAACAAAGGACTTCTAGTGAAGTCACAAATAATAACACACACTGCATATCAATAGTTATGCACATCTTACATTCAGATAAATTCATTTGTGTATAACACCTCTTATTCTAACAAGTTTCATATCCATATCATACTCATGCCATCAACAAGTACAAGAATAATTCAATATCTCTAACTAATATATAAATATGCAGATACGTATAACATATTACTTGCATTTCATGTAAGGCAAAAACGTATAACAGTTTCCACTACATCTCATATACACTACTGAACATTCATTGGCCTGAATTCCATTAATGATGGATACAGGTACTTTAAATATTGAATCTCAGTATTAACATGTAGAGACCTAACTCAATTATGAATACCCAAGGTATTCAACATATAGGTACAATCAGTGCCACTCTAGTAGCTGCACTCTAACCCTTTATAAGCATGCTTATCTATCCACTACTATGACTCTTCAGGCTTGTAAAAATAACTTTATACACTGAACTAAATACTCAAGTATCCATACAAGTCTTTATACATCACCTTAAATCATGTATTAACTAAAAAAATCATAATCACGCTCATACATATCCAATCATGTGACCATATTCATCTACTTTACATGATCATAGAATATACAATGCAATATTATACATACAAATAAGGCATAAACTTTACATTTAAAATCCTGGGCAATGTCGCACTCGCGACAGTTATCGTGCCCACAACAGAGCTGAAGATCTCAAGCTGTTGCACTCATGGGAATGTCGTACTCACGACAGAATGCCCATTTGGCTTCTGTGGCGCTCGTGATAAGGCTCGCGCATGCAATCAGGCATGACAAGGAGAACACTCGCCCTCGGAGCGTTCTATCGCGCTCGCGACAGAACCCTCAATTCTTGCCTAACCTCACAAACACACACACTCTCATGCACCACCATACACACATCAACCCAATATCACACAATCTAATTATACACAAAATCTAGCCAAAAGGCCTTCAACATAAATATTCTTATGGAAGAAACTTTTCAAATATTTTCCATACAACTTATATACCAAGAATACTGTAAGCAATCAAAATGCACATATACACAAGATTTTCATCTAACAGAACTATGGAAGTAATATAAGAACTATATTTCTATTCAAATCAACTTGCATCTACTAAGAAATCAAATCAAAACATAACTCATCAAACATGCAAATACAAAAAATCACACACGATCCTAACCTTAAAGGCAGCTTCATTTATAACTCTTCTTGCTCAAACCTTCTCCTTGCCCTTAACTTGTCTCTTGTCAACAACTTCCATGCACAAATTCACCCAAACAAACACTTAATCCAAGCTCATATACTTAAAATCAAAAACAAAACCAAGCAGAAGAAGAAAATCAATAGTTCGAAGATTAAACCACTTACCTTGTGATTCTCTACATAAACCTTTAATCTCCCCCTTAACTCTTCAAACTAAACCAACAAAACACCAAAAGTACAGCACAAGGGAAAGGGAAGAACAAAGGAAGGAGAGTGCAGAAAATGAAAGTCAAAGGGAGAAAGAAGGGAAAGGAAAATCGGCCAACACTAAAGTTAAGGCCACCAAACATAATAAGTCACTCTATTTATACCAAGTCTTAGTCCAAGTGTCAAACTCCCAAGTAGCCACTTGTCAACTCTTGCTGAATTTCCCTAACTGCATTCTATCGCGCTCGTGAAAGAACACGGATTTAGCTCAAACTCATGAACTTCTTAACCCAAATTACACTATAGTCCCTCAAATCAATTCTTTCCTCTTCACTCTTATATTATCTTGCAAATATATCCTCTAAACCCATGATTTCTTATATAACCAATACCTTTATACCCTTGCTATGCCATTTACACTGCAAATCCTACTAGGGTCTGAATCGGGGTGTTACAATTCTCTCCGCCTTAAGAAATTTCGTCCCCAAAATTTCCCCGTTACTTAACACATGACCAATCTATACCTTGCAAAGAAATTTAAACAAAAGCACTTAAATAATCAAGGAACTTGCCAGAAGATTCAGCAGGCTCCTCCACTGCCTTTCTGATCATGGCATATACTCTGGCTAGACCACTAGAAGGAATCGACTTCTCAACCGTTTTCGATGGCATTCGAGAAGCCCTACCTCTTCCTCTTCTACTCCTAGCAGCTCCAGACTAATCCATATCATCTCTGCTCACTTGAGAGGCTAGGTTCTCTCTTGACTTCGGACAATTAGCAATCATTTGTTCCATGCTGCCACACTTAAAGTAGGCTCCTGTGAGCATCCTGCACTCGCCCTAAGGTGGCATAGCACTCCCAACCGACGTAGGCACTAGAACCGATTCTCTTGTAGCTTCCCTAGCTCTCTTGCCTCTACCCATATCCCTACCCAATACCTTTCTCTTCTGATCCCTTTTCTGTTTCAATAGTTTCAATTCGTCTAACTTTATGGCAGCCAACACTAACTTATAATAACTGACTGACTGTAAAGCAACCATTGCTGACAACAGCCCTCTAATACTCTCTCTCAACCTATCTTGAAATTGTCGACACTTGAAATCTTCTGTAAGCAGAACATCTGGTACATACTTGCTCAACCTACTAAGCTCTTTCTCGTATTCACCTACTGTCAGGTTCCTTTTCTTCAGGCTCACAAACTCTTTTCACTTCGCCTCCCTATAGGCCTTAGTCACATATTTCTCCTTGAATTCTTGAACAAAAAATTCCAAAGTTAGCTCCCCCGGTCTTTGAGTGTAACAACCCGAAAAGTACCCTATAAGGATTTGTGCATACTGAGGATGAGTAGTGATCGAAGTTGTACAACTTGAAGTGTTCGGTATGCCATTTGGATAATTTAAGAATTTATGTAAAAGTTTCGGCAAGAGTGGCAAATGGTAAATTGTGAAATATGGGATTGGGACTTAATTGAAAGAATAAGATAAATTAAGTGGGCCAATGTGAAGGATTATTAAATTATGAATATCAATGCATGAGATTTTGAGAGTTGAAGGATCAAAAGGAGATTTTTACATAAATATCTAAATTGGACCAATGGAAATGTGACAAGTGGCATGGGGATAAGAAGGAGTATAAAAGAGGAGAGAGAAGGAGAGAGAGAGCAGAAAATCTGCCCTCCCCCTTTCTCGTTCTCCTGTTCTCCTTCTGTTCCTCTTCTTCTTCTTCTTCTTCTTCTTCTTCTTCTTCTTCTTCTTCTTGCTTCAATGCCATTTGCTCTCCTTTAAGATCAAAGCCTAAGATTTGATGATGAAATTGATTAGATCAAGTGATTTAAGTGAAGATTTTATGGGAAAGGTAAGTTTAAGTTTTGATTTCTTTGATTTCTTTTGATTAGCTTTTAAACCTGTAACACCCCAATGTCCCCTGGAAGGGCAAGGGAGTGCTACACGACACTAAGCATGCAATTACCTTATTAACCTTACTTTCATTTTAACATTTACTAATACTTATGATCCATGCATTCCACTACATTATGCTACTTCACTATTCACTATTACAGATTACAAGCTTCACTACAATAAGCCACTTATAACACTATGCATGTACAAAAAGAACAACTATTACAAAAATGGAGCTTAATATACAAAATCTGTACACTTAAGAGTGACCCTCCGCGCTCCTATGGTGGCCTGCAGAAACCTTCCAAAATACGACTCCAATCTACAACCTACACGGGAGACGAGCACTCGTGCTAAGCGATAATGCTTAGTGGGGATAAAAACACAAGCACTAACACAATAATCGCAAAGCACTATGCAAATAAGAACAGGCTTAACACACATGGCATATCATGTACACTCACTAAATCAATATTACACTAGTGTGCCGATATACCGTAGCTCATGTTAATCACAAATCATATATTGTCTATAATATACTTTAAATCACTATTCACTTACCAAGTTCAATATTCACTTCACTATGTCAATGAAGAACAATAAGTCACTATCAATCAACAATCATGTGCACTGCTCATTAGTCACTACACTAAGCCATTTATAGGCTCACTGCGCCATCACTAATTCAGTAGCATGGCGTGAATATCATACTATCGTTAAGAACAATAATACCAATACATATTTATCACAAACACATACAATATCCTTGTCATTCATTAATAGCCTGTATAGTCTTAGAGATGGATACGGCTACATTATTCAATAAACACTAGAGACCGAGGTCTCAAACATTATATCACTAGAGACAGAAGTCTCGAACACTATATCACTGGATACCCGTCTGTATCAATCACTAGACACCCATCGGTGTCACACTAGCAGCCGCAAATCACTAGCCCTTCATAAGCATGCTTATTTATCCACGACTCGACTTCAGGCTTATTAAATTATCAATTCACTACACATTCATTCTCATGGCATCATTCATTCGCATATAATTCAATCGCATAATTTGATTCTCCTCGCATGTTAATAATTCGCATGATGATGCAATCAAGCTTAGTTAGGCTATCATGCATTTCTAATTCACATTTAGATAAACCCGCATAATGATGCAATCAAGCTTAGTTAAATTACCAATCTTAATCATACTCATAAGTTTTTCCTAATGATAACTACTTTTATAATCATTTAATAGCCCTAAACATGCATAATAAGTTGAGGGAAAGATAGGGGATTGATCCATGCCAACCATGGGCTCAAAATTAAGAAGAAAAGGCTTAATATATGTTGTTCTATCGCGAGGTCGCGACCTGTGTCGCGCTCACGACAGTAGCTCCCCCTCAGGTGACTTACGAGACTGGTTTTCACTCCAAAGTTGTATCGCCTAAACGACCCTATAGACCTCATTTTTAGACAAAGTGTCCTTCTTAACAATTGTTCCCTAGGATGTATAATTTGCAATGGAACAAGTTTCAGGTCATGTAGACTCCTGAAGTAAGAGATATGTATTAAACACTACAGACTATTCAAATCAACCCAGCTAGATAGAAACACGTTCATTTATTGCAATTTTCAGGCCTCTTAAAGACAGAACTAATTTATGATCTCTCTTAGGCTTTTAAGGATACGGATGTTATGGTTCAAATGGCGCAATAAACATTTGATTTGGAGTTTTCAAACTCCAGATATGATCAAAACACTTCACAGAGGTCTGATAAAATATAAGCAGAATTTTTCCTTAACACTAAGGTTCATACTTGATCACATACAATACTCATGGCAATTCACTTAACACTCAATACACATCCATTTTGCATTTAATCTATATCAAACATCAATTAACACATATAGTTTCAAAACACATTAAACATGCATTAATTCAAATACAATCCCAAACCTCTTGGAGCACTACTTCCTTTACTCTTCTATATCACTTTCTCTTTTCCCTTGGCAGCTCTACTTGGCTCTTCAACTCATAACACATACAATACATACAAGTCTATTAGACTATACTCATAATCTTAACAATAAAATCAGAAATAGATGAAGATGGAGGAGATAATCTACATGTTTACATACCTTCCGGATCAATTATTCTTCTTCTAACTTATCTCTATCTCACTCTTAGGACTTCATGATCAAAGAACAATTAAAAGAGAGAGACAAAAGGAAGGTAAACTTTTAGAGAGAGAAGGCCAAATCAAGGGATCAAAATGGCCGAATCAAGGAATAAAAGACAGGTTTACTCACTAATCCACCTCATGCTTGCATGTGAGTGTGAGGTGTCAAGCTTTGGGTGTGTCTAAGCTAGGTGGCTGCCCTAGGACATTCCACTTGGACTCCACTAACATCCAGCTAAATCCACTAACTTTGATTAACTTAATTAATAGCCATTACACTAATAAATCTTCATTTGCTAGTTACCCATGCAAAGTACAATTCAACCACTACAATGTTTTATTTCTTTTCAATTGGGTCATTAGTTTCATATTTCAATCAAGTCCAATGCTGTAAACCCTGATTATCACGTACACAATTACACTAAAGACACTTAATTCTACTAGGGTGATTTTTGGGATGTCACAAAATCCTAGATTTATGTTTTGTATATTTGTATGTGTTTTGATGAGGATTTTGGGATGAGAAAGATCTTGGTTGAGTTTGGGAGCAAGAAAGATCATCTAAGGAAGCTATTAGGAGCAAAGGAGTTAAGGTTAGGGATTTTATTATTTTGATGTATATTTTAATTTGGGGTTTTGATTTGATTTTCTGGAAATTTATGGAGTTAAAATTGTTTAAAAATGTTCCAAGTGTTATATGTTTGAATAATTTTGGGTTAAGATGTTTTGTATGTGGATTTTTGAACCAAAGTGTGTTTTGATTGGAATTTTGAAGTTGTTTTGCTGATTGTCAATTTAAAGATTTTGATTATGATTAATTTATGATTTGATTGTAATAATTGGAATAAAAGTTGGGTTTTGTGTTAATTATGAGGTTTTGAATGAGCTATTTGTGTTGTGTTGAAGTTTGAATTGAATGGGAGTTTTGGGTGTGATTTTTGGAAGAAAGAATTTCTGCAAATTTTCGCTGGAATTTGGAAAATGCAACTCTGTCACGAGTACGATAGAGATAGGTTCTTCATTTTGGTGAGGGGGTGCATGAGTCGTGCATGTGGTACCCGTGCACTTGTGCACGAGTAGTGCACATGGTGCATGAGTCGTGCACTTGGAGCACGAGTCGTGCTGCTAAGCACGACTCGTGGCAGTCTCCTCTCCCTCTTGCACCTACTTTGTTCCTCTATGATTCGCCTTCACGAGTCGTGTCTCTGAGCACGACTCGTGCTCGGTTCCTTGTCCGCAGGGCAAGCTTGGCCACTGTCGCGAGCGCGACCTTTGGTCGCAATCGCAACAGTCCCCTCTCTGTTTCAAAATGCTTTTGAAAGATCTTTTTCTTTGCATGGTTTCTCACTTATGCTATGCATATATGATTTGAAATGTGAATTATTCAATGTGTTCCCATGCATAGTAATTATTGAAATATGAGAATTTGATCTACTATTATTGTGTTATAAATGTATATGTATAATGAAATGTAAGCTTATCTGTTAAGTTTAAATGAATGCATGTGATCATAAAAGAATGTTACAAGTATTTAATGGAAGTATTTAATGAAATGTATATATATAAGTGAAACGTGATGAATTCAATAATGATATGGAAAATTTGGCCTGCGTGAGTCGGTTGTGGATAGATAGGCATGCCTATAGAGTTCTGATGCTGCAGCCCCTTTGTTCTGTTTGGATCCTGACCAGGTCCTCATTTGGTTTCTCGCGAACCTCATTGTGTAAGGATCTTGTTTAAGATCCCCAATGTGAAAATGTTTTGAATGAGAAAATAAGATGTTGCTTTTTGCTTGTACCCACGGGTACTCCCAATGTGTTCTGTTTACTCGCTTATCCACCCCCCTTGACTTAGCAGGCAATTAAAAGAGTAAAATAATGTGAATTAATTGATAAGTTCGGTGACGATTTGCACAATGAATACGTGAATAAGCATCTGATGCATTTATGATAAATGCCATTTGAACTTGTGCTCTACGTACTCCTCTGTTCTGGATCCTTCATGGACACCTATGTGGAATTGTGTGGTATCTACGGGTACCTAAGTACTTTTGTATCTGAAGCTAATGTCAGTTAAATGAAAGAGATGTAGCAAATAACGTTCGTTCTAGTAAATGTGTATGAAATGAATGAATATTGATTGCATGAGTATTCGTATGTGGATAATGCATGTTATAAATCTGTTCAAAAGCTATGAGTATGATTGTCTGTATGAAGTCTTTGTAAAGAATTATTGACATATTTGATTTGCTTGTTTGTTATAGTTGAGAACTTTATAAATGAACTTTATAAATATATTCGTTTATATGTTAGAATGAGAATACAAGTATGTTATGTGTTATTTATCCACGAGACTTTAGCCTAGACAATTACTATAAGTATATTGGTAAGGAATTCATGTACGATGTTTGTTGGTTTTAATGAATACAGTAAATTATGTATTGAGTAGTATGTAAGAGGAATAATAAGTGTTAGGTATGATGTAGATAACTAAACTTAGTAAATGAGTTTGGATTAAATCTGGAATGCATGTATAAGGTTTTTTGTAGAACTACGTGGTTCTGATTCCCCAACCATAGGGATACGAAGGAAGCTTGGAATAATTGTTTCAAGCCCGAACCAAATCTAAAAGTCTAAATGTTTTTATTGGTGTCAATCTATTAATGGGTTAAATAAATGAACTGTTTTAATGTAAGTGCTAATACTATTATCTGCATGATTTTGGAACTATTAGTAAATATGGGAATTGGAAAGGCTTAATATTTCTGACTAGCAAAATGTATTTTTGGTAACCTATGAGGTATAACTATTAATATGGTTAATTAAATGAATTAGGCAAACAATGAGTATATATTATGTCAATGTAAAATAAAAAGGTAATAAAGTATTCTGGGTATGGTATATAATGAGTGTGTATACGAACATGCTTAGGTCTTTGTATGAGAATAAGAATATGAAATTTATGATAGCTTTAACCGGTGTACTTTATGCTTATATATATGTGTATATGCATGTGCTCGTTTCGTCAATCACATTGAGTGGTTGGTTGTCCCTACTAAGCGTTATCGCTTAGCACGGTTGTTTGTCCGTGCAGGTTAGGAGATTAGAGTAGCGCAGCGGTCCACTGAGTTTTGGCCAACGAGTTGCTAGATTTTCATAGGAAGTGTTTTTGATTTCGGCATGTAATTAAATTTCATTTATTTAGCATTTGTAATGAGATGTAATAATCTTTAGTGCGATTGATGGTGTGTGTGAGATAAGTTTAGGATGTGTATGTGGTTGATGTTCTAGATGTTAGAAATTTTATTATTCCGTCTTCTGTTTTGCTAAGTGAGTGTCTCATCCAGTAGCACCCTTCGCTCACCGTAGCTCTCTGTCCTTCGTTATGCTACGTGTGGGAGTTGGGGGTGTTACGTTGAGGATTTCTTAACACTAACTTGCACCAGTCATATGCCGAACCCTACAACAATGACATAGCACAATCTACTCTCTGGTTTTGAGGACAATTGATCTCTTGTTAAATTCTTCCTGTCCTCTCTAGCCAAAACTTGGCTATATCTGATCGGTCCAAGCAAGTACCACTGAATTCCTCTGCTCCTCTCTTTTGTGTAAGATCCATTGGAGTCTTAGGGGCCGTCAATCTATTTATCAGATACATCAGTCCATGCACCAATACCAGGTTATCCTGAGCAGGATCTAACCCTTTAGCCCGAGGTTGCTCAGGCGCAGGCTGATTACCTCTCATTGGATTTACACTACCCATAGTCTCACCTATAACCTCACTCGGGTCAGATTCTAACTACAGTCTACAAAAGCAACATCTGCATTAGGCCACGACACTAGACAACTCTCACACATCTATAGATCTTATAGTCCTAGACCATCTAACCTAGGCTCTGACACCAATATAATTGTAACACCCTAATACCCCTTAAGAGGGTATCAGAGTGCCATGCACATAACCATATGCATATAAATACGTACACAAATACATACAATTATACACTGCAGTGGAAAAGAATATCAATAAACAAAATATACTGATATAGACAAGTTAAAACTGTACATATAACAAAACATCCTTGCTCATGATTACATGATCATACTTTTATACATGTACACTACACTTCAAATACAAAAGTCTCTTATACTAAAACACTAAACTGATCGATACAAAAGATTGAACTACAAAACAAAAGAACTCCACTCTGCTCCTAGTGGGCTGCAGATGAGAACTCTCTAAACCAATCCTACAAACCTACACGAGAAAAACACCCGTGTTAAGCGATAAAGCTTAGTGGGGATAAACAAAATAAAGGAATTCTAGCGAAGTCACAAATAATAACACACATTGCATATCGATAGTTATGCACATCTTATATTAACATAAATTCATTCGTGTATAACACCTCTTATTCTAACAAGTTTCATATCCATATCATACTCATGCCATCAACAAGTACGAGAATAATTCAATATCTCTAACTAATATATAAATATGCAGATACGTATAACTTATTACTTGCATTTCATGTAAATCAAAAACGTATAACAGTTTCCACTACGTCTTATATACACTACTGAACATTCATTAACCTGAATTCCATTAATGGTGGTTATTGTAACACCCCTTACCTATACGTAGGAAGCTTCATCCTTGGAGGAGGATGAAGGGTCCCGATAGATGAGGGTTGTCACGCAAAACCTCAAGCACAAACATACAATAATAAATCATACACTCAATGCAGTGAAATAAAATTTCACAAACAAAAGGCCAAGGCAGAGAACAAAAGGTATAATATTATTAATGTACAAAAAGTCTTTACATAACGAAATACAAAAGTGTCGTAGCACAAAAGATCGCTTACAAATTGGTATCACACCAACTTACAAAAGAAGAACTTACATCAATAGTTTCATTACAAAATCATTAAACTATTACATATACAAAAAGAAGTACAATCCAGAATTACAAAATCTCTATCCTAGTTGTGTTGGCCCTTCTGAAACGGATCATCCTACTCACGGACTACCACATCTTCCACACCTACACAGATGAAACACCCGTACTAAGCGAAAATGCTTAGTGGGAAAAAGCACAATGAAAATGACCGCTCACAGTGGACGTCAAATACAAATCACAAACACATAGCACAAACTTAAATCCATACTTAAACAATTAATCATACTGAAGATAATAATTTCTTTTATCATTTAATCAAACACATAGTGTCAAATCAAAACTCATAATCACATAAGACCTGCTTATTCACAAATAGTGGATAGCGAGTAACGCATAATCATTCGAAATGCATGGATACCCGTGGGTATTAAAATCATTCTTTTATTTTTATTTCAAAACATTTTCGTTAAATGAGGATCACGTGGATCCAATTCAGGGACCTGATCAGGGTCCAAAACACATACGCATGGCTGTAGCAAACTAAACTCTATAGGCATGCCTATTATTCACTCAATTTGACTTTTGCAGGTTATGCATAAAGAAATCACCCTTAAATAACTCATACTGTTTATACCAGGCACTAGAAAATAAGACATACATAATCCAATTATATTCAACATGCAACATGCGATACAATTTACCAAAAAATATCATTTGGCTAAATTGAAATGCCAATTAATGTCATTTACTAATTAATAATACACAAATAAAGATTAAAAACCCAAATTAAAAGAAAAAGAATCAAGAAAAACACAAGTGAACATTTTACAAAAAATGGGAGGCAGTAGCGTTTTACACGGCGGTATGGTTCACCCATAATGCCATGTGAAACGGGGGAACACGAGTCATGCATGAGGGACACGACTCGTGTGGCTTCCCCTTGTCGGTCGCAAGTCGTGTTCCAAAACACGACTTGCGGTAGAACTCCTCCCAGCAGCACGAGTCATGCTGTGCGTGCACGAGTCGTGCTGCTCTCCATTGCTCGCCCGTCCTTCGCTGAACTGCACGACTCATGCACGCCAAAGGCAGCACGAGTCGTGCTATCTCGCACGAGTCGGACGAGTGGCCTTGCTTCAAAAAACACGAATGAAGAACTTAGAATCCAGTATGCGATCACACGAGGGTATGCCCAATCATACCGCCGTGTGAAACGCACCAAACCCAGATTTTTCCCAAAAAAATCACCCAACTCGAAACCAAACTTCAACACATATCAAAATTGATCGAATACTACAAAATTACTACTCATCAACATTCAAGGCATACTCAATCACACTCATACCTCGATTCGCAAGCAATTAACATATAATTAACATCAAAACATAATTATAGCCTCCAAAACACACACAAAACCATAAATGTTCCCAAACCTCAAATTCTTTGACTCTAATCTCGAGCTCTACTCCACTCGCAACCTCCTTGCCTTTGGGCTCTCTAGGAATTAAAAGAAACTTCAAAACTCAAACTCTCAAAAAAATACCCAAATACCCAAATTAGAAGGAAAAAGAGAAAAAGGAAGAACAACAAGCTAATACTTACCTAGAACAACTTAAGATTACCCAAAACTCACCAAGATTGCAGTTCAAAAGGGAAGATTGCAAGAAAGATTAAGAAGAACACAAGAAGAAGAAGAGGAATGGGAAGAAGAAAGAAAAACAGGAAAGGAGAAGGGAAATCTGACTTTTCTCACCTCTCTCCTCACTCGCATACACCTTCTCATGCCACATGGTAGCCCCCTATTGGAAGACTACCCCAACATAAACACATAACTCATCCTCTCACATACACACAAACCTAACCTCCACTAAACATACCCTACTCCCATACACTTATTCACACCCAAGCACAACTCTACACACCTCATACTTCAATTTAAATCATACACATGCACATAATAACACATGCCACACTTGCACACACACACAAAATCACACACACAAACGGCTCATACTACTAGGGTGATTATGGGGCGTTACAACACTCCCCTCCTTAACAGAATTTCATCCTCGAAATTCTCACCTGATCTGAATAACTGAGGATGCTGAGCTCTCATAACTGCTTATGGTTCCCAAGTTGGCTCCTCAATCCCATGGTGCTTCCAGAGTACCTTAACCAAAGGAATTTGCTTATTGCTGAGCTGTCTAATCTCCCGAGCCAAAATTTCCTTTAGTTCTTCATCAAATGAGAAATCTGGATGAACCTGAATATCTTGCACTTGCAACACATGAGATGGGTCGGATCGGTAACGGCGGAGCATAGACACGTGAAAAACATCATGTAACTTAGCTAACTCGACTGGCAACGCTAACCGATAAGCTACTGGGCCAACCTTATCCAGAATCTCACACGGTCCAATAAACCGAGGACTTAATTTCCCTTTCTTACCAAATCAAAGAACCTTCTGCCAAGGTAACACTTTTAAAAATACCTTGTCGCCAACCTCATAACGAATGTCCCTTCGCTTCAAATTAGCGTAAGATCATTGCCTATCTTTACCTGCTTTCAAATTCCGTTGCACCACTAAAATCTTTTCTTCTGTGTCTCTAATCAATTTAGGACCCACAACTGATCTTTTCGATAACTCTGTCCAACACACTGGGGTTCTGCATTTTCATCCATAGAGAGCTTCATAAGGAGCCATCCCAATACTCGCTTGATGACTATTATTGTATGCAAACTCCATTAAGGACACATATCTATCCCAACTACCAAAAAACTCCAAAGCACAACCTCGAAGCATGTCTTCCAGAATCTGAATAACTCTTTCTGACTGACCATCCGTCTGAAGGTGAAATGCAGTGCTAAAGTTTAACCGTGTACCCATAGCCAATTATAACTCCTTCCAAAACTTGGACGTAAACCTCGGATCCCGATCAGACACAATAAAGACTGGAACTCCGTGAAGCCTCACTATCTCACTCACATAAATCTCGGCTAGCTTTTCCATGGAATACTCCATCTAAACTGGCAAAAAGTGTTATGATTTTGTCAATCGGTTGACTATCACCCATATACAATCATGCTTGCGCTACAACAAAGGCAATCCGACTACAGAGTCCATTGTAACATCGTCCCACTTCCATAGAGGAATTGGTAAGGGATGCAACAATCCAGTCGGAACTTGATGTTCAGCTTTCACTTGTTGGCACACCAGACACTTCAAAACAAAATCTACTATATCTCTCTTCATACTTGGCCACCAATAGAATTGTTTAAGGTCTCTGTACATCTTATTTCCTTCTGGATGCATCATGAAAACCGACGAATGAGCTTCTTGCAAAAGCCTTCTTTTCACTTTATCCACATTGGCCACACATAACCAATTCCCAAATCTGAGCACTCCCTCACTATCTATAGAAAATTCAGTCTGCTTACCATCTCTAATCGTGCAAGAAGCACGCTGCAACACCGAATCACACAATTATGCATCTGTGACAGGCGCCGAACCCAGCAAGGGCCCTCACATTGAATTTGCTTTAGGATTCGAGGGACTGGTTCGCATCTTTTGATCATGGGCGCCATAAGACATCATAGATGTATCCCTCCCAATAGAACATTGGGAAGAACCACCTAGCCTAATGGCACCTACTTTGAGGCATCATGGAGTCGCCACCCAATTCACAAGAAATTGGAAAAAGGTCTCTCACCTCTATTGGTCAAGACCAGAGATATGGTGTCCGGAACTTCACTCTTATTTATGGTTTGGTTAGTTATAAGTGAGCTTTTAAACTTCTTTAAATTATATCTCTCACCTCACGCGATTAATGCATTAAAAGTAAAAGCGCATCCCAAGCTTCCAAAAGCGATAAAAAAAAGTAATAAATAAAGCGATAAAAGAAAGCGATAAACACGCAATCACACAATTACAAGAGAAGTGGGGGCGGAATACAACCCCAATAAAAAGGATTTGAATGGGGACGGAATAAAATCCCCCAAAAATAAATAAAGTTGTCCCAAAATTAATTACAAGGGCCCAAAAGAAATGAACTTGAATTTAGAACACTAACACAAGATCAAAATAAGAGGACATACATAAATCGGGGTATTGTTTTATGAACGTTGGTTCCTTCGCACTTATTCAAAATTTAGGAACATCGGTTCCTTCGTGTTTATTCGAAGAGGGTTCGAAGAGTAATTTTGAATGTTGAGTTGAAAATCGGGATGAGTGATCCCATTTTTAGAGAAAACTAATTCTTCGTTTTATGGTGATATTTTTCTGTTATTTGGCTAAAATAATGGACATTGGTCCCAATTTTATTAGTAAAAAAAACCAATTTAATTATAGGAATATTTTTGTGACTTTTTATTGTACGCATGCATAAATAAAATAATTATTTATAAATAAACACATAACACGTAAAGAGAGGGTTGAAAGGATCTCACCAAACTGAAGTACGTGTCGCGACCCATCCGGGGGAGTCACGGGGACACCGCATAACGCGACCCAAATTAAATCTCAGAGGGAAAACAATGCCAAAAACATTAGTAATAATTCTAGAAATTAATCAAATGAAGGCAAGATAATGGCAACAATAAAAATTATAGTGATGGTGACAACAAATAATTATGGCACGGTAACAATAATAATAATAATAATAATAATAATAATAATAATAATAATAATAATAATAATAATAATGCCAATAATAGCACAATAGTAATGATAAAAATAATGATAATAATAATAGTAATAATAATATAGTAATAGTAATAATAATGAGATAACAGTGGGCAATGATAATAATAATGGTAATAATAATATAGTAATGATGCTAAACATGGCAGTAATCCAACTATCATAATAATAATAATAGTAATAACAATAAGAATGATAATAAACATAAGAAAGGCAACGGGAAGCGACATAATTATAATAATAACAACAATAATAATCAGGGTAATAACAGTGAATATGAACACAAAAATCAAATTAAAGCAAACAAATAATATATTAATAGTGATATTAACACATTAAAATGCAAAAAAGTAAATAATAGACATGGTAATAATAGCAAAAATAATATTTAACAACAATAAATAATACAAAAAATAGATGAAAACGAGTCCAAGAATGTTTACCCTCAGAATTTTTTAGATCGGAAATGGAGTCTCAATCCGTTCCCCTTGTCGATTTTTGATGATAATAATATTCGAAACAAGTGTAAAAGTCTGTGTTTTAAATAAATTAGTTCAAGAAAATATTTTTGGTGGGATGAATAAGCCAAGAAAATTATTTTCTCTTGCTCAAATCAACCCAAGATTAAGTACTTTAGAGTAACAAAGACTAAAACTTGAGAAGAAAAGCTTAAAGATTTTTGAAGAAGAATTTTAGAAGAAGAAAATGCTCCTTGGAGAGTAAAAATGCTAAAGAGAAAAGCCAAAGAATCCTCGTGTAAAATGTTGCCGTCCTCCTAAATAAAGAGCCAAAAACCTCTTTTATTTTTGCCTTGGCCAAAAATAGGAAGAGAACAAAATACTTTAATTTTTAGTTAATCAAAAATAGCATGAAAGGTGAAAAAACTGAAGAAAACGGACTGAAAAACAGACTGAAAACGCAAGAAAATGATGCGTAGAAGGAAAATGGGCACGCATGCCCGCGTGGAGAGAGGGCCGCGCGTGCCTGCGCGTGCTCGTTGCCCTGGCACCGCACACGCGTTGCCTCGGCACCGCGCGCGCTGCACAGCTGCACGCTGGGGGGCCTGACGCGCGGGCGCCCCTGTGTGCTGTGGCGGCCTGCCACGCAGGCGCCCCTGCGCGCCAGGGCGGCCTGCCTGCAGGTGGCACTCGCGACTTTTTTTTTTTATTAAAAGCCTTAAATACACAAAATTAATATTTTCTACCCTATTTTAATTTTTAATTTCTAAAATATATATTTTTAATTATTTTTCTAAAAAACACAATTTTGATAGGGAAACAATTGATTCTCACTTTCTTGCCGAAAATCGGTCTTTTGTTTTCATCATCGGGTAATCCTGATCTTGGACCGCCTCGGGACCCGGTGTCTACAGCATCCACTATCACTTGCTTCAAGTTCGGTCTAGCCTTTAACCGAGCAATAAGTGCTCCTTTTGAATCAAACCTCTACCTCCCTTTACTCAGAGACAAAGCTGATACTGATTTCCTACTCAGAGCACCTACTACTACGTTAACCTTACCTGGATGATAATCAATGATACAGTCATAATCTTTAAATAACTCTAACCATCTTTGCTGCCTTAAGTTCAATTCCTTCTGAGTGAGCAGATACTTCAGACTCTTATGATCTATAAAGATCCTGCATGTCTCTCCATATAAATAATGCCGCCACACCTTAAGAGCAAACACTACAGCTGCTAGTTCCAAGTCATGCGTCGGATAGTGTTGCTCATGAGGTTTCAGCTGCTTGGAAGCATAGGCAATCACTTTGCCGTCTTGCATCAGAACACAGCCCAATCCTATATTCGAGGCATCACTGTACATAGTATACTCTTTACCCGAAATGGGTTGAGTAAGTATAGGAGCCTTAGTCAACATATCCTTCAACTGCTCAAAACTTGTTTGGCACCTATCAGACCAATGGAACTTGACCTCTTTTCGGAGAAGCCGAGTCAGAGGCGAAGCTATCATTGAAAACCCTTCACAAACCGTCTATAATATCCGGCTAACCCCAGAAAACTCCTCACTTCTGGTATAAACTTCGGTGGCAACCAGTTCACAATAGCTTCAACCTTGGACGGATCTACTCGGATACCATCTGCTGAAACCACATGTCCAAGGAATGTCACCTCTTTTAACCAAAACTCACACTTACTAAGCTTGGCGTACAACTGATGGTCTCTCAACACTTGCAATACCAATCTCAGATGTTCCTCATGTTCCTTTTCATCCTTGGAATAAACCAAGATGTCGTCGATGAGCACTACAACAAAATGATCCAAATACTATTTGAATACCCTGTTCATCAAATCCATGAAAGCTGCAGGCGCGTTAGTCAGATCAAATGGCATCACCAAAAATTCATAGTGACCATAACGCGTCCGGAAAGCCGTCTTTGCCACATCCGCATCCTTGACTCTCAGCTGATAATAACCTGATCTCAAGTCTATCTTCGAAAATACTCCAGCTCCTCGTAGCTGATCAAAAAGATCCTCAATCTGTGGCAACAGATACTTATTCTTCACTGTAACCTTGTTGATCTGCCAGTAATCAATATACATTCTCAAAGTACCGTCCTTTTTCTTAACAAATAGAACTAGAGCACCCCACGACGACACACTCGATCGAATGAAGCCCTTATCTAGAAGCTCTTGCAACTGACTTTTCAACTCCTTCAATTCCATCGGAGTCATCCTATATGGAACCTTAGAAATCGGAGCGGCACCTGGCACAATATCCACAGATAATTCTACTTCTCTTTCTGGTGGCAAACCCGGTAATCCCTCTAGAAACACATCCGTAAAATCTCTTACTACTGGAATATCTTGTATCTTTAGTTTCCCTCTTCGAGAATCCAAAATCAAAGCCAAATACGCTTCACATCCCTTCCTCATAAACCGTTTGGCTTTCATAGCCAAAATCACATTATGAAGCGAGTCACTTCCTATACCTCTTACAACCACAGGCGTCTGATACTTATCTTTAAGCACAATTGTTTTCCTCTGACAATCCACTATAGCTCGATGCTTGGATAGCCAATCCATACCCAAAATAAGGTCAAACTCATGAAAGGGTAGACTAATCAGATCAACCGGAAATTCCTTACCTTGCACCATCAGAGGACAATTCCGACACACCCTATTCACTTTCACACTCTGCCCTAACGGACTAGTGACACAAATCTCATAATCCAAATGATCCTCATTAGACATTTCATCACACAACTTATCAGAACACATATAGGAATGGGTAGAACCCGGATCTATCAAAGTATACATTTCAGTACTGAAAAGTAAGAACTTACCGACTATCACCTCCGAAGCATCTTGGTAATCACGGGCTCTCACCGCATAGGCTCTTGCAGCCGCAGGCACTGGACGATCAACTGTCTCAGAATAATCTCTTTCTTGAGGCTGTCCACCACGACCTCGTCCTCTGCCTCTAGCACGACTGCCTTGAGGAACATTTGACCCAGCTCGACTTACCTCTTGCTGACCCTGAGTGTTCTTATACAAATTCGAGCAATTGGCAAGAAAATGGTCGGTGCTACCACATCTGAAACATCCCCCAATCAACCACCGACACTCGCCCCAATGTCGCTTATTACAATGGGAACATTGAGGCACTCCATCACCTCAACCACCCGAAGCTCCTCTACCCGTATTAGACCCTCTGAAAGAATTCTGCCTCCTTCCACTAGTAGCCGGACTAGGATGCAACTCACCAGAGGGATTCCCTTGAGACTCACGTGACCTTTTTCCCAAAGAAGAACCTCCTCTAGAAGCCTTCTTCCTCTGAGCCTTCTCCCTTAAAACATTCTCAGAGCATTTCGCTCTCAAAGCTGCCTGCACAATCTGAGAGTAACTGACATCCGATGCCGACATCAACGAAACCAACATTACCTTCAGAGACTCATTCAAACCCGCCTCAAAATGTTGGCATCGGAACTCCTCGGTGAGAACTCCTAGCGGTGCATACTTGCTGAGTCGATTGAATTCCTTCTCATAATCAGCTACAGACAACACTCTCTGACAGAGACTCAAAAACTGTGCCCACCTAGCCTCCTTAAACGCCTTAGTCACATATTTATTCCGAAACTCCCTTTCAAAGAACTCCCACGTCACAGGCTCAGGAAGTTGCGGATGTCTGAGCACTAACTTCCACCAATCATAAGCTGAGCCCTATAACAAGGAGACTACACACTCCACCTCTCTCTCCGGAGGGCAACAAATCTCCCTTAACACCTGCTTAACTTTCTCAATCCAGGTTTTCGCTTTATCCGATTCATCCAAACTAGTTCCAAAGAAATCCTCCGCTCCAAACTTTCGCATATTCTCTATCGGAGCTTCAGGGGTAGTAACTCTTTCCAAAACCCTGGCCATATCCTGAGATATCTTGAGCATAGCCTCGAAAGGGACCGTAGGGCCCTCAGGTTGCACCCTAGGTGGCTGAGCCGGACCCAAAACAGATGGATCTTGTCACACCCCAACCTATACCATGGAGACTTCTACCCCGGTAGAAGGAGAAGAGTCCCGATAGATAGGAGTGTCACATTACACATACCAAAACATTCGATCACAGCAAGTAAACAAATAAAACAGAGATAATATAAACCTTATGAAAGAGAAGCACAACGGTACTGAATAGGAAAAATTCTTTCTTTTCTGTTATATATACATAAACAAAGTCTGTACATATTACAAAAGATTTCATATATACAAAGGCCCAAAGAATACTGTTCCAAAGGGCACACAAAATATTACATCTTATACAAAAGACAGGAAAGCCTATACTATAAAACTCCGATCCTTAGTTGTGATGGCCTTCCCGATACGGCACGCCTCGACTGTGAATACCAAAATCTTCCACACCTGCACGGATAAAACACCCGTGCTAAGCGAAATCATTTAGTGGGGAAAACACAAAATGCAATATCGCCACTCACAGTGGCGTTAACAAACAATCGCAAATGAATGGCATAGTTACTTGATAAGATGTCATAAATCAAGCTAACGCGTAGCAACACTGTAATTATATTATTCTCAATAAGCAATAATTCAGAACTTATGCATAACATCCAATAACACTTTTGCACCTGCTATATCAAGATAGTGGATAACGAGTACACATAGATACCCGGAGGTACCAGAAATATTCTCATAACACATAGATACCCGAGGGTATCAAAATAATCTTTTTATTCTTGTTCCAAAGTATTTTCACATAGAATCTTAAGTAAGATTCAACAGAAAGATCACGAAGATTTGTTCGGGGGACCTGATCAGGGTCCAAATCATACACATGGCTGCAGCTACACATAACTCTATTAGGCATGCCTAACTATCCACTTATTCGACTCTAGCAGGTCATGCATAATCCAAGGCACATTTCATTTCATAACATATGTTTACATCAAGCTTTATGCATGATATAAAGACATATAACACATTCACATATATATATATATATATATATATATATATATATATATATCCACAATTCTAGAAAGGATACAAATTGGAAGGTTAAATACCGAAACCATACGAATAAAAGAAATCAAAATAAAACCCAGAGGGTGTCGCGCTCGCGACGTTGTCGCGTTCGCGACAGAGACGAAGTTAGCCTCCTGTCGCGCTCACGGCGGACCTCGCGCTCGCATGAAAATAATCAGATCTCACTGTTGCGCTCGCAACAGTCGTCGCGCTCGCGACAGTGAGTACCCTCCAGAGCTGTCGCTAGCTCGCGACCAGACACGTGCTCGCGACAGAAGCTTGGCCTAACACGAAGCTCTCTGTCGCGATCGCGAGATCATCGCGCTCGCGACATCATCGCGCTCGCGATAGGGAGTTTCTGCTATGCCCGCCCGGCCGCTCGTAGCTCAACGCGCGCGGTGGAATGGAAGTCGCCGAGCTCTGTCGCAACCTCGCGACATCGTCACGCTCGCGACAGAGTAGGGATTTCCACTCCCAGCGCCAAAAACTGCAGAATTTCACTATCTAATTCACCCACTCACTCATTTGGTTTCAAAAACTCAATTCTAAGTAAAATCATTCAATCAAACCATTAAATACAACTCAAAACATGTCCTTTAAACTCATTAATGTCATCAAAACAAGCAAAACTCAACAAAAATCCAAAAGTTCTCAACTAGCAATTTTAGTTATGAAACATATAAAATTTCCACATTAACTCCATTCTTCACAACCCATGCATCTTAACTCAAATTAAACGATACCCATAGCTCATAGGAGCCAAAACACCCAATTCATATCATCAATTCCTATCATAAAGCATAGATCATCAAATTACCCAAAATACACAAACGTTCCCAAACCTGATTTCCTTCGCTCCTAGTCGTGAGCTCCGCTTCCACTCGCTTTCTCTTTTCCCTTAGATGTTCTAGGAAGCTCCTCTGAACCATAAATCAAACACAACCAGGTTTAATTTTAACAATTAACACATAAGTGAAAATCAATCCTAGAGAGGAGGAAGAAAAGAATCTAGGATATTACTAACTTAAACTCACCCTTTGAACTTATGAGACACAACCCAGCTAAACAATCACCCAAGGAAGAAGAGAAGAGTAGAAATATGTATGTAACGAAAGATTAAGAAAAGAAAAAGAGGATGAAAATGGCGTGAGGGAGAGGAAGGCAACGGGAAAAGGAAGAAGAAAACAAAGTGGTTTCCAGCTGTCCTCTCTCTCATCACCCACTAAATTCAACCCTATCCACTTGCCATGTGTCACTCTCTCATAAGAAATGATCCCCCATGCATACCCTACTCCCAAACTCTCACTCACATACAAATATTATCACTTACTCACATCCTACTTCCCTATCCTATGCACACACATTAACAAACTCCTCTCCTCACACAACACTTACATAAACACATACACTTAGATAAATTGACATGCATGCTACATCAAAATGCACACAAGTACGCACACACACATAGATACAGACAGGCACATTCAGACTCAGACAGGCTCAGACTACCAGGGTGGTTTTGGGGTGTTACAGATCTTGCTCTCGGGGATTCGGACTCTCGGCTGACCCCTCTAGTGATCCACAAGCAGACTCCATCAAACTACAAAACATACACAATGATCCTCATCAGGCCAACACAACACTAGACATATGCTCTATCTTACACTAGCTCAAAAACGTCTAAACCTATGGCTCTGATACCACAAAATGTAACACCCCTTACCTATACGTAGGAAGCTTCATCCTTGGAGGAGGATGAAGGGTCCCGATAGATGAGTGTTGTCACGTAAAATCTACAGCACAAACATACAATAATAAATCATATACTCAATGCAGTGAAATAAAATTTCACAAACAAAAGGCCAAGGTGGAGAACAAAAGGTAAAATATTATTAATGTACAAAAAGTTATTACATATTGAAATAAAAAAGTGTCGTAGCACAAAAGATCGCTTACAAATTGGTATCACACCAACTTACAAAAGAGGAACTTACATTAATAGTTTCATTACAAAATCATTAAACTATTACATATACAAAAAGAAGTACAATCCAGAATTACAAAATCTCTATCCTAGTTGTGTCGGCCCTTTTGAAACGGATCATCCTGCTCACGGACTCCCACATCTTCCACACCTGCATGGATGAAACACTCGTGCTAAGCGAAAACGCTTAGTGGGGAAAAGCACAATGAAAACAACCACTCACAGTGGACGTCAAATACAAATCACAAACACATGGCACAAACTTAAATCCATACTTAAACAATTTATCATACTGAAGATAATAATTTCTTTTACCATTCATTCAAACACACAGTGTCAAATCAAAACTCATAATCACATAAGACCTGCTTATTCAAAAATAGTGGATAGCGAGTAACGCATAATCATTCGAAATGCATGGATACCCCGAGGGTATCAAAATCATTCTTTTCTTTTTATTTCAAAACATTTTCGCATGGAATCTTAAGCAAGATTCAAGTTAAATGAGGATCATGTGGATCCAATTCAGGGACTTGATCAAGGTCCAAAACACATACGCATGGCTGCATCAAACTAAACTCTATAGGCATGCCTATTATCCACTTAATTTGACTTTCGCAGGTTATGCATAAAGAAATCACCCTTAGATAACTCATACTGTTTATATCAGGCACTAGAAAATAAGACAAACATAATCCAATTATATTCAACATGCAACATGCGATACAATTTACCAAAAAATATCATTTGGCTAAATTAAAATGCCAATTAATGTCATTTACTAATTAATAATACACAAATAAAGATTAAAAACCCAAATTAAAAGAAAAAGAATCAAGAAAAACACAAGTGAACAGTTTACAAAAAATTGGAGGCAGTAGCGTTTTACACGGCGGTATGGTTCACCCATACTGCGGTGTAAAATGGGGGAACACGAGTAGTGCATGAGGGACACGACTCGTGTCGCTTCCCCTTATCTGTCGCAAGTCGTGTTCCAAAACACAACTTGCGGCAGAACTCCTCCCAGCAGCACGAGTCGTGCTGCGCTCCACTGCTAGCCTGTCTTTCGCTGAACTGCACGACTCATGCACGCCAAAGGCAGCACGAGTCGTGCTGTCTCGCACAAGTCAGACGAGCGGCCCTTCTTCAGAAAATACAAATGAAGAACTTAGAATCCAGTATGCGATCACACGGGGGTATGCCCAATCATACCACCGTGTGAAACGCACCAAACCCAAATTTTTTCCAGAAAAATCACCCAACTCAAAACCAAACTTCAACACATCCCAAAATTGATCGAATACCACAAAATTACTACTCATCAACATTCAAGGCATACTCAATCACACTCATACCTCGATTCGCAAGCAATTAACATACAATTAACATCAAAACACAATTATACCCCCAAACTCACACAAAACCATAAATGTTCCCAAACCTCAAATTCTTTGACTCTAATCTCGGGCTCTCTCCTCACTCACATACACCTTCTCATGCCACATGGCAGCCCCCTATTAGAAGACTACCCCAACATAAACACATAACTCATCCTCTCACATACACACAAACCTAACCTCCACTAAACATACCCTACTCCCATACACTTATTCACACCCAAGCACAACTCTACACACCTCATACTTCAATTTAAATCATACACATACACATAATAACACATGCCACACTTGCACACACACACAAAATCACACACACAAATGGCTCATGCTACTAGGGTGATTACGGGGCATTAAAGATACGAGTACTTTAAATACTGAATCTTAGTATTAACATGTAGAGACCTAACTCAATTATGAATACCCAAGGTATTCAACATATTGGTACAATCAGTGCCACTCTAGCAGCTGCACTCTAACCCTTTATAAGCATGTTTATCTATCCACTACTATGACTCTTCAGGCTTGTACAAATAACTTTGTACACTGAACTAAATACTCAAGTATCCATACAAGTCATTATACATCATCTTAAATCATGTATTAACTAAACAAACCATAATCACACTCATACATATCCAATCGTGGGACCATATTCATCTACTTTACATGATCATAGAATATACAATGCAATACTATACATACACATTTAAAATCCTGGGCAATGTCGTGCTTGTGACCCTTGTCGCATCCACAACAGAGCCGAATATCTCAAGTTGTCGTGCTCGCGAGAATGTCGCACTTGCGACAGAATGCCCATTTAGCTTCTATCGCACCTATGACAAGGCTCGCCCTCGTGATCAGGCACAGCAAGGAGAACACTCGCCCTCGAAGTGTTCTGTCGTGCTCGCAACAGAACCCTCAATTCGTGCCTAACCTCACAAACACACACACTCTCATGCACCACCATACACACATCAACCCAATATCACACACATGCCTTCCAATCTAATTATACACAAACCCAGCCAAAAGGCCTTCAACATAAATATTCTTATGGAAGAAAATTTCAAATATTATCCATACGACTTATATACCAAGAATTGTGCAAGCAATCGAAATGCACATATACACAAGATTTTCATCTAACAGAACTATGGAACTAATATAAGAACCATATTTCTATTCAAATCAACTTACATCTACTAAGAAATCAAACCAAACCACAACTCATCAAACATGCAAATACAGAAAATCACAAATGATCCAACCTTAAAGGCAGCTTGATTTATAACTCTTCTTGCTCAAACCTTCTCCTTGCCCTTAACTTGTCTCTTATCAACAGCTTCCATGCACAAATTCACCCAAGCAAACACTTAATCCAAGCTCATATACTTAAAATTAAAAACAAAATGAAGCAGAAGAAGAAAATCAATAGTCCAAAGACCAAACCACTTACCTTGAGATTCTCTACCCCAACCTTTAATCTCCTTCTTAACTCTTCAAACCAAACCAACTAAACACCAAAAGCGCAACACACGGGAAAGGAAAGAACAAAGGAAGGAGATTGCAGAGAATGAAAGTCAAAGGGAGAAAGAAGGGAAAGGAAAACCGGCCAACCACCAAAGTTAAGGCCACCAAATATAATAACTCACTCTATTTATACCAAGTCTTAGTCCAAGTGTCAAACTCCCAAGCAGCCACTTGTCAACTCTTGCTGAATTTCCCCAATTGCATTCTATCATGCCCATAACCATTATTGAGCTCGCGACAGAACACGAATTCAGCTCAAACTCATGAACTTCTTAAGCCAAATTACACTATAGTCCCTCAAATCAATTCTTTCCTCTTCACTCTTATATTCCCTTGCAAATATCTCCTTTAAACCCATGATTTCTTATATAACCAGTACCTTTATACCCTTGCTATACCATTTACACTACAAATCCTACTAGGGTCCGAATCGGGGTGTTACAGAAACCACCCTAGTAGAGTGAGCCTTGTGTGCGTGTAAATATGTGTGGTTTATTTTGAGCATATATTTATTTTTTGTTAAATTAATTTGTTATTATGCTTTAGTTGGGTTGTGTTCTAGTGTGAGTGAGTGTATTAGAGTAGTGTGTGTGTTGTGGGCTATAGTTACGTGTGAGGGAGTGTATGGGAGTAGTGTAGGATTAAGAGATTAGTCTTGAGTGTAGTTTGAAGGATGGGAGTTAGGTGCAGTTAGTATGTGGCCCAATGGGGAGTTGCCATGTTGAATGGGAGAGAGAAGAAAAGGGACAGCTGTTCTTCTCCTTTGTTCTTATCCCGTTTTCTTTTTCTTTTCCTTCTCTTCCCGTTACTTCTTCATCCTCCTCTTCTTTCTCTTTGTTTCTTTCTATAGTTCTTCTTTTATTGGCATTGGGTGAGCTGTGGTGAGTTGGGGATAGCTTGAGTTGGTTGGTAAGTTTGTAATTTAGTGTCCTTCCTTCTTCTTTTCTTTGAGTGAGTTTTATACCTAAGTGTGTGTGTTTGAATTTGAATTCTGGTTTTGCTAGGTTTTGTGGCTCGGAGAGTCCGCCTAAGGAGATGAAAGGCAAGGATATCGCGAGTGGTAGTGGAGCTCGAGATTGAAATGCCATATTTTGAGGTTTGGGAATATTTGTGTATTTTATGCATTTTGTGTATTTGGATGATTTCTGTATTATGATTGGAATTGACGATATGGATTGTGTGTTTTGGCTTCTATGAGTTATGGGTATTGTTTAATTTGAGTTAAGAAGCATGGGTTGTGAAGGATGGAGTTAAAATGTGGACATTTTGCATGTTTTCTTAGAAATTGCTGGCTTGAGAACTTTTAGATTTTGATTTTGTGATTTGCTTGATTTGATGACAATAAGGAGTTCAAAGGGCATGTTTATGTTGTGTATAATGGTTTGAATGAAGGATTTTACTTAGAACTGAGTTTTGGAATCAAATGAGTGAGTGGGTGAAAGTGGAGAATGAATTTCTACAGTTTTTGGCGTTGGGAGTGGAAATCTCGACTCTGTCGCGAACGCGACAATGTCGCGAGGTCATGACAGACCTCGATGATCTCTGTCCCATCGCGCGTGCCGAGCTGCGAGCGGTAGAGCTTGCGCAACGGGGACTCCCTATCGCGAACGCGATGTCGTCGCGATCCCGACAGAGAGCTCAGCGCGCGCCTAGGCGTGAGCCCGCAACAGCTCTTGCATGTACTCACTATTGCGAGCACAACGCTTGTAGCGAGCGCGACAATGAGATCTGTTTTTGTCTCCATGCGAGCGCGACATGAGGCCAACTTCGCCTCTGTCGCGAGTGTGACACCCTCTAGCTTTTCTTTTTGACTTCTCTTTTATGATTACAATACTTAACTTTCCAATTTATATTACTTCTAGAATTATGTATAGTGTATATATATATATATATATATAAATGAGTTTATATGCTTCCTACATCATGAATAAAACCTGATGCAAACATATGTTGTGAACTGAAATGTGTCTTGGATTATGCATGACCTGCTAGAGTCGAATAAGTGGATAGTTAGGCATGCCTAATAGAGCTAGTGTTGCTACAGCTAGTGTCTGATTTGGACCCCGATCAGGTCCCCCTACTAGATCTTCGTGATCCTTCTGTCTTGGATCTTATTTAAGATCCCACGCGAAAATGATTTTGGAACAAAATTAAAAGACTATTTTGATACCCTCGGGTATCTATGTGTTATGAGAATACTGTTAATACCTTCGGGTATCTACGCGTACTCGTTATCCACTATTTTGATATAGCGGGTGCAGTAGTGTTATTTGTGATTATGTGCGAATTTCTGAATTATTGCTTATTGGAAATAATATGATTATAGTGCTATTATGTGTTAAGTTAATTTATGACATCTTAACAATTAACTGTGCCATTCGCTTGTGATTATTTGTTGACGCCACTATGAGTGGTTGTTGTGCATCTTTGTTTCCCCACTAAGCGATTTTCGCTTAGCACGGGTGTTTTATTCGTGCAGGTGTGGAAGGTTTTGAAGGGTCAAACCGAGAGTTTCACATCACCAGGGCCAACACAACTAGTGGATAGAAGATTTTGTAATTAGGCCTTGTATTCTTTTTGTATATATATATTATAGTCTTATACTATTGAACCTATGTAAAGGATATTTTATAAATGATTTTGTTATTAGTATATGTAATCATTCTATGGTGCTGAGGCACTTTTGTATCTTTTGGAATATGTAAAGCCACTTTTGTCAGATTAATGAAATGCAATATTTTGCTCCATGGTCTTTTTTCAGATAACTTATGAAATTTTAATTTATGCATTTGTATATGTAATTGGTGTGCAACAATTGATTCTATTTGAGCGTCTGTGGGTGGCAACCCTTATCTACCGGGGACCTTCATCCTCTTCGTAGGGTGAAGTTGTCTACGTATAGGTAAGGGGTGTTACAGTTATAATTGGTGTGTGTGATATGTGTTTTCATGCACATTTATGTGTGCCTAGCATTATGTGAGTGCGGGTTATCTTTGTTCTTTGCACATACGTCTAGTGCATTGGTATTTGCATGCATATTTGCATTTTTGCATGGCCATTTGCATGATTATAGTAATTTTAGTGAGCATTTTGTGTGAGTTTAAGGGCGTGTGTCCGCATTAGTCTGCCTAATAAGTGGTTATATGCATGTATTATTTTATCAGTGTGGGTGGTGTAATGCCCATTCTCGACCCAGATACTTTCACTTCTCTAGGGATCACACTTTCTGCTGTCTCTTCTCTAGAATTGTGAGAAGGATCCATCGATCTGATACAATAAACAAGGACATCTGCATTAGGTCAACACAACTATAAAAATCCTAGTCTACCCATTTTCCTAGAAATAACTAAACCTAGCCTCTGATACCACAACTTGTAACGCCCATTCTCGACCACCCCATTAGCACAGCTAAAGCAGTTAAGAATGGTCATCACATAGCAATCACATGCACATAATAACTCTTAACACATATACGCCAAACCCTGTACTATTAAATTTCGTATTCACATTCATTCACATGCAGCGGATCACTGAACACTTATATTAAACGCATGCCTGGACACACATACTTATATATGTAACTACATACACCACTAAGTTTATTATTACAAAACTTAATCCCTTGCTACAATACATACTAGATATTTCCTAAAAAAAAGTTATATACATGCTCAGCATACAATATCTGAAACCCCAAAACCTACACTATTAGCAATCCCTAATGTTGACCGTTGCCAATGTGGGATCGTCCTTAAATTTCGCTTCACATCTAAACCTACACAAATTAGAAAACCTATGCTAAGCAATAACGCTTAGTGGGAAAAATAATATACAAAGCAACACAATATATTCACATATACCTATAGCAGCTTGTAAACAATAAAAGAGTTATGCCTACTTTTGCATTACATAAACAAATATGCATATAATCAATATACGTAGTCAAATAAGTTAGTCACACTTTAGTTTATACTACCACAACGTCTTCGCATGCACATTATATTCTTATTCAAAGATATTTTATGTAACATGCACATTATTTAGTTATTTAACATTTTGATTAAGCCTTGCCTATAACTCAAAGATGTAGATAACGGGTATCGCATCAGTACCCTAAGGTACAGTAATCACATTAGTATTCGTAGATACCACACATTCGCATCAGCATCCATAGGTACTGAAAAGATCAATAAGATATCAATAAATTTGCATTAAGGAATCCAATATGGATTCAAATCGCATTGATGATTCCAGAGAAATCGGACATATTTGGTTACAGCACTTAGACCTTATAGGCATGCCTATCTATCCATTACTTGACTAGAAGGCTTACATTGTTAATTCCGATTAACATTTACTCATTCATTTACATAATAGAATGTATACATAGTTTTGTAGTAATTAACATTGTATAATCCATCATGCATAAGTGCGCATAGAGTTTCCATCATACCCAAAAATTCCTGTTAAATCCACTTGCATATACTCATAGCATATAGAGTAAGTCCATGTTCAGTAGCCACATCATTCTATCACATTAGTTCATCATGTTAATCCATAACATCATTGTCATAGTTCAAGAAATTATACTAACCACTTAAAGTTTATGAAGTCATACAGCATACTCTTTCTCTAGGGCACATTCACTAGCTACAAATTGTCTAACAATTCTAATATACCAAAAAATAGAGTTCAACCATGACCAATACATTACATATAATACTCAATCATTTCATTACCTATCCAAAAACCAAGGTTCAATTCTTGAATTCAACACATCTCATGGCACAAATTACACAATCACAACACATACATAACCAAGTAACAAGCAAAAATCAAATTGTACCCAAACCTCTTCGCCTAAGCTCCTAATGCTCACTTCCTGCAAGACTTTTCCACCTTTCCTTTTCCCTTATCTTTGCTGGATTATACTACTATAACATCATTCAAATTCCAAAATTGGATAACAAAAATCAATTACCAACTCATCTTAAATCAACCACAAGAAAGATTAGAAGGAGATGAAGAACCAAATACTAACCACTTACCCTTAATACTAGCAATAAACATGCAATTCCTGAACCACTTGATCACTTAGTAGGATTTTGTGAGTTTAAACTAATGAAAAAGATGGAAATAAGAGGAAGCAAAAGAGAGAGACAGCTAAAGAAGAAGAAGAAGATCAAAGGTAGAAAATATGATTTTCTCTCTCCTAGGCACTATATATTGCATGCAAAGGAGTTGGTTGGAAACTCCACAAGGACACACGTGCAAACCACTTTAGAATTCCTTAATCATGATTAACTAAATTCTGTTTCTATTTACACTAATTAACCCCTCTTAATCTTAATCATGCATAATTGCTAATTGACCACTTAAACGTTTACACCTTATGCAATCAAGTCCTCATTCATTACTTTTAAGTCCAACATACTACTAGGGTATTGTTCAGGCCATTACAGGTGGTCTTTGTGCTTTTCGTATACATCTTGTGGTTTGGTAAATGTGCACAAATATACATTCATATAGGCTCACTAACACTTTTTTTGGATTTTATTTTTCATGATGTCGGAGTTTAAGAGCGCGTGTGTGTGATAAGTCGTTAGGTGCACGTTTATGTGTTCCTAGCATTGTGTTAGTATGGGTGGTTTTAGTGCTAGTATGGGTAGTTTTAGTGCTTTGTACATGTATATTGTGCTTTGTTATATGTGCAAAAATTTGCATTCTTGTAGCTTAATTTGCGCATTTTTTGGGATTTAATCGAGCATTTTTTGTGAGTTTAAGGGAGTTTATTTATGCATTGGTGTGCGTGATGCATGTTGTCATTCAAATTTATGCATGCCTAACATTATGGTAGTGTGGATTATCTTTGTTATGTGCTTATGTGTAATGTGCATTGGTTTGTGCGTGTAGATTTGCATTCTTATAGGCTCATTTGCGCGATTTTTGGGATTTTAGTGAGCATTTTTTGTGAGTCTATAAAGAGCGAAAAAGACTTACATTCTCATGTTTAAGCTTTTTCAAGTGCATGCAAATAAAGTGCGTTATGCTCCTGGTGGGATAAAGATCCTCCCCACCTCAAAAGCTAAGGGAATTCATCTCAACTACTAATAATAGTTGTAGGGCAAGGAACAATAAACCTATTTTAGGCCCAAATCTACACAAGAAAACACAAGTCAAGAGAAAGTGATGTCAAAAAGTAAAGAAGGAAGAATTAAGTATCTCAACAGTAAGGGTGAAACCCCATAAGACAAGGTCATAGTTTTCAAGGTCCCATTGCAATGAGAAGTCCTCGTCGAAGAAGAACACATCCTAAATACGACAACAACATTCCAAGTGGTCGATAAAGGTGAGAGGAGTAAATTTGGTGTCCAAACCATTTTAAAATATCTATGGAGAAGAAAAAAATCTAGAAAGAAGGAATAAGAAAAGAAAAAAGAGAAAATATGGAGATAAATGGATGAAAAAAGTGATCACATGGGTTTTATACCCAAACATGGATCCTAGCTAACCCACACTACACATTTTTTGTGACTCACTGCATACCAAAAATGTACAGGTGCAATTCAAAATTTTGCACTAGAATTGAAAATTTTTTACCAAAAAATCAAAATGAGAAAAATAATTAATTAAATTCGAAGTGTGTAAATGATCAGAGGATCATAAAATTAGAAGAGCATTCGGGTCAACATTAGAGCAGTTAGGTAATGGACAACCCAACAAGCAAGCTGGTAGACCTCCCTTAATCCATTTGGGTCAATTTCGGAATAGTTGGACAACAAGCAATCCAACAAGCTAGTTGGATGACCTCCGTCAAACCATTTGGGTCAACTTTGAAATAGTTAATGATGTACAATCCAACAATCGAGTTGGATGACCTCCCTTGGGCCATTTTGGTCAATATCAAAAGCATTGGGTGGTGGACAACCTAATAAATATTTATTGAGATGATTAAAAAACCAATAAATTAGAGATGAGTGATGGAAATCCTCTATGTGAAAGAATATGGTAATGAAAATCATGTTCAGCATAAGGACAATGGGAAAACCTTGTGGAAGTCAGGCCAAACCTAGCTAAAAGGTTGAAGAAAGGTAAGTATTTCTAACTCTACTGCTTGCATTGCATATTTTAAAAAGGAAAAAAACGTTTTAAAGGACATAAAAAATATATTTTTTTTCAAACCTCCCTTAAATCGGTGAAAACTATTAGTAGTGGATTTTTTGTAGGCTTAATCTCGGTTACTTAATGATGAAATCAAGGCTGAATAACCGTCTGAGACAATTCCAGTGGCTCAAAACACTCAGAATGCTCAAGAAGATGTTCGAAGGCAAAATGATAATTTTACACCGAATTAAGGATTAAAATAATAATTTCTCATAAAAAATTAGAAATGGCTTAAAAATAATAAAAGTAGGTAGAAAACTAAAAGAAATGAATTTTGATATAAAGTATGCCATAATCAAACTTAAAGTGGCTAAAATGGACTTTTTACAAGTCAAAACACCCGAAAAAAAAAATAAAAAATGGCTAGAAAATGGACCAAATGGACATATTTTTTGATAAAATTTTACAGACCTACAGAAAGGCCTAGGGATGCTTGGCAGCTATCTCTCTTCACTGGCGCGTGCTCGAGAAGACTTAATATTGATGTTGTGTTGACCCTTCTAGAATTAGGTTTTTACCCCCATTTTATAACTTTTTCCCCTCTAGAATCCAATTCTAATTGCATATTTAGGGCTTACGAATATCCTAATTTCTCTTCCTAGGTAGGAGAACACCCCCAATATAAGAAATTAGCCCAAAGGGGCATATTTTCCAGTCTTAAATGCACCCCTCTCAAGGTATTTGCCTATAAATAGGTGTTTTTCACCTTCACAAACTACACCTTAATTTCTATACAAAATTCTAGAAATTATAAATGAATATTGAGAGAAATATTATGAGCAAATAGAGAAATTATATTGGCGTAAAAAGGGCAATATTATAGGGTCATAATCTTGAATTAAAAACACAAAATTGAAGAAAGAGCGAAAGTGTTGCTAAAATTTGGAAGAAGAATCGAGAAAGAATTAAACATTTTAGTGGACCAAACACTGCTGGAAGGAAACTCGAAGGACTAAATTGAAGTGAAGGTCGTATTCAACCCATAATTTAAGACTATTTAGCTATTTTTTTCTTGTTTCTTCATCTTCTTTTCTTCTTTTTAATTTCATATTGTTAGTTCAATTTTTAGTTTAATTTTCTATTTTGAATGTAATTTCTTGTGAAATAATGTAATTATGATTAATTAATAATTATAATTATGTTATATTCGATGTTGTAATTGTTGCACCCACTAATTACCCTAGTTAAAAGCCTACTATTATACTCCCTCAAGGATGATCCACTAACATTGTAGTAATTAGGCAATAAGTTAAAACCTGTGACTCTGGTTAGTCTCCTTGCACTAGGAACATCATGTTAGTTATATGCCCTAGAGTCCATGTATAATAGGGATTCTTTCCATATATAAAGATTTTATTTGAATAATAATAAGGCATTTATTTATTCCTTAGTGCTTTTGACTAATAAAATTCGTATGCATATGTCTTAAACCATATAATTTAGTCTTTGGTATAAAAACACAGTATAAAAGGTTCATGATATGATATGCCAATTGTATGCAAATGTATTAATACCTAAATTATTCTAAGTCATAGTATTAATAAGATAGGATATTATTAAAAAATATACACTAGCACATGTTGTACTTATTGAATATTTCAAGCAGTAGTTCTCATTGGTTGTGTTCATCTAAATAATTAATGTTAACATGTGGATGCTTATCAGAAGAACAAGTACATTGGAGACCTATCATGAGAAACTTTACATGGATACTTATACTATATGAATGAAGTAACTCATTATATCAGTAGTGCAAGCATCCTTGGACTTGAGACCACCAAGCTATCTCAAGTAGCAAGTGTTATACTTTGACTCCTATACTTTTGCTCTTTGAAGGGTGTACATAGCTTAGACGTCAGGTATAGAATGAACTACTTAGAGGTAGTTGAGAGAACAATAAAGGATTCATCACCCCAGTTATAATAGGGAGTTCTATCTCAAGTATTCCTATACTTCTTTGTTCAGAAAACCTTAGCCAAGGTGGAATGAGAGGTGAGTGAGATTCACAAGGGCATTTTGGGAATAAATATAAAATTATAAGAATACAATAAGTTCATGAATGAATTGATACATGTCCATATTCAATTAATTAATGAGAATAAAAGAATGATGAAAGGAGTAATTACATGGTAACTTAATATGAAAGGGTAAAAGTGAAAACCATTGAATTCTTATGATTTGGGTAATCATGATACTTGACTAGAAGCCTTTCATGATTTGTACATTATTGTATAGAAAATATCAATTAAGAATTGATAATATGGTTTAAAAGAGTTTAAATTATAGGAGTCCCATTTCAAATATGACTCTTAGTTACATTTTGTATTGTCAACATACACAGAAAACCTAAAGGGCTACACATATAAGAATAAAGTTTAAGGTGAAAAGCAATGTATAAGTATGACATAGTATGTCATGGAAACTTATTAAATTAGAATATAAGAGAATTTTAAGAGTTAAGACTTAAAAGCCCAAGTCGAATGCTTAGAATGGCCCTTCTAGCCTATTATGCGCATAGAGCTTTAAGTGTTATGGAAAGTTTTCTCATGAGTCCGCATCGGATGCATCTAAGAAAAGTTAGTGGGCTTTAATAATGTGTTATAATGCTGACTGTAAAGTTTAATTGGGCTTGGAGCTCGATTAAAATACGCAAGCCCACTCACCCATGAGCTTCATGATCAAATTGGAGAAATGGGCCAGTGAGTGTCACTTAAGCCCATCCAATTGGACCAAGCCTAATTAAAAGGTCAAGCAACTCTAACATAACCCTAATTTGTCCTATAAGGTGTATAAATACACCTCAAAGTTGGAATTATGGTATAAGATTTAATGAAAATAGTTCTAGCCACTAAAAACCCTAATTCTCTTCTTTTCTTTTTCTAGCAGTATTTGGCTTTACTAGTCTCTAAGCCATTTTCAACCATCGCTAAGCCTTGTAAAGGTTCTTAGACTCTTGGTTCTTATGTGGATATCTTGAAAGTGCCTTTAGTTAAGGACATTAGTGGTTTACTAAAACCCAGTTCAATGTAAAACAACTTATCAAATAACCTCAAAGGTACAGTTTTTGTGAACTTTAGCTTAGGTTATGCTATTTTTAGGATAAGATTTCTGGTTAAGGGATTTAAAGTTTTCATTTTTCCTCTTTGCATGAGCTCTATATCCCTTCACATCAAGCATAATTCTTTTGTTTCATACAAGTCATGAGTATTTTTTTAACTTTACAAATTTAGTCACATGCATATAAACTAATTACAAGCCATATAGTACTAAACTGTCTTTTCAAATATTGCTTAATTACATCATAAGATTTGACATTCATTTGACAGGTCCAAAGTGATGAGAAGAAGATACCCAGTGCATTTTTATAATAATATACACATGAAGATTAATAAAAACTTTACAAAAATTATTTACATAAAAAAACATCTTCTAAGTGGCAGGCTATAGCAAATGGTCTTCCTGGATCTTCCTACCTTATTGACCACCATGCTAAGTAATAGCTTAGTGGGGAACTTTTTAACTCAAATGACTCCTCCATAAGGGTTGTTTCAATCAAGCACATAAAACAGTACCCTCAACTGCACACAATAAACAATATGCAACATTTTTAAGAATTTAATTAAACCAGATTAGTAGAAGCAACATCAACTAATCTTGCAGGATTTGTGTAGACACTAGGTCCCAAGGTAGCCCAGATCAGAGTTATCAAATGAGGACACTGATGCCTATTTCACAGGTAGAAGGCTGAAGCTATAGGTTTCCACCTATGAATTTCATAAGTTTCGAAGCTCATTTATGAAAAAAAAATTCCTTTTGATTTAAAAAGAGAGACTACACGGGGATAAATGACCACCACGCTAAGCAATAGCTTAGTGGGGAACTTTTTAACTCAAATGACTCCTCCATAAGGGTTGTTTCAATCAAGCACATAAAATAGTACCCTCAACTGCACACAATAAACTATATGCAATATTTTTAAGAATTTAATTAAACCGGATTAGTAGAAGCAACATCAACTAGTCTTGCAGGATTTGTGTAGACACTAGATCCCGAGGTAGACTAGACCAAAGTTATCCAATGAGGACACTGATGCCTATTTCACTGGTAGAAGGCTGAAGTTATAGGTTTCCACCTATGAATTTCACAAGTTTCGAAGCTCATTTATGAAAAAAAAATCCTTTTGATTTAAAAAGACAGACTTTTCGGATGAAAATCTGATTTTTCTTTGACCGACGCCCATCCCTCCAGCGAGGGACACCTGTCAGTCTTAATTGAGGCATGCCCACCTCTGATGAGGGATGGACAGCACGGCGCACATGGTAACCGATGTTTATCCCTCCGAAAAGGGAATGCCCGTCGGTCGGTTATCATGGGCGCCCGTCCCTCACATGGAAGGGACATTTTCGATTTTCTTACTGATCGATGCCCGTCCCTTCTCTGAGGGATGCCCGTCGATTGCTACCTGATGGCGATTTCAGGTTTTTCTCAACAGAAAATCCAGATTTTATCTTAGGGAGATAAATTTGAAGTGATTTAAAGTACTTATCTTTGAGGATAAACTCAAGATATTTGACTTTATCCCTAAAAGATAATATGAAACCGCTTTATCTGTAGGGATAAATCAAATATTTGACATTTATCTTTAAGGATAAATTAAAAGTATTTGATTTTATCCCCAAAGATAATCTGAGATCATTTATCTTTAAGGATAAACCAAAAATTAATTTTATCTTTAAGGATAAATCAAAAAGTTTCACGTTTATCCTTAAATCAGAATGTGGCTTATAAATAAAGGTACAAAAGGGGGGAAAAGAGATGGAAGAGATTTTGGAGAGCAAAATTGACTTTCTAATCACAACTTTTTCTTTTCATAATTTCTTTTAAATTTATTCTCAAAGAATCAAGAATCAATTTTGAGAAAGTGAAATTAATTCTCTTTTCTTGAGTTACTCTCTTAAATTTTCCATTATTTTAAAAGAAACTTTTTAGAGAGAGAATGTTATTTTCAAATTGTTCAACTTTGTACTAATTCTTGTGGAATTCAAGGGCGACTTACACTGTCATTGCCTTCCAGAGATCATAATTCTGAGGGTAAATATTATAGGTTAGTCATTCTTGTATTAATTTCAATATGTTGACATGAGATATTCGGTTTGCTTCAAAATGTAGATTAATTTATTTCTTTGATAATTTCATTATATTAGACTTGTTTTATTGGTAAATTTTAAAAATCAATTGTATGAAATAATGTCATAAAATTCATAAAAATAAGTGTTAAGCTTTGTGCATTTTAGATTGGATTTTGTTGTTTTCTTTTAACTTCTGGAGATGACCGACGAGAAGAAGGCCTGACCAACGGCCGTCGCTCAAGGGAGCAACGGGTCATTGCAAAACACTTTTTCCTCCCGTAGGTCACCTCCCGGACGGCCGTCCCTCAGCTTTTTAGCTGTCCCTAATCCTTTTCTTCTTTATTTTGATTATTTATATTATCTTTCCTTATATTATGTTTTGCTTTATTTAATTTAAATATTTCTTTAGTGTTCCTCTACTGTTTTGTCATTTATTATGTTTTTAATTCTTTAGTTTTGACGTTTCTAACATGTTATTTTGTTTTGGTTTTAGGAGTTTTATTTTGGATGATAGAATGGGGCTCAAATTAGACAAGCGGCTTTATTTTGGTTCATTCTCTTCCTTCCTTCTCTTTTAGCATTATTTAACTTTTATTCTGCTCAAAGTTTTGTTATTTAACTTTAGTTATCAATGTTATCTTTGTGCTCATTAATATAGAAAAGGACCAAAAGATATTTACGCATAAAATAAGGATTTTTTAATAAATAGGACCAATGTCCTAGATTTTCTTCAATAAAATGTCACCTTAAAAATTATTATTTTTGTAAATATGCATGGGTGAACTAATGTTTCTATTCTTAAAAAAACACCCCGTTTTATGCATGATTTTTATTTCTTTTATTGGTTGGGTTTGTATTCTACCCCCAATTTTACTGTAAATTAATGTGCGCTTTTGCTTGGTTTAAATTGTATCATTTATTGCTTTCGTCATGTGCTTGATTGTCTCCTTAATAAATTGTGTAATTGTATGATAAAAAGATGAAAATTTGACTTAAAAACTCATTTAAAACTTTAATCAATGTATGAATAAAAGTAATGTCCCGAACTCTTTTTGGTCTTACGCTTCATAAGGTTAGATGAACCTTTCTAATGTTTTATTGGAATAAGAATTCCAAAATATCTCTTGTTACCTAAAATAAACATATGCGCATTGTCTTTGTAACACCCCTTACCCGTATGTGGCCCTCCATACAGTAATATGGTTGGAGCACAAGGACAAGTAAAGGATGCTACCGGACAAAACACTATAAAAACAATATCGAAAACAGAGTTATAAATTTTTTTTTTATACACAATACTTTCACATACTAATTCGTATAATACTTTTACTATACACATATTATATACAGATCATTTACTAATGAAGCCATAGTTCATAACATTACAATTAACAATTAAAATTTTATGATACTCCTACAGACTCGTTTGCCTTAACTGCTGCGGAATGTCCTTGGCGACTCTTCTATCTTCAACCTACACGGATGAAACACCCTTGCTAAACTTAAAGCTTAGTGGGGAATACATAAACATAATATAAACGACCACTCACAGTAGTCATCAACATAACATTCATTTAATACGCACTTATAGCAGTTTTATAACTTTACTTCATTCAATAAGATAGGTATTTCCACATTCATAACATCTAATGGATATTTGCACATACAATCATCGCATACAATCATTTACTCATTAAGTTATTATACATTTACCCAGTCATTTTATTAGTCATACCTTTTTAAAACGTTTAACATATTCTATAACCTTCTTTCAATCGGCACTTATTATTTATCATTAATTTTACACATATAATAGCTTAACTTCACATTTACATACTTATCCATTTGGTGCAAAATTACCATTATGCCTACAAAACTTTCTATTAATTACAATTATGTCCTTTTTCACACAAATAACATTTTTAAATCACAATTCAACCAATTAAAGCACATATTTACCATATTACCCCTAAACATTTTACATATTATGATTTTTCCCTTCCTTTTTCTTTTATTTACAATTATGTCATTTTCAATCTTATCTAATCATTCATATTTCATATTCATATCATTTTAAACTTATTTTATTATTTTTCTTTGCCATTTGCACCTGTATAAAACTGGCAGACATCTATGACCAGAATAAACGAGACGCGAACCCCTAAAGGCTTGAATAACCTGAAAGACCATGAAAGATCACTTCAGTTTTCAATACATACCAAAGGAATCCCGAGGGACTACCCCTGTCTTTCAATACTTTTCAAAATATTTTGACTTTAAATACAATGAGGTAGGATCATCATTGGTCTACCATAAGTGAGACGCTATGCTCACACCCGCGGTTTTATGTTCCTATGGCTAGCCAACATATTATGTACTAAACTTGACTACCAAATTACTGCATAGGGCATCATTATTCCATTTTTAATATCTTTAAGTAATCATATATACATTTCATGGAATTTTATCATATTATTCCATTACTTTTCATTTTTATGCCATGTCATGTCATTAATTCATCATGTCATCATGATATACATGGATACACACATGTATACCATTCGGCCAACATGTCAATAATTCACCATAAATTCTTTTTATATTATTTATCATCCATTTAGCATAATTACATGTTGATTAACATAGCCATACCATTAATTCACCTCAAAACACATTAAAAATCAGGTCTTTCACATTTTAACACTTATCATGCATAATCTAGCAGTTATACCATAACATTCATTTTTCATATAATCTTTGCATATAGAATCTTAAAATGTTTGCATTATAATCTTTCTTACATGTTTATACCTTATTTTTAAGTCTTATAGATGTCTTTTTAACTTATCCATGCCTTGAGAATGCATTGGAACACTTTAGGATCAAAAATATTGCATAAATCATCAAGGTGGGCAGAATTGGGGCTGTCACGAGTCGGCACAGTGGTGCTGAGTCGTGACAAAGGGCAAAGGTGCCGAGTCAGCACACTGGTGCCGAGTCAGCACACTAGTGCCGAGTCAGTTGCCGACTCATAGATGTTTTACAACTTGCATCGCGAATTTGAGCTAGTTAATGACATTTTTATCAAAACTGTTCTTCTAGACTTTTGTTCCACTATGTCTTATCTACCCACTGGTAAAATTCAGATCATTTGAAGTTATATCCTAGTAATTATGGCCTTAGAATTACAGACTGTTTCAGAGCAACTTTTAGGGACAGAATTGTGTTAAACTTTGAAACTTTTCTGAGAACAATAGGGACACAATTAGACCATATTATCTTCACCAACTTTATTCTCATAGATGTCTATTTTCATTATAATTTTGATTCACCACATTTGGACAACTCTACCTCCCGAAATGGCCTTAACATTATAAACTGCTCCCTTAACCCGGCCAGAACAAATCCCCCTTTATTTTGGTCACTTTTGGGCAGCTTAGAGCTTAAATTTTCCATTTACCTCTTCTATAAATATTTAGCTATGCATATTAAATTTCACCTCAAACTAGAATCATCCAATTTAGGGTTCTATAACTCAATTTATAGTCAAAACAATCACTAAAGATTAGACTGGATTTAGACAGAGTTTTTATTTTATCATGTGTGATAGATAAATAATATCATTTATTTACGTAACAATTATCTCCATATTGTCCATTTAAATGCATATATCCATGTATAATTTAAGGACAAGTATCGTATATTTATTAAAGAATGATTAAATTAATTGCCTATTATTTACCAAGTCAAGAAGGCCAATTCCCACTTCCATTTACAAAGAATTGAGAAAACTATTACAAATGAAACAAAATGGGAGAAGGAGAGGCTGTCACGAGTCATGCCCAAAGTCACGACTCATGACTATGGCCTACTATCATGACTCGTGACAGTGCCTAATCGTGCCTAGTCATGATGATTGTCACGACTCGGGACAGTTCTTGCATCAGGGCAGATTCCAACCCTCTCCTTTTTTGTTCAATATCAAATAGAAAATGGAATTTTGAGTAAAGGTAGTATTCTTAACAAATGTTTCCCAGGATGTTACATTTCTAATGGATCTAATTTCAGGTCATTTTGATCACTATGGCTCTAGATATGACCTAAACAACCCAGATTGCTCCCATTGAGGCGGCAGAATCCTATTGTCAACTTTAAGATTAATTTTGAGCAACCTATAATTAGAATTAGGTCACATATATTTCTATCAAATATGTAGATATATGTCTTACCTTTCAAACCTGATAAAATTCATGAAATTTGGAGTTATATAACTCAACGTAAACCCAAAAGAATACCTAAAGGTCTGACTGATTTTGTACAGAGTTCCCCCTTAAAATTCAACCTTTCCAATTCAATCAATTTCCCAATAATCATCGGCATAATTTAACTCAATTTCACATGAAATATCCATATACAAGTCAAGATAACATTTTAAATATTAAAAGTACTTAAAACACACAAATCCCAAACCTGACTTCCTTTGCTCCTATAAACTCAATTAATTGCTCATCCATCATCATAATCATCCAAATTTTCTCCTCAAAACACATAACAATAATTAGGGTTCCTAATTACACAATTTGAAATTGCAGAAATTAAAACTCATGACTCACCTTTCCCTTACAAATTCCTCACCCCAAATCACTTGAATTAGCAAAGATCGTCATTCAAATCTTGTGGCTTGGACTAAGAGAGAAGCAATGGCGTTGGAACAAGAAGAAGGGGAAGAAGAAACGGCTTCGGGTGAGGGAGAGAAGAAAGGAGAACGGGCTGCTAGAAAAATCTAGGCAAACATACAAATTTTTGGGGCTTTTATAGTGGATTTTTGGGTTGGTTTAAGGTCCAACCAAATTGGACCAACCAATCCAAACTCAAACCACTTTTATGGCTCAATTTGCACTCTTAATTTAATTTTCTCTTTTACCATGCTCAAATTCTCCCAAAATTAATTTCATAATTCATATCATATAAAAACTAGGTTGTACACCAAATTGCACCTCAATCGGAGTCCGTTTTAGGTCCGGTTCACTCAAACCAGTCCGATTAGTAAATTTTCAATATTCTCGAAAAATTCTATTTTTACTACCAAAAACTCCTACATATCATCTACAGCCAATCTGAAAATTTTCATCAATTTTGGATATCATTTGCTATTTTTAAAGTTTCAGTCAAACTTTCGATCAACTGAGTACTATTTAAACCGAAATCTTTTATTTTTCCTTACTTTCTAAGCTTAATTCCTCATAAAAATGACTCCATGATTCTTAACACATATTAATTAGACTACAATAATATTTTGAGGTCAATCGAAAATTATTTCCTAGTCCGGTAATTATTTATTAGTTCGCTCACTCAATTTTTCAGGTCACCAAAAATTAATTTTTCAATGCCACCAAAAATTAATTTTTCATTGCCATATGATTCTACTCATTCATACGAGCACGTCCATATTTTCAAATTATTTTTCTAAGGTCCGTAACATCTTTTACGGTCCGGTCAAACACTCAGTCAAACTAGTGTAGCTTATACTTATTTTCAACTTTTTCTTATTTTCGACTTTTGAGGCCATACTTGATATTGATTTCACTCCAAATTTTAACCTCAAAATCATTGTAGCTTATACTTTCCAATAATCAAATAAAATATTTTTCGACTTCGATAGGTACTATTTATCCCGGTATCACTATTCACTATCAGGAAAAATTATTCCCGGCTAACTCGGTAATGAGGTCATTACAGTCTTAGGTTCAATAAGGTTATATGAACTTTTCAATGTTTTATTGGGTAGCGACTCCAAAATAACTCTTGTTGTCCAAAATAGACGTACTTGTAATTTTTACAAGTTTTATGAACCTCACTCGGTTTCTAAAAGCGAGTCTCTAGAAGCCGAAGGGGTTCGGCACGCGTCACAATTTGAATGTTCAATTCAAAATCAAAATACTTAAGAACACTTTTACAAGGTAAAAATTCCATGTCACATGTATTCAAAAGTCATGTATATAAATCCACAATTAGCTTTACACTTCAAAACCTTTAAGAGCCCAACAACCTGTGTAAATTTATCTCTAAATGTGGATAATGGGAACAGGGGATACTATTTCTGTAATGATCCAAAATACACCTTAGATGAATTAAGGCATGTAAAACGGCCCAATAATTAAATTATAAATTGGTAAATCGAAATCGTGATATTTAATAGTAGGAAAAAGGGGTTAAATCGAAAGAAATTAAAAGTTCAAAAATGACTTAATTGAATTAAATAAAATAATTAAGTGGCTGAAATGTAACTAATTACAATTAGAGTTTATAAAGAATTAATTAATATAAGTGGATGTTAATTTAAGTTAATCAAAAGGAAGTGGGAAATGATGTGCCAAAAGTGGCAAGCTTAGGAAAAGTGGCAAGCTTAGGGAAAGCCACACATTAATTTGCATGCAAATATATACATCTTGGATCAGCCATTCTTCTTTATGTATGTGTTTTTAACAAAAAGATTATGAAGTTGAATGAAGGAATTGAAAAGGGCCGGTTTAGAATGAGAAATTGGTGATTTGATAAATTAAATGATTCAAGTAAGTTTAATTCTTATTTTTGAGTTTGATTGTTTTGAATTTATTTTTACTATGTCATAAGTATGATTTTGATGAAATAATGTTGATTTATTGATAAATTGGTTGGATTAAGAGTTTAATTAAGGAATTGATTTTGGTTAAATTTTGTTTTTGTTCACTGGAACCACTTTTAGAATTTTAATCATATATTGGTCCATAAAACTCTAAATTGAATGATTCTAATTGGAAAAGAACCATTAGTATATTTATAAATGTCTAGAAGAAATGGAAATCTAATTTTGTAACACCCTAAAACAAAACGTATAATATACAATAACGACTAGCTCCCTTGAGAGTCAGATCGGTAAAAGCAAACGGAAAACATATAATAGAAAATCGGTACTAAATTTTTTTATTTTTTTAAACATCAATTAATATCACGACAGTAATATTCAGTTGACAGTAAAATAATACTCTGCACATACTTGGTATAGAATAGTACTAAAATTTACATACAGAACACACAACTATCTATATCTAAACCAGCTCCTTCGACTTGAACATATACATGCCATGTCCACTTTTCTATCTCCTCTAAACTTCACTGTGTCGGTCACCTTAACTATGTATATATCATCTTATCTTCAAAAATCTGCGCGCAGTAACACACTACGCACTGAGCATTAAAAATGCCCAGTTGTGGATACAAATTCCAAACTTTCCACTAATAATATTCATACATGCATACACATACAAGCATACATGTTTCCCCCACTATGTAGTTATTAATGATTTAAGCACATTTACTTAATTTATGTTTTATTTTAATGCCGTTACAATATTCTTTCCTGCCTTTAAATCTATATATATATCGATAATTCTTGCACCACCAATTCCCATTATGTCTAATTCTTTATTTTCTCATTTGTCTTTTTATACATGTGCAGGTATATACTTACTCACAAATCCTTCATTACTAAATTTACCATTGCTACTTTTATGATTACTCATTTTTTTTTTATTCTCCTTATAATTTTCATTAAATCCTATTATTTCTTTTAACATCTACCTGCGGGTCCACGCTTTTCTTTATGTACATATTCATTGACTTTAGCCAATTTATCTTATTTTGTTTATTATATTTGTCATGATTCTTTTATTTCTTTTCACCAGTCCCATTGGTACTTAATAAGTAAAATACCATATCTGATTCTTCACTTTACATTGTTACCCCCTAATCCTTTATTATAATTTACTTAATTTATATTTTCATTATATTTATTATTCACTTACTCATTTTATTTCTCTAGTTAAATTAATTACTAGATACATGTTCAAGATACCATTCTAATCCTTCATTTAACAGTAACATGATTTATTTATAATTTAATCCCTAAAATTTCACCAATCTATGATTTTACTCTTTTTTTTTTTTTTTTTTGATAAGCAGAGATTTTATATCAAGAACAAAAGACAGGAATACAGTTCTTTTAATTCTTTACAATTTAGTCCTTTATCAATCCGTTTCCTGTCATTAACACTTATTTAATTTAATTTATTTTAATTCATTTTCTTGATTTTGTCCCTAGTAATAATTCGGTAGACAATTCCATACCGAATACATGGGGCGTGGACCCCACGAGTCCATTATATTTTAGAGTGACTCCAAAGAATCACCCAAACATTTATATTTCATTTCATTTAACATTTCAACATTCTATCATTTTAATAGACCGTCATTAGCCTACTGATGCGAGTCGTCATGACTCGCTACCGCAGTATAGGTGTTTCCATGGCTAGCCAACTATATACTGAGTTAGATTGATCAATAGACTATTAAGGGCAATAATCATATCTTATGTCCCTATGTATACATACACTTGATTCCCGAATTATTTTCTTTTATCCCAATAAAAACATTGTACTTTGCACCATACTATATCATATCATTAACAGTTACATTTTCAACATAATACACATTTATACTAACATAATACATTTCTTATATTTTTTACCGTGTACTTACTTAGCCGCAGTTAAATCTAATATATCTAACACTGTCACCAATATTAGTTCCATTAATAATATTATTACTGATATTCTTAATATATGTATTATCCATATTAACATTATTTCGATTGGCAGTGCTAATCAAATTATCCGTATTATCATTAACATTTACACTTATTATTAATATTTTATTACTTCTATCATTATATATATATATATATATATATATATATATATATATATATATATTGTAAATTCATTTACTTATTATATTACTTATAACCCATTTTATCTACATGCATCTGGTCCCACGTTGCATGCATCAGGTGTACCTTACTTATTTCCCTTTTCTTTTAACTTGTTATTTCTACTAACCCATAAATATTCTTTAACATTTTAATTCTATACCCTGGATACTTTATTAATTAATAAATTATTAATTTGTACATAATTAATATCATATTACTTTTGCATGCATATTGGTTTAATTCATTTGGTGCCACACGTTTTACGATATAATATCCTAACCTTTATAATGATTTACATTATCTTTTGTTTCCATCATTTCCCACCTGATACATTTATCATTTAAAGAAATCTTACTAATGCCATTTTTATAATTATTAGTATTATTTTAACCATCTTTACTACTTAATAAACTCAAATAATTCCTCTAATTCAATTATTTACCATATAATTACTCAAGTTACCACATTAATCCCTAATTTAACCTTATCATGGTCAAACTTACAATTTAGTCCCTACTTTATCATTTTTTTTAAAATCCATTTATGCTATACTAATTCATTAAATTAGTTTATGTTTCATTAATTTCTCTTAAAACATAATATATTGTCAAGATAAACTATATTCAATTAAACTCTAAAAATTCCCATAAATTTAATATACACCCTATTATAACTCTACTTTCATTTTATAACATAACCTAATTTATTAAATTAACAAAATGAAGATTATTAACACACCTTAATGCATTCGACCCAAATGTCCTTTTTATCCACCAAATTAATTTTCACTCATTTTTCATTTATTCAACTAGATTATAAGCTAATTAACACATATACTTACTTGTATACCATTAATTATTAACTAACATATAATTGATAATCCCAATAGGAATAGGTCCGGCAATGGTTATAGGTGGTTTTAAAATCAACGGCAAAGATTTTGGATTGGTAAAGGTTTTGTCCCCACTCAACAGGAGAGAGAACTTTATGGATTTTTTCCATTGAATAGTTGACTTGTCCGGTTTTAGGATTGTCCATAATGGACACGGAACCCGTCAATTCTAAGATTGCCCTGTAATAAGGCTGGCGTTTTGTTAAATCCCATGGTTTAAAAAATCAACCTCTAGAGAAAACTCTTGAAATGGCCATCTGAGGGTTTTGAAGATAAAATCTTTCCTCCATGGTCCAAATGTATTGAAAATCTATTTTAACAAAATAATTTGAAATATTTTTTGACTGAGACAAAACAACTTCAGAACTATTTTGGGTCAAAACAATCTTTGAAAATTCCTCTTGAGAGGATTTTGAAGAAACAATTTCGAGGTCGGAGGGTTTGACAAGTACTCTATCACAAGATGTTTCTTGTGTAGGTTTTGAAATCTGTTTAGAGGAGGGTTTTGAGGATGAAGATCCTTCCTCTTGTTTTGAAATGGTTTGAGGTGTTTTACCTGCTTGTTGTTCTGCTAGTATTTTAAAAAGGGAGTCAAGTTCTGGCTGTTTGGAAAGAGTCTCGATCCATTATTGGACCTGAGACTGTTTGGCAAGGGCCTCCTCATCTTCTTTGACAATTTGGGCCCATGATTTAATTTCTGAGGCAAATGAGGCTACTACAGGTTTTGAAACTTTCTAGTCCTCTTTCTGAACCTCTTTTCCCTTTCCTTTGGATTTTCTTGACATTTTTAAGTCCTGTTTTAAAGGAACTCTCTAGTTAGAAAATCAGGAATCGAGTTTTTATCTCCCTAAATAAATTCAATTTCAAAATCAAATATACTAAGGATAGCTTGCAATCGGGCAAAAATTCGTTTTGATGCAATATTTTGAACATCCTTTTGTCAAACTTGCTTGGCAGATTTGCAATCAATCCGAAATAAAAACTTCTGATTTAGTAAATCGCTTTGCAATTTTGAAATGCACATGACAATTGAAAGAATTTTTTTTTATTGTAGAATAATTCTTCTGACAATCATTCCAATGTGCAGATGTGAACTGGACTATGCATTATATATATATATATATATATTAACCCTTCATTCGGGCCTAACTTTAAATATACTCTTAAATTTCTTCTTCTTTCATTTACCATTTATTCCATTATTTCATTCACTAATTAACATATTTCTATAATTATCTATTATTAGACTTTAAAATATACCTAAATATACCTTAATATTCCATTCAACCATCATCAAGGTATCCATTTCCATGTTAGTTATTTTGATTCTTAATTACATTATTCTTTAATTTAAACCTCCATTATCAAGTCTATAACCTTAAATTCAATTATCCACACATTTACCTAATAGACATACACCCAAACATACACTAAATTAATGGAAAGTGGGTGATATTGTATCCACTAACCTTTTAAACTTGATCTTCACTCTTAAAACCTCGTCTCCTTTGCTTTTAACCTTTGAAACATCTTTCCATCCTTTTAAACCTAAAGTGGCCGCATATGGAAGAATGAGAAATCATCAATTCCTTTGCTTCTTAATTCAATACAATAACAAAATCATATTCTATCATCTTTAATCTACCCATAAAAACCCTTAAATCAATTTATTTCAATCAAATTCACTTGAATTTTGGAGCAATACATCCTTTCCTTGTTTTCTTCCACTTCTTTCACAAAAATTGAAGGTTAGAGACTACTACCAATGAGAACAGAGGCTGAAAATTAGTATAGGAGGTTTGATTTAGGAGGATTTATGGATGAAAGAGAAAGAAAAATCATGGAAAAGGAAGAATAGGCCATTCGGCCATGGAGAGTGGAAGAGAGGTGGAGAGTTTTCTGGAGAGGGCTGATATTTCAGCCCTTTATATTTGATTTTTAATGGGTTGGGCTTGGTTCAACCACTTGGGCCAACCCAATTTTAAACCCAAATCCATAAATTAACCTATTCTTTGCTCCAATTCAATTTTCTTACTTCCCAAACTCAATTCCTCCCAAAATTAGTTCCATAATTCTTAAAATATATAATTAATCCTCCATAAAAAATTTTTAGCTCAATCAGAGTCCGTTTCTGGTCTGGTTTACTCAAACCGGTTCGATTCGATAATTTTTAATGTAACCGAAAATTCCTTTTTTGCTGTCAATTAATTTTAAATTTTATTTATAACATTTCTGGAACTTCCTACAATTTTTGGAGACCATTTGCTATTTTTAAAGTCTTGGTCAAACTAGTCAGAGTAAAGTCAAACTGGTCTGACCGATCCGATTCACTAGTTGAACCAATTTGGTTCACTTTTTATTCTTAACCTTCTTTTTACTCTTAATAGCTCATTCAATTTTGGTTTCATCTCAATCGGAGTCCATATCTGGTTCGGTTCAATTGAACCGATCCGATTCAATAATTTTTCAGTGCCACCATAAAATTTTCTTTTTATCACTAAATTGTTTTACACATCATTCTGAGTTCATCCATGCCTTCAGATAAAATTTCAAAGGTCATTTACTATTTTTAAAAGTCCGGTCAAACCTAAATTCAATCCTATCACTATTTGAATCGAGTCGGGACTTTTTCTTATTTTTGACTTTTGGAGGCCTATTTGAGCTCAATTTCACTCCAAATTATACAACCAGATTCCTTATAACTTTTACTTTCTAATGATCTAATAAAATATTTTTCGCCACATGGTGACACTATTCACCCAAGTGTCACTAATCATGAAAATCGCTATTTTGGGCCATTACAAATTTTGTCCCTCATATGTGTGAAAATGCAGTAGAATGTCTAATTTGAGTTCTGTCCCTGTTATAGGACTAGGTTATGTTCTAATAAGCATAACTCTTCGGTTTAATTCCCAAATTGAATTCTTTTTCTGTCAAAATAAACTTAAGATATAGTGTAACAAATGTCTAAAAGACCTTGTTGCCTGAAAATATCATTTGTTTAGTGAAATTCCTCAATTACAGTAGCCTAGCGATTCTGTCTGGTGTTTAAAATTGCTTAGTTGCACTATTGGAGCAGTCTGTGTTCTAATGAGTATAACTCTTAAGTTATAAGTCCAATTGCTTAGAAGTATCATTTGCTACGTGGAATTTATTGAATACAGTAGACTTGCAATTCTATCAATGCTTTAGCATAGTAAATTATGATTTTCTATTCTAGTTGAGCAGATCCCAGTGAAGTGTTCTGGATGTGTTTCTAGTTAGGTAGAACAGAATAATATGTAGTTTATAAATGTGAAATGTGATGATAAACTTAATTGGTTTTTGAATTGATTTCTTTTAAATATAGAATAATTGTTTTGGAACCTATTCTAGTTGAACAGAATAAGTGTTCTGAAATCTATTCTAGTTGAACAAAATAAGTGTTTGGGAACTTGTTCTGAAAATATTTTCCAGTGATTTTAGTGAATGTTATGCAAAGTGAATATAGTGAACGAGCATTGATTTGATTGGATATATGAAAAATGACATGATGGTAAAGTATGAATTTGTGATCCATATGATGCATGAGCTTAGTATTGATTATATGAAAATAATAATAAAATGTATATAGTTGTTCATATTTGTTACATGTTATATTTGGTACATGAATAATGTTGTGAATTTTCATAATTCACCAGTGAATAGTAATATGAACAGTGATTAATAACTTGGACTGGAGCTTGAATTGTATTGAGTCATAGATAGATAGGCATACCTATAAGGGATAATGATTATAGCTACTAGTGTTGATATCGCATTGATATCTAGTGATTTGATACCTATTAGTATCCAGTGTATCGAGACTTTTAAGTCTTAGTGTTGATACTATCTATTCAGTATCTAGTGTTTGATACCATTATTGGTATCCCCTGTTCTCGTTGTTCATTTCTTAACATGACTCAGGCAACATATGAGTTGTTAAAATATTGCTATGAGATGAATATGATATAGTGAAATAGTAATGTATGGATTAATGTTAATACCATCTGAAATAATTGTGTTCAATAATAAAGTGAAATGAAAATGATTTATTGTTTTATATGTTATAAATGTTTCAAAGATGTTAAATGATAGCATGAACCTTAAGTGGTATGAATTATTAAATCGTTAATGTATGAAAGCATGTTGAAGTGAACTAATGATTTTGAGGAATGCATGTGAATATTATTTATATAATATTAATATTGAATTATGTGTTAGCATGATTATATGTAAATAATTATGTGTAATGTAATTAAGTATGTAGAACTACGTTCTGATTTCCAAAATTATTGGGATACGTAGGAAGCTTGAGAACTAAATCATGGGAAATTAATAGTGTATTTAATTTTAATTAAGCAACAAGTGATATCTTTGTACCAATTCATAGAGAATTGATAAATTCATGATAGTTTAAATAGCTATATGAATGAAATCTAACATAAGATTTTGCTTGATTTTGTTATAAGAATGTTAAATGTAGTTCGTAAATGGAATACTGCTAAGCAAGCAAGTTGTATGAAACATTGTATTTAAGTTAATTGTGAAGTAAATGAATGGCAATTACAATCTGACATGTAAAATAAGATTGAAATAAAAAATGGTATATGATAATTATTTGAACTTGACAATTGATTAATAATTAGTATAAGTTTAGAGTAGCACACCCATTTTCCTCCTAGGTGTTATAATTTCTGGTATTAAATAGGGATAACAGATAACCAGAATCAAATAAGGGAGACAATGATGTCTCAATAATAATGCATCTAAATAAGGGATACCAAAGGTATCAATGGTAATCAAAGGATACTAATTTAGTGTCAACTCTAGCAGCTGTAACTATATCCCTTATAGGCATGCCTATTTGTCCTTAACTAAGATAGGAGTCAGGCTTCTATAGGCCAAGTATATTATATAGTTCTTAGTAGCTTTAGCCAACAAGTTATCATATACACATTCTCCAACAATCACATAATGCAATATTAATTCATACCCATAATGATTCACAGTTTCATTTACAACATGTAACACTACATAAGCAAGTAATGTAATTATCTCATGTAGATTATGTTTTTCACTAATTTGTTATAGGGGTATGATTAGAATTTGTGAAATATACGAAATACATGTCTTACTTGGCTTTTAAAACAATTATAATATAATGGGTCTTACAGCTTACAACTATGAGTACTCATGTCACAACCGTGAGTATCAAATCTTATTATTATAGAATATTATACCGTTTCTTCATAGACATTAACTAGAACTCATGCCTATGATATCCCAAATTTCCCAAAGATACATAATGCATCCTTTAAAACTCACGGCTGTGAGGAAATATTAACACCCATAGATTACTAAGAAACTCATGCCTGTGAAGACATGTTAACTCCTGTGGAGTTCTAATATTTTCAAGTTATAGAACATAAACTTGAAAATCAAGTTAGGGTAGTATTCAAGGCCATGAGTTGTAACAGCTTGATATTCATATGCTTTGAAAGGTGAAGTAGGGATTGATTTCTAGTATGGAATTGGACAATATAGAGGTAGCAAAAAGGAGGACTAAATTAAAAAATAATAATTAAAAGTTGAGGAAGGACTTAATTGCATAAAAGAAAATAATTAAGTGGTTGATATGTAATAAGCCATAAAGGAAGAATAAACAAGATTAATCAAAGTAATAAGGAATTAATTAAAGCTAAGTGAGAGATGATGAGTCACAAAATAAGGAAGCCAATACATATATATTGCATGCATATATAAGGATGGTTTGAAGAGAGAAAGGAATGTACACACTTTCTCCTCTCCTCTAGAATTTTGATTCCCGGAATGTACACACTTTCTCCTCTCCTCTAGAATTTTGATTCCCCCATTGTAATCAATATGGAATGCAATCAAGTTGAGAGGGAATTGAAAAGTATGAATCCTGTATGGGAACATGAATTTGAATTGGATAAAATAATCAAGTAAGCTAATTCTTTCTGTTGTCTTTAATTAGTTTCTCTAAATTTTTTCTCCTTTTAACTCAGTAAATAGAGAATTAACTTGGAGTATGACATGAATTGATGTAGATTGATGATCAAATGTAATTCTATCAATTGAAATATGGAAAACTATAGAGGTAAAGGTTGAGTTTGTGTATACGGGGTTCTATAGGTCCCTTAAATTTATTTTGAAGGTTGAGTTGGAATTGAACAATGATTTAGTTTTTAGGGTAATTAGCAATTTAATTGAGAAACTTAGTTTGACATTAAAGGAATTCTTGCTTTCCTCTTAGCATGGGAAATGGATTCATGAATGGACCTAAATGAAGAGTGGGCTTTGTGTGTGGGTTGAAGAGCAAAAAGATTGGCATGGAAATGTAGAGTTTGCCTTGAAGAATTCTTGATCTTTAATTATGTATGGAAGAGGAGAATAGGAAAAGTATAAACTAAAGAGTTGAGCTACAAGATGTTTGTGTACTTCTTAATATAAATATTTATGTTTTTTAGTGGTTATGTTTTAATAGTTGATAATGTAAACATCTTTTAGAGCTAAAGCATAGAATAAATTAAATGTTTGTATGATATTGTTTACACAGATACTAGTGGAGTGCATACTATATGTTAAAGGTTTTTAAGGAAAAGCATATAAAAATTTAGTGTTTGAAGTTATTTTGTTCTTAAATTGATGTATTAAGGTATGTTTATGTAGCAATCATAGCTAAGAGTGCCTTCGGTCATGTTTTGTTATGTTGGAAATAGAGGCCTCATGGTTGTGACTATTACACTAAAGGCCATTAGTTTTTCAGCCTGCATTCTAGATGATGGAAATTAGTTAAGTATCAATTGTGACTCGGTGATTAATGGCCATGAGTTTATAATTAACAACCATGGATCATTAAGTAACGTTTGTGACTTATGCATTCATGATTGAGAATTTCCAAGTGATGCTCATGGATAAAATGAGCACCTTTTTGGATTGAAATGATTAAGTTATCCACAACCATGACTTGATATCTCACAATTGTGAACTACAGTACTCTTACCAAATGCAAATAGATTTTTAAAGTAAGATGAAAGTGAATTTCTTACATAAAATGATTACATGTTCTAGGCCTCTAACAAATCAATAGAGTACATATAATACATGGTGTGTGTGAAATTGTTATTTGTAAGTGATAACTTATATGATTTATAGATATATCAAAGACATATTATATATATATATATATATATATATATATGATAGTGTGTTTCTTAAAGGGAACATTAAATTAATATGTGTATGTGATGCACACTATGTGATCGGCTAAAGATACATGTACATGATAAATGTCTAATTATAGTCACTTAAGTGATATCGTGTTCTATGTCTATGTAGCATGTATCACATCTTAGTTGTGGATAGATCGGCATTATCTATAATGGATTACAGCCATAGCTACTTGTGACGCGCGCCGAACCCCGTGGCCTCCCGAAAGCCCGCTTTAGGGCGATCGGGATGGGATTCATTAAAGCTTGTAAGGTATTTACAAGTGCGTCTATTTTGGGCAACAATGAGGTTTCTTGGAGTCGCCACCCAATAGAACATTGGGAAGGGTCGTCTAGCCTCAGCGAGCCTAAGACGGCGCATACATATCCATCTTGAGCAAGCCAGAGAGATTTTGGAGGTCTCAGCCTCTACCCCCTGGAGCCTAGAATTTGTAACTTGAAGTCTTTCAAGAGGTGTCTTGGAAGTCCTAGACCTCTCACCTCATTGAGCCCCAAAGACTAGAGTGAGTTTGGGACTTCTCATTTATTTGTACCTTGATCAATATTATGATTAAGTTTTGAATTCATTGTTTCACCAATTTTCCACACGATGCATTTAATTAAGGCGCAATCATTCACGTCAAAAGCAATAAGTAAAGCATTATTAAAATAAACATTCTCAAAATAAATTACAATAAAACTAGGGGCAGAATACAACCCCCATTGTAGATAAAATACAAATCATGCATAAATCGGGGTATTTATTAATGATGAGGACATTGGTCCTCGCATGCATATTTATTATAAAACAATTTTGATGTGATGGTTTTATTTTGAATAGAGAAAATTGAGACATTGGTCCCATTTTTATTTAGGAAAAATTTCAAATTAATTAATAAAAATGGTTTAGTGACTTTTTTCTAGCGCCTAAAATAAACAAATTTATAGGAAAATTATATAGCAAAATAAATGGAAAAGCAAAATGAATAAAGTATTACAAATAAAGCAAATAAATACTTGATCCCAAACGAGCCTTCTGAATCTTCCCGTGTGCTTGCAAAAATGCCCAAGAAGGAAAATGAGATGTGAAATAAAAATAAAACACAAATAGAATAATGTTAGTAATTGAATTGATTAAAATCAACTAATTATAAAATAAATGATAAAATAAAATAAAATGAGATTAAACGAAATGATATCAAAATAACAAATGAATTAACATGTTTACAATTTAAAATAAATGAGAAAAATGTGTTATGAACAACAAATGGATTAAAAGATGTAATTGGAATAAAATACAACATGTTAACTAAGGTGTAAAAATATGAACATGATAATAGTGAAAATGAATAAGTGAACAAAATATTAAATATATGATAATGACAATGGAAAAGAATAAAAAATGATTAAATAAATGACATGATTAATTAAATATGTTCACAAATGACATAAACCATTTACATGGCAAAAAAATCAATCAAAATGAATTAATTTAATTACATGTTAAAAATAATGATGAATGAATTAATTTAATTACATGTTAAAAGTAAAAGAAATCAATATTCACATGAATAAAATAAATGAATGAGAATAATAATAAAAATATACATATTAATAAATTAAATATAAATAAAATAAATAAATAAATAACTGAAAATAATAAAAATGAACATGAATAAATTAAATATGAACAAAAAGAATAAGAAGAACAAGCCCGGAATGTTTACCCTCAGAGTTTCGGATTCGATGAAGGTAAAAAGATGATTGATTTCCTTATTCCTGATTTGTAAGATTAGAATTGAATAATAAAAATGTTGGAATTTCATTCCAAGAAAAAATAGGTTTAAAAATGAAGAAAGAAAGTCAACAATTCTTTAGAAACAAAGAATTAATTTCTTTGCCAAAAGAATATTTTTATTGAATAAAAGAATGAAAATAATGTCAAGAACAAACAATTATCTTGTTTGTTTCAAAGAAAAAAAATCATTTATGAGAAAAAATTATTTTTTAGAAAATCAAATGAAAAAATCGATTTTAGGAACAAACAATTATTTGTTTTGCCCCAAAATCCATTGTTCATAAAAAAAAGATTCAAAATAATAAAAAACCTTGAAAAAGTTTAATTGAAAACAAATAACAAATTAAAAAAATGAATTTTAAGAGCAAACAATTATTATGTTTGCCTCAAAATTCAATTGCATCAATAAATCTTCTTCTAAAAAAAATGTTTAGAAGAAATTCTATTGGAAAAATGAACTAAAAAGATGAACTCAATTTTTCATTAGGGGAAAAAAATCTGGAATTTTTCTTGGAGAAATTAAGAGGAAGAAGAGAAAAAGATGAAGAGAAAAAAACCTTAGAAAAATCCCCCAAAAAAAATTTTCCTTTAGGTTTTCATCTCATTCTTTTTATATGAAGAAAATAGGAAAAATAAAATAATTAAAGGGATAAAATTTAATTAAATCAGATATTACCTATTTTAATTTTTAAAAATGGAAAAAATCCCTTAAAACCTTGAAAAAAGGGATAAAAAACTGATTTTTAGGTCCAAAAATCGGAAAAAAGGGGTATCAGACCCTTTAGCGACGCTCAGGAGTAGGGACGCCCGTCGCTATATAGGGACGGGCGTCAAAGTGGAGCTGCCTCGTGCATGAAGCGCGTGCGCGCGCTTTTAGCAAAGCGCAGCATTGGCGACGCTGCGCGTCGCCTTTGCGGGCGCCCGACACTCGCGATCCGATTTTTTTTTTTTAAAAATTTTAAATTTTAAATTAACTAAAAATACTATAATTTTAAGCCCCCATTTTTAAAAACTAATTTTTAAAATATTTTTTTATTATTTTTCAATTTTTCACTCCAAAATGCAAATTTTACAAGGAAATCATTACTTTTAACCTTTTTGCTTGTGGCAAGGCGTCTTATTATCATTGGGTAACTCTGATCTGGGCTACCTCAGGACCCGGTGTCTACAGTTGTCCCCAATTTTGGGAAAACTAGTGCACTAGTGCCTAGATGAGCTAAAATTCAGAGAAGAAGGAAAGAGATGCGTACCTGAGGCAGCCCTTACCTTTTTGCCGGGAAAGTAGCAATGCGTCGAGTCTGCTCCAGACTTACAAAACGCGAGGGTTGCTCTCCTGAACTGCACCGAGTCTGCTCCAGACTTACAAAGTGCGGATGGTGATGCGCCGAGTCTGCTCTGGACTTACAAAACGCGAGGATTGCTCTCCTGAACTTCACCGAGTCTGCTCTATACAAAGTGTGATCCAATCTATCGCGTGTACCCCGCTGACCTCGTCTCGGCATGCACGGTGTCTGATTTATCCCGCTGACCTTATCTCGGCCTGCACGGTGTCTGTGAGATGCAGTATTCTCTAACCATAGTCCCGTTGCGATCTATTCTATTGCTTGTGATCTGTTAGCCTCGTCCCGACCTGATTGCCCCCGGCATAATGTGAATGAAGAGGTTTGCTTTTTTGGACAGTTTCTGATAAGGTTAAGCTGAACCCACCTCTCAGATCATCTCAGGATTGAAGGGATTTGGAATACTTTTGAAAATAACTTGATGTTCCGAAGAGACTGAGAAAACCTTAAGAAAAGGTCTTAAATATAATGCTCCAAAGAGACCGAGAATGCCTTAAAAAGGTCTTAAAGATAATGCTCCAAAGAGACTGAGAATGCCTTAAAAAAAGGTCTTAAAGATAATTCTCCAAAGAGACTGAGAATGCCTTAAAAAATGTCTTAAAGATAATGCTGCAAAGAGACTGAGAATGCCTTAAAAAAAGGTCTTAAATATAATGCTCCAAAGAGACTGAGAATGCCTTAAAAAGGTCTTAAAGATAATGCTCCAAAAAGACCGAGAATGCCTTAAAAAGGTCTTAAAAATAATGCTCCAAAGAGACTTTGATACTCATTGGGAGACTTTGATGTCGAGCCTCCAGAGAGAATTATTATTTGAGATTTTGGTTGCATGCCCTCAGGCGGATAGGTTTCCATGTCTTTGGTGATTCTTCTGTTTTTGTTTTCGTTTTGGGATTTTCTTTCCTGGAATTTTTACACTTTGGATGCATTCAAATTTTTACAGTATGTTGCATTTTCAAGGCCTCGAAAATATCTTTTTCTTTTTGTTTTGTTATTTTGCTTTGAGAATTTGTACATTTGAATTTGGATTTTGTACACTTATTGTGTGATGTATGTAAGCGTGCCTCTTATGACAGAGAAAACTTACCTGTTCGCTCCTGGCATGGTGTGCATGGAAAGGCTTATTCTTTTCCCTCTTGGAAGCAGGTCCTTGAGATTCTTCTCTTGTGAGGACTTCATCTTGATCTGATTGTTTGGCGTGGATGAGTGCCGATGCAGAGCTGAAACTGTACCTCGGCTCACTTTCGCATATGATTTCCTTCAGCATGGTGTGCCCGGATAGGCTTGTTCTCTTGGGCGTTTCACCTCTGTACATATTTACTTGATTTTAGGCCGGATACAGTGGCCGATCATGTCGAGCTGAATCCGTCCTTTGGATCATCCTTGCTCATGAGGTCTATTCAATCCCTTCCCTCTAAGTTATGTACACAACAACATATACAAAAGATTGTGTGTGCATATGGAATCACGGGTATGAAATATACACATAAAGCTATATACATGAGACATAAGCAAAAGATTAGTGTACAAGAATTGTGTGTACAACCATAAGTGTAATGGACTAAATACACATGATATGTAGGGCAATATGCAAAAGATTTATGCATGTGAGATGCAAAAATGGATAGACCACATCCCAGGTGGTTAAGGGATTCGTTGAGGGTACTGCTCAGCTGCTCACATTGTCTAATGCCCCCAAGGATCTAGAAAAGCATTGTCTTGGCTTTATGGTCTCTGACCCCTAATCTTTTCAAAGAGAACTGCCTCGTGCGCATTTTTGCCCCCCAGTCAATGAGCATTTTGCCTCCAGCACTCTGAATCAAGTTCTGCATTATACGGCACCTGTCTGAAGGGAAGTCATTTCGAGTAATACTGCCTTATTGCTCCAGGCTTCAAAAGTCATTATTTTAAAGGTAATGCGTCCCTTGTGGATTTTCACACTAGCTTTTCTTAGCGGGAAATGCGTCCCTTTAGGGATTTTAACATAACTCTGTGCCTAATTTTTGCCTGGAGTGGACCCAACCCAATCCAGCGGCTTTTTTTTCTTTTTTTTTTGATGGACAAACTGCCTGTTCCCAGGTTTTCACCCTGCCTTTTGGCCTAACTTTTGCTTAGAGAGCCAGTCATGGTTTTCATCTCTAACGGCCTTCTTCTTTCTTTTTTTTTTCTTTTTTTTTGTTTTTTTGTCATTTAAGGAATAGGAGGAGGATTTATCATATGAAAAATCATTATTGTTGCTTTGATAATTGCTCCAGCGTATGTCCTTATGCCTGCAGCAGGTTTCTCTTAACCGTCTAATTGCATGTTTATGCCTAGCTTATGCATGCATTTCTATCTATAGGCACCATATAGCAATAAGAATGACCATGACTAGACATGTGACACAAAAGCACTAGTTTTACTTAGTTTCAATGAGTAACAACTTAGGTGCACCCGATCTCCTGTTATCAATCAGCCCTCTCGGGTTTTCTTGATTGAACATTTTCTCTCAAGCCTCTAATTTTTGCCCAGGATGCCTTTTTTCGGTTTTCACCCTGACGAGGCACCCAATTTTAGCAAGGCCGCCTTTTTTCGGTTTTCGACCCGCGGGGCTTTTATTCTCTTCTTTTGATTTTTAGCCCTTAACCCTGGACCCTCTTGAGTCTGTCAACATTGATCGGTTATGTCCGTTACTGCTCTCTTGGATAACAATCTCTGGAAAACAAAGGGACCTTCTCACACTGGCCCAAATTCACCTTGTATGTCTGGAACACCTGGTCTCATTTGTTTGACAACTGAATCTCCCTCCTTCATCGGATGGTTTCTGGCCGTCTTTCCAAATGATCAAGCATAATGTTTTCTGATGGATCTGACCGTGGCGATAATCCCATGACCTGTACTTATCTGACTTGTTCAATTACTGTTGCCGCTGTTGTGCTCTGTCGACTTCCAAAATTTAGCCATGACTGTCCTTAAAGATTTGAGTTTTACATCTATCGACCATACTGCTTCTACCCCCTGTATCGAGGAATAATAGATGACTCTTGTAGAGGTTCCAATGGTGGCTCTCTAGCTTTGAAGTACGAAAGGGTCATTTCTCTGCCCAATCCTTTTTCATGATCTTTTCTGTCAGCATTAAACCATTCATATAGGTCGTGCAAATTTTGGCTTGGATTTCTTTCGTCTCTTAGCTCCTTCCTCATTCATCAACTTGTTGCTTGTATAGCATACCCTTCATGCAGATAAAACGGGTAGATGGTTTGCAGATCAGCGTTTTGGTCCTTTTCCTTTTGGAAACCATGAAGAATGGTAGGATACAGACATGTACAAATCAACAGGATTTGGGCAAAACTTGCCCCCAAGATGTTTTCCTTCTATCTTTTTTATTTCCTTCTTCTTCTTCTTTTTTCTTTTTCTTTTTTATCTTTTTTTTTTGTTTGTTTTTTTTTTGTTTGTGCTTGTTGTTCTTTTCCTTTTTATCTTCTTTTTCCTTGTTCTTTTTCTAAGGATAAGCTTTGTCCTAATCCTGATAGTTTACACATACACGTACCCCTTCTCTTCTTGACTTGGGATAGCATTGACCAACTAAGTCCGATTTTGAACTCCGACCAAGAATTTTAGCTTCATCTCTGCTTGTGGATTCTTCCTTTTGACCTTTTCTGCCCCCTCCGGCTTGGTCTTCTGAGCTTCTACTTGACTGGTCCATGATCGGGATATGTTGGAATGGTGTGTTTGACAACTTTACGATTATCTCCTGGCATGTCTTCATGGGTCCAGGCAAAGACTTCTTTAGACTCTATTTTTTTCATTCTCTTAAATTTTGTCTCACCTCAGGAGTCAAATTGGGTACAACCAAGATTACTATTTATTAAAACTAGATGAAATGGTGTTTTAAACCAATGCCTTAATCATGATTATCATTTATGCTTGATGCAATAAAATATAAAAATACATATATAAGCAAAGCCCATATTATTAAAGCAAAAAAGATAAACAAGTGCATAGTTCAGGAATACACTTTAGAAAATGAAAAGCATTATAACAACTCTAATCCTTTCTTTCTTCATCCAGGCCAAGGACCAATTCTTGAATGCGATTCCTCAGAGGGCAACAATAGTCTGTCTGATGCCCTGTGTACTGGTGATACGCATAATACCAGTCTGTTTTGTGCCTCGATTTTCCTTGACTTGGGGCAGGCCTAGCTGGCAAGGGTTGCAACTTCCCTTCCTTGATGAGACGAGTGAAGTGCCAAGATAGAGGCTTACCCGAGATGGTGAGGTGTTTAGGAGTCATTCCGGTGGTTGAGACCTCTGCTGCCTTGGTATTTCCCCCATTGCCACTGTTGTTTCCTAAGGCCTGGTTTGCAGATTTAGCCATTTTATCCAGATGCTCAGCCTCAGCTTCAATGGCTATATCTTTTAAGGACTCCCAGTCCTTCAACCCCTTCATCTTTAGCCCATCTTTCAAGTATGGGCTGGCATTCCTAATAAACAGCCTGATCTGGTCAGGAGTGTCCGGCCTCTTCTTCATCTCCATTACCCTGTTCCTCCATCGGGTCAAGTACTCATGGAATGACTCGTCCGGCTTTTGTTGTAGTAACTCTAGATCTTTCAGAGTGACCTCCACCCTTGTACTACAATTATATTGCTGGAGGAATTCCTCCGTCAGCAGATCTCAGTCTTCTTTTATTCTCCAATCTAGTCCATGATACCAGCCCACCGCAGGACCTGTCAAACTTAAACAGAAGTGTTCTACCTTTTGCCTCCTTGTTAGTGTGGTACCTTTTATTATCAAAGAGTACTGCTTGATGTGTGCGGTGGGGTCCGATGTGCCATCAAATTTCGGGACATCAGGCATCTTAAAGTTCAAGGGGATTAGATCTCCTCCATCCAGCTCTTTGTCTTCGGGGTTCATCTCTCGACCCCTTGTCAACATCTTAGCCATTGCCTCAAACTTTTCTTCCATTTTCTTCCAGATGGCATCTTCTGTCTGGGGTGCTTTCCTTCTAACTGACAGGGGTTCTCCATATTCATCCCCTTCTAGGTCCTCTTCCATTCTATGGGCTACTCCTCTCTTTTGCCCTCCTAACGTGGCAGCCCTTAGGTCCACTGGCGGTGGACGTACATCCTCCGGCTGATCCGCTCTGGCCTCCTCCTGTTCATTTTATCTCATGGGAGGAGGCGCCAGGTTCTGTGGTGCAGCTGGTTGAGCCATTGCGACCATTATGGCCATCATTCGGTTCTCGAATTCTTCTAGCCTTCGACCCACTTCTTCAGCTATCAAGGCTCTAGTAGCATCTGCCTCCCTCTATGAATCGACCATTTCTAGAGATTCTCTGAATGCCTATTGATTGTACTTGACTTGATTGTGGTTGCTCAATCAAAACCCTCTGATAATGTGACTGTCAAAAACCCTAACCAGCTAGGAAAGTGGTCTTTGATGGCTAAAAAGTTTAAAGAGTTAGAGTGATGCATGAATAATACAAGATGCATGGCCGTGTTGTGTAACAAAAATGATACACAATGGCTAAAAGAGATTACAATGATACATGTGAGACATGTGAAAAATTATACACAAGACAATATGTACATGTAATAATTTTATGCAAAGAAAAGGATGTATACATGTAGAAGAAATACAAAAATTTATTTGTGCATGACAGACATGAATATGCAATGCATCATCCACAACCACAGGCAAGCAGATAGATCCTTCCAACCTTATTGCCTCCACACACGAGGTCGTGCGGTCTCTGTCCTAGGTGGGCTTGATCCATGGGTTAACAGGGAACCCGATGGACGCGCATGGTGCACGGTAAAAAATCGGCAGCATAACCTCTCTTAGCTAATATGCGTACGCATGGGTTTTGACCATCATGTATTTAGGCAGCCCGAATAAGTTGACATGGGCCTATTGGGGCATGAAAGCCTTTGATTAGGTGACCAATCAGATTATTTGGGTTTGTCCAATACAAAATGATCCATATAGCAAGCAAGGTATTACGGTTCATACCACCTAGGGGAAGTATCTATTGCCATTACATGAGCTTTAGTCAAAGGTGGTGTTTCTTTAGGGCTACCCAAGCATGGTCCCTGCCAACGGGTCTAGCTTATCACAAGCGTAACGACCGATTGGGTCACCATTTAATATACCATGATGGTGCGAGGCTTGGACTGGTGATTATCCTTAACACTTTCCTACATTGAGTGAACGTAGGGTCGCGCTTCGGGAACGCACCGGGGCTGAAAAAGGGACCAAACTAGCATAGATCTAAGGCTCTAATGAGATGCAATGCAGTTTTGAAAGAAGGTGAAATCTTTAAATTAAAACTCAATTATAATTTTTAATCAAGGTACTTTCGAATCGAAGTCTCGAATAAGTCCCTAGTGGAGTCGCCACTGTGACGCGCGCCGAACCCCGTGGCCTCCCGAAAGCCCGCTTTAGGGCGATCGGGATGGGGTTCATTAAATCTTGTAACGTATTTACAAGTGCGTCTATTTTGGGCAACAATGAGGTTTCTTGGAGTCGCCACCCAATAGAACATTGAGAAGGGTCGTCTAGCCTCAGCGAGCCTAAGACGGCGCATACATATCCATCTTGAGCAAGCCAGAGAGATTTTGGAGGTCTCAGCCTCTACCCCCTGGAGCCTAGAATTTGTAAATTGAAGTCTTTTAGTGAGACTCAAGAGGTGTCTTGGAAGTCCTAGACCTCTCACCTCATTGAGCCCCAAAGACCAGAGTGAGTTCGGGACTTCTCATTTATTTGTACCTTGATCAATATTATGATTAAGTTTTGAATTCATTGTTTCACCAACTTTCCACACGATGCATTTAATTAAGGCGCAATCATTCACGTCAAAAGCAATAAGTAAACCATTATTAAAATAAACATTCTCAAAATAAATTACAATAAAAGTAGGGGCGGAATACAACCCCTATTGTAGATAAAATACAAATCATGCATAAATCGGGGTATTTATTAATGATAAGAATATTGGTTCTCACATGCATATTTATTATAAAACAATTTTGATGTGATGGTTTTATTTTGGATGGAAAAAATTGAGACATTGGTCCCATTTTTATTTAGGAAAAATTTCAAATTAATTAATAAAAATGGTTTAGTGACTTTTTTCTAGCGCCTAAAATAAACAAATTTATAGGAAAATTACATAGCAAAATAAATGGAAAAGAAAAATGAATAAAGTATCACAAATAAAGCAAATAAATACTTGATCTCAAACGAGCCTTCTGAATCTTCCCGTGTGCTCGCAAAAATGCCGAAGAAGGAAAATGAGATGTGAAATAAAAATAAAACACAAATAGAATAATGTTAATAATTGAATCAATTAAAATCAATTAAATATAAAATAAATGATAAAATAAAATAAAATGAGATAAAACGAAATGATATCAAAATAACAAATGAAGTAACATGTTTACAATTTAAAATAAATGAGAAAAATGTGTTATGAACAACAAATGGATTAAAAGATGTAATTGGAATAAAATACCACATGTTAATTAAGGCGTAAAAATATGAACATGATAATAGTGAAAATGAATAAGTGAACAAAATATTAAATATATGATAATGACAATGGAAAAGAATAAAAAATGATTAAATAAATGACATGATTAATTAAATATGTTCACAAATGATATAAACCATTTACATGGCAAAAAGATCAATCAAAATGAATTAATTTAATTACATGTTAAAAATAATGATGAATGAATTAATTTAATTACATGTTAAAAATAATGATGAATGAATTAATTTAATTACATGTTAAAAGTAAAAGAAATCAATATTCACATGAATAAAATAAATGAATGAGAATAATAATAAAAAATATACATGTTAATAAATTAAATATAAACAAAATAACTAAATAAATAACTGAAAATAATAAAAATGAACATGAATAAATTAAATATGAACAAAAAGAATAAGAACAACAAGCCCGGAATGTTTACCCTCAGAGTTTCGGATTTGATGAAGGCAAAAAGATGATTGATTTCCTTATTCTTAATTTGCAAGATTAGAATTGAATAATAAAAATATTGGAATTTCATTCCAAGAAAAAATATGCTTAAAAATGAAGAAAGAAAGTCAACAATTCTTTAGAAACAAAGAATTAATTTCTTTGCCAAAAGAATATTTTTATTGATTAAAAAAATGAAAATAATGTCAAGAACAAACAATTATCTTGTTTGTTCCAAAGAAAAAAAAATCATTTATGAGAAAAAATTGTTTTTAGAAAATCAAATGAAAAAATCGATTTTAGGAACAAACAATTATTTGTTTTGCCCCAAAATCCATTGTTCATAAAAAAAAGATTCAAAATAATAAAAAACCTTGAAAAAGTTTAATTGAAAACAAATAACAAATTAAAAATAAATAAATTTTAAGAGCAAACAATTATTATGTTTGCCTCAAAATTCAATTGCATCAATAAATCTTCTTCTAAAAAAAATATTTAGAAGAAATTCTATTGGAAAAAAGAACTAAAAAGATGAACTCAATTTTTCATTAGGGGAAAAAAATCTGAAATTTTTCTTAGACAAATTAAGAGGAAGAAGAGAAAAAAGATGAAGAGAAAAAAACCCTAGAAAAATCCCCCAAAAATTTTTTCCTTTAGGTTTTCATCTCATTCTTTTTATATGAAGAAAATAGGAAAAATAAAATAATTAAAGGGATAAAATTTAATTAAATCAGATATTACCTATTTTAATTTTTAAAAATGAAAAAATCCCTTAAAACCTTGAAAAAAGGGATAAAAAACTGATTTTTAGGTCCAAAAATCGGAAAAAAGGGGTATCAAACCCTTTAGCGACGCTCAGGAGTAGGGACGCCCGTCGCTATATAGGGACGGGCGTCGGAGCAGAGCTGCCTCGCGCGCGTGCCAGCGTGCAATGCCCGCAATGCTGCGCGCGCTTTTAGCGACGCGCAGCATTAGCGACGCTGCGCGTCGCCTTTGCGCGCGCAGCGTGCCTCCGCGCCCGACACTCGCAATCCAATTTTTTTTTTTTTAAATTTTAAATTTTAAATTAACTAAAAATACTATAATTTTAAGCCCCCATTTTTTAAAACTAATTTTTAAAAAAAATTTTTATTATTTTTCAATTTTTCACTCCAAAATGCAAATTTTACAAGAAAATCATTATTTTTAACCTTTTTGCCTGTGGCAAGGCGTCTTATCATCATTGGGTAACTCTGATCTGGGTTAACTCAGGACCCGGTGTCTACACTACTATAGTTTATAGTGTCCACAATCTCAACACTAATGGTGTCCACAGTTATAGTTTGAGATGATATTGTCTTCACAGTTCTGATATTGAGCATCCATTAATAACAGTTTGATACGTGTTAGGTATCCATAGTTTGATATCCTATGGGTATCCACACCTAGAGATAGAATAATCAGACAATTGGGCAATAATAGAGTACTCTATAAAAAAGTCTATAGGTTATACACTTACCTGTTATAGTTTACACGCGATAAATATATAAGTTATAAACATAAGTGTACAATTATGAAAAGTTCCATATTTTATTTATAAATGTGTTCATGCAATCTCTTTTTGATAGCTATATTGTTTTATTGAATTATATTTGTTTATTTGTTTACATTAAGAAGTACACCACTAAGCAATGAGCTTAATATGTGGTTTCCTTTCCATATGTAGGTTGTGTCATGAAGACTCATTTTGGAGTAAGTGATCAATGGAAGATTCAGAAGGAGCTAGTAAAGATGTTATGGCAAATGTGCTACCCTCATTAATTTTACAGTAGATATAATACATGGAACAAACTTTAATTGCATCGTTTATAAGATACTTCTATAATGTGAATGTATAGATTGCAAGATATGTATAAGTTTTATGAATTATTGTTTAAGCATGTGTCCCTCGAGTTTTAGAGTAAGTTTAGATATGAATTGTTATGTAAAATTTTAAGCATTGGTCTAGTTATATGAATGATTATTTGATAAGTTTAATGATAATTATGAAAGATGACTTCTAAGATAATATATATCGGGAACTAGTTGATTATACTTATGGAATATGAACAAAAGATAGGTAAAGGTATGAGTGGTTATTTCTGAATAGTTTTAAATGATCTTGGTTCTTTACATGGTAATACTCTCATCTTCTAGGGTATATGGGGCTGTTACATGAGGTCCTTAACTTCTCAAGTTACAAAATGCACCAAAAAAGTCCACGGCTATGAGAGCAGTATACATGGTTGTGAGTGACCTATTTTCTTGAAACATAGCATTGAAATAGAGTCCACTCACAGCTATGGATTCCACCACTTATATCAAGTTTTCAACTCTTCAACCCATTCCATAAATATTGAATCTTACCTTTAAAAGAATCCACTTGAAAACTTAACATTACAAGGCCTCAACTTCATGATTTTATATAACATCAACATTGATATACTCTGTAACACCCTTATACTCGTAAAAGATACGGATATCGGATGTCACAGCACAGCACTGCGCTGCACTGATAAATACTACAATGCACTTGATAGTTCAGTGAATTTTTTTTTTTACAACAATAATCACAATCATGTATATGCAATAAACATAATAGTACACTAATATACAGTTCAAACATTTATACCATAATTCATTGCTTCTCTCTAATACGATCGTGTATATGCCATGCCAATCCATCTATCCTTGCTGACAAATACTTCGTCCGATCGTCACTACATTTTCGGCCATACCAAAATCTTCTATAACCTGCACGCAATAATATTTTACGTGCTGAGCATTAAAAATGTCCAATGGTGGATACATATCCTAAATTTTTAATTCCTATAACTACATGCATGTACATATAAATGTATTTGCTTTATCCCACTATTTGAGTATCAATTCTTTACTTTAGTCATTTATCTTTATTATATCTTTTGTTTCCTTTAACTATCCTTTAACATTTTCAATTCTATTGTTCGTGTCATTATTATGTGTACTATTAATCCTGACAATTCTAATACTATGTTAGGTCTATTAATTAACAATCAATTATATTAACAATCCTTATTATCACTTTGTCTATTTTTAAAATCTATGCTTGGGCACATCATTAATCATCTAATCACTTATTAGAACAGTCGTTAATGTAACTCTTGGCAATACCAATTTAACATTTTTACTTTTTTTATGTTCTTAACTATTCCTTTACATTTCCTTTAATTACACTAACTCTCTAGCACTTTACAGTTGCACTAATATTTTCCACTTGATCAAAACTATTACCATCATTATTGATATTATTATAAATCCTATTATTCATACTAATAATTCTCTACACATTCACAATGATATCAATTTACATTATGGCCTTGACAATTATACTACTATATTATACTATTATCTTTACATTTATTATTCATTATTATAATTATTTAAATACTTTTATTATTTTTTATTTGATAAACTATACAATTAGTCTCATTAATCCCTTCAATTTCCCTTCAATATTCATACATTTTAACTTAAATTCACTAAAGTTTTTCACATTATTCATATTTACTAATACCCTTCCATGTCACTTTATTATTATTATGATTCTTATTAGTTAGATGTACTGATTTCTATCTTCATTTCTTAACTTATAATAATATATCCCAATTAATGTTATAATAATTTCATTTAATAGTCCATGTACTTATTAACGTACGATTAGGTCTTTATATTAGCACTGTTATGATCAATTACCCTTGAATCTCTCATTCTTCACTTATTGACAATAATGCCACTGCTTCACATTTTTGCCCTTCATTATTTCTTAATTACAATTATGTCACTATATAAACTTAATTAAATTGCACACACATACCCAATTATATATATATATATATATATTTTTCACTTAATAATTATTTATACAATAACATTCCATTTTCATTGATTACTTGTTCCTTAATTATCAACTATGCATTTAATATTTTTGTTAATTATTAATTCCACTTTAATCCCTTAATTAGCCTTACCGTTATAAATTTACAATTAGGTCCTTAAACCTTTATCAATTTACGTTTTCACCCTTAATGGTATCATATTTACAAAATTGCCACTTATTAATCTTATTTTTACATTTATTACCATTTGACCTACAAATTACCATTTTAATCCTTACACTATCATCTTTAAACCATTTTACACTTTAATTCTAATAATTTTCTTAAATTTCTATTTTACCATTCAATTTCACTATTATTACAATTATGCCCTTATCTACCCTTAGTCTCTTATTTAATTCACTTTTCACATGTTTTACATTTACACTTATTCAATAATTACAATTAAACACTCAATTCATCATTAAAAGTTATTATTATCTATATAGTCAATTTACTAACTATTTACACTTTAGTCCTTCAATTAACCCTATAATTTTAAAAATTACATCTAGGTCCTCGTCTTTTCTCAATACTTATGATTATATCCCTTATTTTTTTAATTACCAAAATGCCCTTATTTACTCTTATTTTTGATCTTAAGTTTTTTTCTAACCTACCAAATTATATTTTAGTACCTAAATTACAACTTTCATGCCAAATTGCAATTTAGTCCCCCACACTTTAATTTCTTTACACTATTATCAATTTATTTACACTTTTCACTTAATTATCATTTATTTTCACTCTTGAGTGTAAAATTACCATTTTGCCCTTAAGCTTTCTATTTCTTCCAATTTAATCCCATTTTCACTCATTTCGTCTTTTATCACTATCTTAATCAATTTATTTGTGTATTTACCATATTGTCTCATTCTTTTATATAATTACCATTTAGACCTTAGGATACCATTTTCAAGTCAAATTTCATTTTAATCCTTATCTTATCTTATCTTATCTTATCTTATCTTATCTTTATCCTTATCTTCTCTTTTCTTATCCTTATCCTTATATTATTTCATACTTATCTCTTACCCATTTAATTATCCATATTAATTCTAATTTAATCATTTTAGTTTCACTTTTACACTTTTACCTTAACTTTTCATTTCTTTCTTTTAAGTCCCGTTTTTACTTAAATTCTCATATATCACTATTTTAATCATTTTTAAATGCATTTTATCATAATGTCCCTAGTATACACCCGGTAGAAATTTATGAACTGGATATGCGAGACGTGAATCCCACAGATCCACTACACTATAAAATGATCCCAAAGGAATCATCCAACACTGGCACTACACTACACTGAACATTTTGAACACTGAACACTACAATGGGATAGACCATCATTGGCATATCAATAACGAGTCATCATGACTCAGACCATGGTGTGGAATCCCTATGGCTAGCCAATTATATCCTGAACTAGATTTTATTACCAGACTATTACTAAGGGCAAATAATATCAGATTTTCACTTATATCACTTAATATATCAACATATACCATTCGATCATTAAATACACTTCCCTTTGAAATTTATTTATCACTTATAATTCCCTTTCATTTCATATATTTATAATTTATATCTTCAATTATGCCATTGAGTTCATTTAATCATATAATAATCATTTTCACTTCACTCTTTTTACATCAATTTCATTCTAATACTCTTATTATTCAATTTTAACATCAGTTATGTTATTTATTTACTTTAATATATCATAGCCCATAACATTCACCTTAGATATAATGTATGTTTAACATATTAAATATTCAATTAAACAATTAAAAATTCTAATTAATTTATTTTACACTCCATTTCATTTATACATTCATTTTTAAATATTTCTATTACCAATTTCACAAAATTAACTATAAGATTATCAACATACTCATTCGGCCATCACTTGCACTATACTTTAAAATTTCTCATTTTAAACATTAATCACTTCTATCTCACTTATTAACCCATATTAACACTAAACATAACATTTTACACAATTTTTATCATACATGTCAATATTTTTTATATATACATATTATATTATCATACCAAATTAATTTCAATGAAATTCCATTTATTCCAATTAACCTAATACCTACTCTATTATCATTCTAATGTCATTTTATACCATTACACTTAATCAATTATCAAAGTACACTAAATTATCCTAACTTATTCCATTCAGCCAAAGTGTGTCCATACCCTTTTCACTTAGCTTTCTATCTTCTAATTACTCAATTAATTAAATTACATATTATACATCACTAATACAGTTGTTACATGCTTTAAACATAAAAGCATTTCAAGTATTCCTTAAGAATACCATTCAGACAAACCTAGGGTTCCTACATCCATTTGTTTTCTTTCCATTTTAATCATTCAAAATCCTATTTTTATCCATCCTAAACATGTCTATCAATTTTATTTCAAATTAACATGCATAAATCACATACATGTAGTATGAACATAACTTAAAATCATGTTTTTTCAATAGAAAAAAGAAGGATATTGTATCCACTAACCTTAGATCCTTGCTTTTCATGCTTAGGGTTCCCTTATCTATGCCTTAATCCTTTGAAACACCTTCCTCCATAAAAGTTCCTTAAGTGGCCAAATTTTCAAGGATACAAAACCATAATTTCCTTTGCTTCTAAATTCAATATAACATCATAAACATACTCTACATACCTTAAAATACCTATTGGAACCTTTAAATCAAATTATAGAACCCTAAATCACTTACCTCATTTTTGGGACATAACTTTTGTCACTTGCTTTTTCCCACTTCCAATCCACCAAATGGACTCCAAACACCATCACCATGTTATAGAGGAGTTTATCTTTGCTTAGGAGGCTTAATATTTGAGAAAGATGTGAAGAGAAATGAAGAAAAATGGAGAAGAAACCAAGGAGAGCAATTCGGCCAAAGAAGGGAGAAGAAGAGGGCGGTGGAGGCTGTATTTCTCTAGATAAATCCGGCCTCTTGATACCTTATATAGGCTGAAATTGAACCGAACCAATCCAACCAAAGTGGTTCAACCGGTTTGAACCAAAATCAGTTTTTCGATCAATTTCCACTATTTCATGACATTTATATGTTTCTCAACTTATTTTCACTCTCAAATAATTCCATAATTATTTAAATATGGAAAATAGTCTCCCTACAAATTTTCAGCTCAATCAGAGTTCATTTGGAGCCCGGTTCACTTAAACCGGTCCGATTCAACCCTTTTCGGTTTTGTCGTAAAACACCATTCTAATGCTGTCAAAAATTACTAAAAATTATTTTATACCTTTACACTTCCCACATTACACCCTTTTGAGCTCAACAACCATTTTTAAAAATTTTGTCAAAGTTCGGTCAAACCCTGATTCAATTGAATCAAACCAGAGGCTTTCTTTTGTTTAACTTTCGGGGACCTATTTAACCTCATTTTCACTCAAAATTATACCACCAGACTCCTTATAACCTATACTTTCCAATGGTCCAATAAAATATTCTTTCCTACTAGCTTTCCAGGAGATCACCCATCAGAGGGCTTCCCTGGCCTAAGCACATTTAACATTTCTCTTATGCTGTCCTTTAAGGCACATTCATTGATATTTCCATATGAAATCCACAGTATAAACTCTACAGATTTCACTAATCACTACTAATCCGGTATTCGCGTCATTACATACTCTAGTATCAATTATACATTTGCCAAACATCATTCTTGTGGAATCATTGTCAACACTAAATGATCAAATGAAGGATTTCATAACACATAAAAGAAAACCATCCAACAATGGAGCATGTTATCACATTATTCAATATCTAAAGTCTTTAGCACATTTAGTGCTTCCTGTACACAAGATTATATGCAATATCATACAAGGGTTTACACATAATTCACCATTAAGAAAACTTCCATGAAAAGTTTCCACTTGCACACTCAACATGAATTCAATTAACACATTAAAACGAACACAAACACAAAAAGTTAAGAAAATTCCCAAACCTCTATTGAATATTCACTCAATTAACTCTTGTACTTCTTCTCATCCTACTTTTTAGCTTTCCTTTTTCCCTTTTTCTTTTAACTTCTCCATTTCTTGCAATTTCACCAATCACAAAACAAAATTCAATTCCATATCATACAATCAAGGACACACACAAAGAAGAAGTTCGCAACTATTCAAAATCAATAACTCATTTAATTTACTTACTTTTACTTGTTAATTGATCACTTCCAACCTTAATTCTTCCTATTGATTTCATCCTCACAATTGTTCAACTCAATATTAGAATTCTTGATTTAAGCTTAGTTGAATTGAATGAATTTTCATTGAAGAGATGTTGTAGGGGCAGAATACGCACTTTTCGCTCTCTTAGTTTGTCTCCCTTTTATATGGATAAAAATGGTGTTGGTGGCTCCTCCTTAAGTTGCCACCTCAAATCCCACTTAATTAACTCTAATCTTATTTAATTTAAACTAATCATTCATTAATAATTAATCATGGCATTTTACTTTATAGCCCCCAAACTATGTACTTTAATTCAACTGCCTCCTTAGTCCATATTATTCCCTTCAATCTAGTCCAATTCTAATTCCTCCTTCCATTGTCACCTATTAGCACCCATAGTTACTAGGTATTACCAAAAATAAAACTTGGGACTTTACATGTAATTGTAATTAAGTAGTAATCGTAATTAATTATAATGTAGAAATATAATATAATAGGATTTTGATAAATAATATAGTTGTTGTAATTTATGGTTTAATTATGTGTTTATGAATTAACTGGTAGATATAACATGTAATCTAGGTAATTTTGCATGTAATTAAAGTTAATATGAAATAGGAATTAATTAGGATAACTAATTGGTAATTAGAATTTTTATAAGTTTGTTTGGTTAATTTATACTTTTATTAGTTTAATTCATTTACTCGTGTGAGAAGGACACCAATTGGAGTATTCTCTTTAAGTATTTATTTTTATGCACATATGTGAATTTATGTGTTTATTTATTTAAATTATGTAAATTGAATGTAATTTTAATTTCAAGCATTGCATTGCATTCATATTGAGATATTGTGTACAATACTAAAAATTGCATTTGCATTATTGGGCAAAGAAAATATTAAGTGCCATCAACGAACCCAGTTCTCAAATGACTAATAAATTGGTCCTAATTTTAGGTTCAAACAATTATGCTGATTTGTTCGATATTTGATCGTACCGAGTGGCAACTCCTACTTAACAATACAAGATCGACCATCTCACGATATGAAATATAAATCTTCACAAACTCCTTATTCAATAATACTTCCTTTACACTCCCTCACAAATTAAGTGAGTTGAGAAACACATTCAACATGCTTTATTACCCATGGAAAAGAACAGCTAAAATAACTGGTACAAACCTCTTTAAAACTCAAAAAGACGATCCACAAAACAAACTACCCATTGTTGTAGCTGGCATGAACCTCTTTGAAACTCAAAACGAAGATCCACAAAATTCCATAACCAGAAATGAAAGAGAAGCATTGGAAAACATAGCTGGCTGATGAAATCACCGGCACAACATTCAAACAACAGGGAAACATCATTTTAGATTATAACATAACAAGCATGGTGAGAACAAAAAAACAACATCACCAACCCTAATGTAGTAAGGATGGTGAGGGAGTCAAGAGAGAATGGAATAATAATACTTTAAGGATCTTGAGGAGATCGTTGTGGGTGTAGCCTTGCGCATGGATAAAGAAGAAAGCAAAAGAGAAGTGACCAATATGGGTTTAGTCTTGGGCACGGTTATGTTAAACCGAAAGGATGAACATGATCTATGAGTTGATTAGACCACTTAAAACTCTGATACCATGATACAAATCTTGACTCTTACTCAAACATTATTAATTATAATAAAAAGTATTTATACAATAGAGATCCTATATGGAATAGGATACAATCACAAGAGAAGTCCTATATAGAATATAATTATTTATAAGAAGTCCTATATAGAATATAATTACATATGAGAAGTCCTAATAGGAGAATTATATAATTACAAAAGTATTGCCATGGGTGTAATCTTGGCAATGACTGCATACAAATACACAATATAATCTGAAATATTAATCTACACAAACTCCTTATTTAGTGGTACTTTCTTAACATTCTGAAGTATATATCATGAGTAATTTATATTCACTATAAACATATAAAATGTTGTCCATTTCATTATTTAATACTTATGCATTATAAGCAAAATATTACTAGGAATGGCAGCAGATCGAATATTTTTAGGTATGCGATCCAATCTGACTCTAATGAAATAGATTTGAATCGTATTTAAATAAAGTTGGAATGACTTTAGATATTAAATTTACTACTAAAAACGAATTTGGAACAAATTGAAATTTATGCCTCTGAATACTCGCTACTCAAATTTGTTTAAAATTAATTATTAATTAATTAAAAAATAAATTTATACTTTTATATATGTATAAATTTAAATTTTTAATTACTTTTATTATATTATAGTATAATTTAAACTTAAAAATTACGTAATATATTTTATTAATTAAAATTTATTACTAATATTAAATGTATTTGATTAAATATATCAACAATTTAATTAGATTTGGCCAAATACATAATTTAGCACTTGAAATTGCACTCATTTGCCAAGCCGCCGCTCGAGTCATTATTATCCCATTTAAACACCTAAATTTGTATAAAAAATAAATTATAAACACATAATTCATCAGTTCAAGATTGCAAATAACGCATGTAGTACACTCTAGGTAATGTGAAATCTCCCTTTACATAGACTAATAAAAATATGACATTTAGCATGAAAAAATTACAGCTCTCCCTATCTACGAAATTATTTCTTAAACCATCATCTTCTCTCTAAAAAATCCTCCATATTGTTTCTCTTCCAAATTTCTATTAGATCTCTCAAGGAAAAGTAGCTTGCTGCTCAGGTGGCTAATCCCATCAAGATCCTTCAAAAATCCCAAAAAAATCTCACCAAGAGTTTGAAACAAATATGTAATTAATTCAATGAAATAACATTCTAAAGCAACATAATGAAAGAACATCAAGTCCTTAATTCTCACTCACTATAGTGAAATTTACATAGCTTACATTTCAATAAAAACAACATGATTTCAAATAAAAATCACTATTATTCCAACCAAAACAGCAAGTGTAGTAAAACCACAATTACAGAGAAGACCCACAAAAAGGATAAAATCTGAACTCAGGCTCCACAATCGGTCACAGAAACGACACCGCAAGTTCTTCGAAATGGCGGATGAAGGCAAAGGACCAATCTTTGAATGTGGGAGAGAAAAAGATTGAGGAAACATGAGATTGCAATTGTTACAATACGTAGCGGGTTCTTTACTAGGCCATTTCTATATGAGAACAAAGAAGATCTTGAGAACCTTCTCGTACTCGAACAAATCAGCCATAAAATTGCCCTTTATGCACCTAATTGTAGGATTCGACTGACTTGTTTTACTCCGCCGGTGAAGAAGAAAAACATCTTCTCTTTTAAAATTTCTTTTATCTTTTATTAGCCTTTGATTTCTTCTCTCCACAAGCTGCCGAGATTTGTAGTTCAATTTTTATCGAAGAGGAGTTGATGGTGAGATCCTACAACTTTCTCATAAATCTCAAATGTGAATAATTTACATTCATATGCTGATGTGAAGAAAAATTGAAAAAAAATGGATTTTTGGATTTATTTCTTCTGAGTTATTTTTAGTGGATTTTGCTCCCTCTACATCCTTACACTCCAAATGAAGCGTGTACTTTATTACTCAATCCTTATCAGCTTTGAAGTAGCCACATCAATATATATATTTGTGTTTATAATTTGTCTTTTATATAAATCCGGGTGTTTAAATGAGACAGCAATCACTTAAGAGAGCGGCTTGGCAAATTAGGGGTGTGCATTGGTCGGGTTCAGGTTAACCCGAACCGAACCCGACTAACCCGAGACCCGAAAAAAGCCTAAATCCCAATCCGGGCTGACTTTAATTATTAGTAGGGGCCCGACTCGAAGAACCTGACTTTATTCGGGCCCTGACACGACTAACCCGAAATTCTATTTTTTTAATTTAAAATATTTTTGATTAAAAATATATATATATATTTTTTACTCTCAAAACCCTAGGCATGAAAAGAAAGAAATATTTGTTGCCCCTCTCTTCTCTCCTTTTTTAGCTACTCTCCCCTTTCCTCTCTCTTTCTCTCGCCTTCCCCTTCCTGTAAAAATCATCTTGCTCATCTCTCTTCTTTTCTTTTCTCAAAAAACAGAGCTGATTCTTTAGATCTAATCTCCATCTGTAGCTGAGCCTTTTAGCTTCAACAACACAAACACAGTTACTAGAAAGACGAAGAAGAAGAAGAAAAAGAAGAGAAGGTTCAGTGATGAATAGATTATATGATTAGGAACTATTCTCAGCAAACAAACAGAAAAGAGAGAAAGGAAAGAATTAAAGGAATATATTGATTTCACTTACATGTTGCCGACGACTAGAGGTGGCAATAGGCGGAGATCGGTGGCTACTGAGGATGGCAACTGTAATACCCTTTACCCGTACGTAGTGTACTACACCTTTAAGAGATGAGTTACCACGATGGCTAAAGGATGTCACGCAACTATAACACTATTCTGATTAAAAACATTAGACTAAGCATAGAATTATAAAATTTCTTTACATTAAATTAAAAGCATTCAAACTCATGCATTCATCCATATATCATACACATATATTCTTTAACTCACACATAAGTTAGGTTCTCATTTTACATATTACTATTTTTTTTTCAGTCAAAAGATTATAATTTACATATTACATTATTATACAAAATCATAAAAAACCTATATAAAACGCGTGCCCCTAATGTCTTCCATACGGGATCTAAAACACACAGGGATTCTACAAGGGTCCAAAAACACATAGGGACCCAAATGGGATTCAAACACATATGCTATAGCAATAGACCCTATAGGCATTCATATATATCCACGACCCGACTTTTGCAAGCTAATTAATTATTTATTCCAATTGTTCACATTTTCATATTAAATAATATTCGCATAAATTACTTCACAGAATAATTCCAAAAACATATGGCTTATTAGATAGGCCTTCATAGCTTATTTAATTCATATAACATAATTCATGGCATTAATTAAAATGCAGATCAGAGTATTTAGAAAATAAACCAAACAGAGATGAGGGATGGCCGTTGTTCAACACCCGTGCCCATCACTGGAAAAACCATGCGAAAGGGATAGTCTACACCTCACATCCACCCGTCCCTAGCGAAGTCGCGCCTAACGGACGGCCATGACTCACCAGGTCCGCACGTCCCTGGCAAAGCCATGCCTAAGGGACGAGTAACTTCTCACATCCACCCTTCCCTGGCAAGGTCGCACCTAAAAGACGGCCATGACTCACCATGTATGCCCATCCCTAGCAAAATCACGCCTGAGGGATGGCCTACCCAGCTCAAAAACATTGAAACCAAACCTTATTTTCACGAAACAGAATACAACCTCAAGTTGCATAGCTAGGAACACTATGCAAGCCTCATTTTTAGCTAGAATGGTCCCAAAACAATTGATCCCCAAGATGTTAACTTTCTAAACGCACAAATTTCAGGTCATTTGAAGTTGTATCCAAGGAGTTATGGTCTTAGAAGCACACACTACTCCAAAGACCCTCCTAAAGAAAAATGCTATAGTTTTTGACACTTTTGGAGACCTTAGAGCTAGAATTAATTTATGGCTATTTGTAGGACATTTGTGGAGACAGATGTCTCGATGCTAACCCAACTAAAATCATGTAATTTGGAGTTTTAAAATTTGACTTATGACCAAAACAATCATCAAAGGTCAATATGAATTAAGAGTTTCCCTTTGAAACTCAACATGCCCCAAATCAATCAATTCCACACAATCAACCACAATTACTCAATTCAATTTAACACAAATAATTTATGTATACTTTAGAACATGCAATTCATCATTATACAACCAATAACACATAGATTCCCAAACCTCTTTCCTCCTTGCACTTCCTTGCTTCAATTGATTCCTCCTTCTCCTACCTTCTCTTTCTCCTTTGCTCCACAAGCCTTTTTCACTACAAATCATACTTTAATTTTTAGAATTACAATAATGAATCATAAATTCCAATTTCCAAAACCCATGAGGAGAAAGGAAGAAACCACACCAAAATTCTTGCCTTAAACTTGCAAGAACACCATAATAATAATTAGCTAACTTGAAGCATTCTTGAGTAATACTTTAATGGAGGATTTGTGTAATTGAACTAAGAAGAAAAATGAAGAGAAAAATGTAGAATTCATTCCCTTGAATGGCCGGCCAATGCATGAGTTAAATAAAGCCAAAATTCCACTTCTTCACACCTTATATATATGCATGTAAATGCATTGGTGGCTTAACCTCCAAATGACACATGCATTCCACACACACACTTAAGCACACTTTACTTAATTAATCCAATCTTAAACCTAATTAATCTCTCACTTAACATTAAACACATAATATGCCATTTAATCCTTAATTATTCCATTTATGCAATTAACTCCTTTTTGAACTTTTTAATTAAACTAATTAAGTCTACAACAAAATATTTAACCATTTACACAACTTAGGCCACTCTCGTACCCTAAAGGTATATAATACAACTAGCGAACAAGTTCAGGTCTTATAGCGACAACCAGAGTGCTGCAGGAGATTGCTTTTGGTCAATGGAGCTTGTTGCAAGAGATTGATTTTGAGTGTGAGTCTTAGGGACTTGAATTTGATGAAATAGAAATAGAGAGAGTGAGAAACAAAGGTGTAAATGACTGTGCGTTTTAGGCTTTTATCTGTTGGTCGGATCAAGTTTATGGGGAGTTTTCACTCGACCCGAATCCGTAATTTTGAGATTTTTTTTAACCCGATTTGACCTGAACAACCCAAGCAACTCTACACAAATGCTAATTTCGGGTTTTGTGGATCGGATCAGATCGGGTTTTGCACACCTCTAAGCAAATTAGTGCAACTTCTGGTGTTAAATTATGGGATTATTTAAAATTGATGTAATTTTTATAAAAATTTAGAAAGATAGAGCTACAATAAAAATATTTGGATTTTTGGAATGTCGAAAACCGGCACATTCATGTGCCGGTTTGTGTCAAAGTGGGGCCCCCCTAATGCAGCTGATGAAGTGCCAGAAACCAGCACTCTCCTATGCCGATTTCTGGCGCTGACACCTTTGCAGAAGAAGAAGCTCACTCGACAACAACTGCATCAGATGGTGCCATGGCGACTTCTATGCCCAAGTCTTCATAGATGCATATGTTTATTTCTACTTTGGCCTCTCATCAACCTTCTTTTTCTTCCTTGTATTTAATCTTTAGGAGATTTTCTTCGGACCAAAAATGAGAGAAAATTAAAAAAAATATATCAAATACAAAAAATTGAAAACCTAGTGATCATAAAGATCCAGACGTAATGATTTAACGAGTAATAGAGGGAATTGGAATGTGGAAACTGAAGCATGAGGAAAATGCAGAAGAAGAAGAAGAAGAAGAAGAAGAAGCAATGTAGGTGTGATGAGAGAGAGAGAAAGGAAAGGGAAGTAATACAGAGATCATATGTTTAGGGAAGTTTGCAGCTCAAATGGAATTGAGGTTAGATATTGGCGCGTCTCTGTGCATGCTTCTACTCTTGCCACTTGGCTTTTCTTCTTTTTAGTTAAAAAATAAAAAATAATAATAATAATTTTTAGGATTATGAAAATAGTTTTCAATGGTTTTTTTTATATTCTGATTTTTCCAAAAGTTTCTTTGAATTTATGTTTTTTTTATATATTCTAATCAAACCAATAAATCGTTAATAGAAAATATTAGGCAAATGTTCATGATAACCTAGCAAATATCATTTGCTATAAGTCCCATCAAGCCGGCCCACTCAACTGGCAAGACCCAAGGCCTATCAACTAAAGGTAGTAGACACGAGCTTCTAGGCAGCGCACAAGTCCGATCGGCTGATGTGACCGCCAGTCCCATCAGCCGCCTGACACAAGGCAGCGCCTATGCCTACCACCTGCTCCTTGTCATGTCGCCGAATACCTACTCTGGCAGCCAGTAATCACACCCCAGGCACTCAAGTGTCCCTCAACTATCTCATATAAATAGCCCAGCCAACGATGGCACCAGGTATTGAATCCAAGACACACTCTCTCTAAAAGTACATTCTCTCTCTAAGCTACTAACTTAAGTTTCGGAGTACTCACGCCTGGTCCGACCGGGCTCTTATTATTGCAGGTTTTCCCATCCGATCGGATTGCCTTCTCTTCTACAGATAAAAACGTTTTTGGCTTTATCAGTTCACAATACACAGACAATTTTAAATATATAGGCAGGAATCATACTGCAGCTCTATGATGGGCATATTTTTCATTTCTTATGAAGTGAGCGTTTTTGTGAGAACATATGGGAACTTGCATTCTAAACTTTCATTTTTTATTGATCCATCTAAAATAATTTATTTAATTGGCAACTTTCAATATGTTTTAACAAAACAAAGCAAAACTGCAGGAATCTTCTGAACTTTGATGCAGAGAGAGAGAGAAACTAGTTTTTAATGATATTGTGATTTATGCATAAGCGTCTTTGGACTTATTACACTCTCAGTTGGCAATTATTTTCGAAAAAAACAAAGACTTGTTAAGGATTATGTATATGTATATGTATTTTGTAGAATGACAGATAAAGAATCTCTTATATTTGTGTATTTTGAATTTGAATATCATCTGAATTCAAGTTATGAGACTCCTAGTTCTAAGCTTGAAGCCTCCAGCTTTCATAGTGATCTCTTCATTCTCTCTATCAAAATAATTGCATTGTACAAGTTCATGCTTTTATTTGTTCATATTACAGCCTCAAAGCTACATCTCTCAAAGGATAGCTGGATCTTTGCATCTCTTCAAAATAGTTTCAATACCTGCCATTACATCTGGTGGCAAAGGTCGCTCAGTTGTAAAAAAAGCATCAGTGTCTTGTTTAACTTGCTCAACGGAGGTTGCACTGATAATTGAGCTCGTCATTAATGGCCGATCGCTAGCAAAACCAACCAAGGATAATGAAGCAAAGACACCAAACATTTTGACATACCAGAAACCGGCAAAAAAGAGTGCCAATTTCTATCAGATTTCTGACAGAAACCGACACTTACTTGTGCTGATTTTTGGCACTCCATTAACTGCATCCAGTGGACCCCACTCTGACACAAACCGGCACATATATGTACGATATTCGACACCTCAAAAATCTAAATATTTTTAATGTAGCCCAATTTTTTTAAAAAATTACACCAATTGAAATGGATATTGATTTTCTGAAAATTGGATTCGTCTATATTTAAAACCCATTTGGTTTACCTAATTTATCTATATTTAAACCCCATTTGTTTTAGGTAATGAGTGCAAATATTTAAGTGTTTGGTAAAATTATACAAAGTTGTTACAGTTTGAAGATATAATTATCAAAATGGACATATTTTTTAATGTAAAAGTATATTTTTATCATAAATAAACAAATTAAAGAATAGTATAATAAAAAAAATTATAAATTGCCCAAATAAACAAACTTATTATTGGAAAAATATGTTAATTTATAAACATAAATGCATGTAATATAAATTTATGTATTTTTAAAACATATTTTATAAATAACAATGATTAATTTTGTATCTGTATTAAATAAATTAGTAATTGATTCTGAAAAAGCTCCAAAATGCTGCTTTTTAAAAGGCAACTATTTGCATGTTAAACAGCTACCAACTCCTATTTCAAAAAAATTACCAAACATATAAATAGAACTGTTGGGATAAAAGAAACTAGAACTCTTTCCAAGAGCTAAATCAAACAACCACCTAATCAAATTCGAATCTGGATGAGACATCTTTTTGTAGATATCCTATCATTGCCATTCCTAAATGTAACCTAGAAAATAAATATAGAAAAAATGTTATAAAATCACAAATAACATAAACAAATCACAAGCCACTAAATAAATCAATTCAGACAGGTCACCCAACAGACTTAATTGGATCGAATTGCTTTGTAGATCATTGATGAGTTAGGTGAAATTTGAATTATATGCTTATTGTCTGATTTGATTAGATTTGTGGATTGGTTAAGACCTACTAAAACTCTACCAAACCTAAATTTTGAACTTTAAAAAGTGGTGACTGGTGAGTGAAAAGATATAAATAGTGGTGACTGGTGAGTGAAAAGATAATATCAATTATGAAATTTATAGACCAATCTTAGTTTGGCGTTCCTTTTGTTTGCTTAATCTTATCATTATTGTTTTAGGCAGCATCTAATGCATAGAGAACGATATGGTCAATTGGAATTTTATCCTGTTTAGTAAAAAATTTGAGAATATATAACACCTCTAAAGCTTCTTTAGTGTAGCTTTAAGATGCGGTGTAAGAGCGGTTAGAGATGTAGCCATTTGAACTACGTAAGACAATTCTCCATTCACCAATTTAAAATCTCGACTTATCTCTTGCACCTGCAATTTCCCAACAAAAACTTATTAATACAAATTGAAGATATCTTCTAAAAGAGCATAAAGACAATAGTCTTAAAAAAAAAAAAAATTAAAAAAAAAAAAAAAATATATATATATATATATGCATACATAGTTTACTGTACTCTAGTACACCACGAAAGTTAGTGCAATCTATTTAGTGATAAAAGGAATTCATTTTTTTCTCTCCCTCCATCACTTCAGTATCATATTGTTTAATTTATTGTCATCTTAATATGATTTTCTTTATGATAAAATTAAAGTCTTATCTGGTGCCTCTCTGCTATAAATTGGCAGTTATCTTTGAGAATGTGGATGAAGTCACAACATGGATAACAATATTATATCACCTTCCAGTCTAGCGTTTCAACAAGTAATTTTGTGTCACAAGAATACTAGTTTTTTATTTTATATTTTATTTTATTTTTTGACAAAAGAATACTAGTTAGATATAAGCTTAACATTACTAGTCCAAATGTTACATGATAACACTAGACAACCTCATGATAGTAAATTGATGCAGAAAAGTTTTGTCCTTCAAGTATGAAAGTGCTAAACTAGAAAGTACTTGGCTAACCTTTTTTCCTTTTATACTATTCATAGGTTTCCTGTAATCTCTTCAGTGCCCAATACACATGCAATACAATTCTATAATTTCAACCATTAGTTAGTAACATCCCAGCTATGTACAGGATCCCTAGGAACACCCTAAGAACTACATAATTGAAAAAGGCAAGTAGACCCTATGGACTAAATTGAAAGGAAAAGTAAAACAGACTCAATTGTAATTTTGCTAAGGTTAGAATTTAAAGAAGATTAATTACGATTGATGACAATTACAAATAATTAATTAATGTATTAGTTAACAACTAAAAAGGAGAAAGATAGAATGCTATATGTGCACGATACCTAAGGCAATGATAAATACATAAAATTAAAATGCTATAGTGGCATAAGATAATTTTTGCCAATTGTTCTTCTTTCTTTTCTTACGGAGAGGAAAGATTAAATTCCTCATTGTCACCTTCAGAATTTTGTTTGATCAATTCAATTGAAACCATTGAAAATTCAATCATATATTGAAGAACAACTGAAGTAAAGATGAGGAACACTAGGTATATGCAATTGGAGTAAAGCCTAAACTAGATTTTGTGTCAATTTTAGAGGGCTAGTTTCGGGTCCTTCCAGCCAAACAGGTAATTTAAGCTCTTTCCAATCTCTTCTAAATTTTCTTGAAAATAAATGATCAGTAGACTGTCATATTTCTACAGGAAAAGAGTATTATATAATAAAAAAAAATCCAAAGTAATTAATTACAGGACTTGTTTAAATAGAAAAACAAAACTTCAAAAATAGTTTCTCCATTTATGTGTATAAAATTACTTTAATGGATTGAAATAAATATATGATAATGGAGTGGTGAATTATCAAAAGGGGATGAAAGAATTGTGGAATTGGTACTTTAATGGTGTCGGGTTGTATAGATCAAACAAGAGAGTTTGTGGTTTCTTTGAATCTTTAGTACTGAATTAAGGCTTTATGCTTGTGTAACTGGGATGGAATGTTGGAAAGATAATGAAGTATTGAGCAAAACAATAAATTGAAGTGAGGGAACAAGGGGATTAATGTTCTTTTGGATTTTTTAATAGTGTTATTTTGATTTATCTGATACATTTGAGCATTAGGACTTGATTAGAAGCTGAATTTCTGATGTACATGTAGAATTAAGAAAAGAAAAAAAAAAATAACTTAAAAACTTCAAGGAAGCTCTTGGGTACAAGGAATAGGTTGTACAAAATAGGGCATAACTCATGCTTTGGTCCAAACGACATGAAATCAGTTTCTATGGAAAGCTAACATATAGACCTCCATTTTTCATGAAGAACACCAAGCCTGAAGCTGACTCTAAGTGGCTCGAAAATGGCATTAAACTTGGAGTTACAAAACTGACAAATTCTGGACAGCTCTAGTACTAAGTGTAAATGAATTGTTGATAATTATAGTAAATTGTTTGAAATTTTTATGATTAGGGGGCAGTAAAGGGAACATGAATGTCATTAGTTGTGGTTCTTTGAAATGTTTTGATCAATATCTAACTTATTTTGAATGAAAAATTCGATAGTATAATGATATGAACTTGAATTGTGTACGTGAGTTCATGAGAAGAAATACGTTTAGGATCAATAATTGGTTCTTTGATGCCTCCGGTTGCCTTGGAAAATTTAGGGGCTGACGGTTCTTGTTTTGGATTCTAGTTTTACATATATGGAGACTATAATTAACTAAAGAGAAATAATGATAGATAAATTGATAAGTTAAGCAACAACCAACAGCCCTTAGATTTGTAGTCACGGGTTCTTTAAAATTTAAAAGGGACAGCTTTGTCCTAATTTATTTCTCATGTAAGTTTAGGAGAGTTATAGATAGGAAATTAGCACCAAGTAGTATTGTAGTGATAACATGTATGCATAATTCAATTCTTAAAGGAAAGGGGGGCTGATCCTAGTGAGAAGGACAAAGAAAAGAGAAGGAAAGGGTTTAAGAGGAAGGCTTGGCAATTCTAGGCAATTAGTTAGGTTTGTGTACACTTACTCTATATATTTTTGTTTAAATTATTACTTGTGTTGATATAGAGAAATGCCTTATCTAATTTCCTTTCTTGGAAGTGCTAAGGAAAATCAGAGTTAAATAAAAAGGAAAAAAGTATGCATCAATGCTTATGTACACTATGAAAAATGCCGACAATGCCAACTATGAAAAATGCTAGATGATAGGAAATAAAAAGATAATTGAGTGTAATATAATCTTATGCTGCTATGTATAAGTTAACTGAAGAAATTAAAGCAAAGGGGGCTCTTTGTATGTTAAGAATCTAAGAATTTTAAGTATGATTTCGTATTGCTACAAAATATTCAAAAAGGGCGCTGTTTACTAAATTAATTATAATAAAATTATTAACAGCTAATAAATGGCCTAATTCTCCATTAATAGGGAAGTATTTGGGTAGTAAAATGAGTGTAAAATGTGGCACAGGCAAATTAGAAGTTGGGAATTTATAATTGGGATAGGAAATGGGTTCTAAAGTTATAGGGACGGCTCTGTTTTCCTTCAAATTAACAAGCTAATTTGTAAGGAAAGGATTGGTATATTTGTGTGTGATGTGGTCCAAAATAAGTATATGTATGTGTACCATATTCTAAAGGAAAAGGGGCTGTTTGTATAAAAAAAACTTAAAGAGATATGAGCATGATTAAACAATGTTACAATTTATACTTTAAAGAGAGAATAGAAACAGAAGAGATTTAGAGAAGAGAAGCGGTACCAGGCAGCGGTATTGGCAAGGCTGGTTGTGGGAAACGAAACAACATAGAGGGAGGGGCTGCCCTTTGTTTTCTAGGCATCTTATTATCGTAGAATTCTGTCTATTTAGGTTTCTAAGTTCTTTTTTACTTTTTTTGGAAAAATGCAAGAAGTGCACGTAGTGTGCGCCTCTGCCCCTTGCTCTCCTCGCTTCTTCTGATGTGTAATGCCTCACCCTCCCTGTAGCAGTTCCCTGTGAGCCTCATGCACTATGCACCACAAGTGTGTTAATAGCACGCTATTGACAACTACGGAAGTGTTAGATAGTTTCTGCCCTTGATGGTAATCTATTTTATACATTCGCAACTAACCTCTTAAACATGAATGCTCTAGAAATCATCCTAACTCTTAGTTTTAAATTAGGTGAGCCCACTTGGTATTTCACTTTCTTTCATCATTTGCAATAACCAACCTCAAGAATAATCCCATCAATCAAACAATTGTTTTGGAAAGAACAGACCAAAAATCCTGACTTAAATAGGCAACTCCAAATTTTACCAGCTAAAGAGAGAAGCTCCATAAACAAAGTTTTCATCAAATACAAAAATTTTAACATGGCAAAGAATATTCTCTAAAAGAGGGCATTAAATAAACAATGTTTGCCTAGAAGTGACTAGCACAGAAGTAAGCTTATATCAACTCCCTTAGGAGTTGTTGAAGGGATAAAAGTCCCATGATGCCCTTTGATAGATTTCTGGGCATATTACATCATCGCCATTATTGCCTGCCAAAAGACTTAGCATAGCAGTTTCCACAAAGATCGATAAAGTGATCCATCCATAATATAAAATCTAACGTACTGGTTTGAGGCATGTTTCAATCTCGCTATGAAGAGAAAGAATACCATTGAGAAAAACAACTTTCATGGCCTATTCAAGACATGAAATTAGGTGAAGTTGCACCAACCATTCTCTTATATGCTAAAGATTTCAGGCTTTTGGTGCACAATTGAAGACACTCTTTAGGAATTTCTATGCGAATGCCTAATCTTTAAATTTCTGCAGTTAAGAACTGAAAAATTTTATTAATTGCATGAAGTGACATTATGGTTAATTTCAAATTTAATTTAAAATTCCAAGTTGGTCTCTTTGTACAATAAGGCAGACATGCCATCTCCAACATTGAATGACTGTGAACTCAGCAACCAAATTTTTGACTCAGAACTTCATATCTGTAACTTAAATAAACACTCCAGCCAAAATAAAAGAAAAATAATCCAGACTACTGACAAAACAGACAAATCTCCTACAAAATGCATCTCGTTTTTTTGAAATGAAAATAGTAATCCAATCCTAATGCACTCAATCTCAATCATTTATGAGTGAAATGAGAAAACAAAAGACTACCGTGATACCGTAATATTTCTCAAAAGGGTCCAAATCATGGAGCTAGATAAAAAGGAGTGAACATGTGTTTTACATTCATGCAGCTAAGCTACAACATAAGGGCAATTTTATTTTTTAGTTCAAAATAAAAATGAAATCATTTATGCATTTTTGTTAATGAATTAAGCACAAGTATTAAGGAACTTAGCCAACATCAAATAATTCAAACCTCATTCACCTGAACATTTTGTGTTAGTACATAAAGAGAGTCCTAAATCATCAGAAAATGCGAGACAATATGAATAGTTTATGAAGATACCTTAGAAGCATTGCCTACCAGTTGACTCTGAAGCTTGATGGTTTTCTCTTTTGCATCATAGGTCCCTTTCTGGATCAGAATTAACACACATAAACTTTAAATTAAAACCCTCTAATGTGATCAAAATTGCTTCATAATAATAATATAAAAAGAAGACCTGAACTTCAACAAGGCCGGTGCTCTGTGAGATCACAACTTCGATTGTGCCATCAGGCTTAGGTCTCCAATAGCCACTCTCCCCATGCATAGGCTCCCCAGAACTGAGTTTCCAAGTCTTTTGAGTATAAGCTATGACAGGCTACAAAACAGAGAAATTAATGCATTTCTTTTAGCAATCTTACACTTTTAACTTTCAAAAATAGATGGGAAGAGAAAGGTAGACATTAATTTGAACCTTGCCAGGAATGGGAGAGAAATGAATCTCTTCGCCATAGTTGAAAGAGTTGATGGTGGGAAATCCACCCTCGCCTTGGCCTTTCCATGTCCCCACTAGAAATGAGAGCGGTGAGATTGCCGGGTGCACCGCTGTCGGTGGCTCAGCAGAGTTCATCGCCTACTCCTTCCTAGAATTATCCACCGAAAGAACAACACAAATTAGTTTGAGTTTTACAATTTTGTCTGGTCCCGAATTAACTAGCTTGATTTTGAGTAGTAATAGGGTGTCCGCATGCGCGCACATATGAACATCGATTCGGGCACACCTATTTAATTGAACAGTTTAAATGCTAACATATTTGTCCCTTAATTTATCTTCTCATATACAGTATTATTCCATTTATTTCATTTTAAGTGTCTCTTTTATTAATTTTATTAAAATTAAAAAATATTAATTAAATTTAAATTTGAAATAAAATTAAATAATTTAATGTATAAATTTAAATTTAATTAGTTAATTAGTATTGTAAAAAAAAATTAAATTGAAAAATTAAAATTAAATTTTATTAAAAATTTAAAAGTGTTATTAAAAGTTTAAATGTAATTGCCCGAATACCGGATCAATAGTAATAAGTGAAATTTGTAAAGTATATACTGTGAATTTCAGGCGAAAATATCAGTATTTGAATTCTAAAAGATAGAAGAAAAAAAAAGTTAAACGTGCTCGTATCAGAGAAGTCCCTGATGGGTGAATTCCTAAGAATCCAGAAGCAAAAAAATATTTTATTGGACTATTAGAAAATACAAGTTATAAGGAATTTGATGATATAATTTGGAGTGAAAATGAGATCAAATAGGTTCTAGAAATTTAAATTTAAGAAAAGTCTCTAATTCGATTCAAATAATAACTAGATTTGACCAAAAGTTGACTGACTTTTTAAAAATAGTAAACAACCTACGAAAAGTTATCTGAAGGTATAAATGGACTCAGAATAGTGTGTAAAACAATTTGGTAGTGAAAAATTAATTTTATGATAACACTGAAAAATGAGTAAATCTGACCGGTTTAATTAAATCGAATCAGAGATGGACCCTGATTAAGGTAGAACAAAAGTCAAATGACTATTAAGAGCAAAATAGAAGTTAAGGATGAAAAGTGAACCGAGCCGGTTCAACCAGTGAACCGGACCTGTCGGACCTGTCGACTTTAGTTTGACCAAAGTTTGACCGGACTCTAAAAGGAGTTATGCATCTCAGAAAAATTATCTGAAAGCACAGACTTGCTCAAAATATTATTGAGAATCAAATGGTAATGAAAAATAAATTTTACGGTGAGTCAGAAAATTGAGTTATCGAACTGGTAAGAAATTATCGGACCAAAAAAATGTCTCCGATTGAGCTGAAATTTTATGTGAAAGCTAAATTATATATTTTAAGAATTATGAAATTGATTTTGGGAGAAATTGATCTTGGAAAGTAATAAAAATAATTTTGAGTTGAAAAATGGGCTTATTAACCTAAATGGGCTTTTGGGTTGGCCCAAATTGGTTGGGCCATGGCTTGGCCCATTAAATGAGGCTATATAAAGGTTGAAACACTAGATTTCTCTAGAGAAACCGACCTCCCTCCTCCTCCCTTTGGAAAAAGTGATGTTTCTCCATTCTTCCTCCATTTTCTTCATTTTTCTTTCAATCTCTCCTCACATCTAAGCCTCCTAAACAAAGTTAAACCTCTCTAGAATCTGATGGTGGTGATTAAAGTTCATTTGGAGTACTAGAAGTGAAAGAAAATAAGTGAAAAAGTTTATATGTCAAGTTGAGGTATGTAAAGTTGATATTTTTAAATTGGTTTAAAGGTTCAAATAGATATTTTGGGATGTCTAGAGTATGTTTATGTGATTATATTGTAAAAAAGAAGTAAATTTATGGTGGTTTCTTTGATGAGAAAATTCGGCCACTTAAGGATTTCAAAGGAGGTGGTGTTGTTTCTTGGAGTAAAGGCATGGAAAGCATGCTTGTGATGTGGCGAACAAGAAAATAAGGTTAGTGGATACAATATCCTCCTTTTCCATATTAAAAGTATGATTTTAGGTTATGTTTAAACATAAAATGTGAGAAACATGCATGTTTAATTGAAAATAACTTGATATTCATGCTTAGAGATGTTAAAAATGATGATATGAATGTTTAAAATGAGAAAAAAAAAGTTGGCATGATGGATCCCTACTTAGGCCGAATGGTATATCACATAATTTTGATGTGTTTTGATGATGTTTATGGCATGTTTATGATGTATACATGATGTTTGCCTTGTGATTTAGATGATGGTATGTGATAGAGCATGAAAAAGTTTCATGATGCATGATGTATACATGAGGCCGAATGGTTAACACATGAAAAGGCATGATTTTTATGTGTTTTGATGTGATTTCATGGCATGACTATGTTGTTTGACATGTGATCTACCTAATGGTATGTATTAGAGCATATGAAAATGTCATAATGTATGGTATGCATGTATGGCCGAATGGTTACCATGTGTAAAGGCATGATTTTGATGTGTTTTAATGGAAATTAATGGCATGACTATGTTATTCAACATGTAAATAACATAAAGAAATATTAAAGTTGAAGAAAAGAATTAATGGTGAAAAGTTAACATGTGGGCCGAATGATGTGTATGTGTGTTTACATGTGTACCATGATGATAACATGAGAATTATAACATGTGATGGTATGATAATGATAATCACATGTATGATGATTGAATTTTATGAAAAAGAATGGAATAGAATGATGAAATTCCATGAAAAGTATGACTGGTAACTTAAAAATGTGAAAAGTGGAATTTTAATGCCCTATGTAGTAATCTGGTAGTCAAGTTTAGTTCAGGATATGATGACTAGCCATAGGGACATAAGACCGCGGGTGTGAGCATGACGTTTCACTTATTATAGGCCAATAACGGTCCTATTCTGTATATTGTTCTGTTTTAATACAGTATTGATCTGTATTTCTATTGTCTGTATCATAGAGGTAGTCCCACGGGGTCCCTCTATTCTGTATTAAATCTATACGGGTGGTCCTACGGGGTCCCTCTATTCTGTATTTAACCTATCAAGTTCACGTCCCGTTTATCCTGGTCATAGATGTCTATTTGTTTTATACAGGGGCAAATGGCAAAAATGAGCTTGATATGGTTGATTTGTGATTAAAATGATATTTGTGTGAAAAATGGACTTAATTCGAATAAATAAAAAGTTTTGAGGACATAATGGTAAATTTGACCATAAAAAGAAATAATTATGTGATAAAGATAAGATATGCATGTGATTATATGATAAAGATAAGATATGCATGTAATTATGTGATAAAGATAAGATATGGTAATGATTAAAGTGATAAGGATAAGGATAAAGAATAAAGATAGGGTTAAGGGTAAAATGGTAAATATGAGCTTTTAAGGTTCATATGTGATGGAAATGATGTTTGTGTGAAAAAAGGTATAATCATAATTAATGAAAAGCTTTGAGGGTAAAATGGTAATTTTGTCTATATATATGTTAATAAATGTTAATAAGGATAAAAATGTAATTAAATGGCTAAATATGGAGATTGGTCACTTTTTAGGGACTAAAGCATAATTTGGTATGAAAATGGTAGTTTAAGGACTAAAATGTAATTTGCATGTTAAATGATAATTAAAAAGATAAAAAGAATGAAATAATGGCATTTTTGCAATTTTGATAAAGTTTAAGGATTAAGTTGTAATTTTGCCATGTTTAGGGACAAAATGTTAATTATGGTCTGTTATGTATACTAAATGTGTAAATGACCTTAATTATGTGATTTAATGGTAATTTGCTTGTTATATAATGAATTAATTAATTGATAAGTTAATTTGGTGGCATAATTGTAAATAAGGAAAAGTTAGGGGCAAAATCATAATTTAACAATAATTAAAGGACCTAGATATAAATATGCTATAGGATGAGGACCTAATTATAATTATACTATAGTTAAGGGACCTAATTGCAAATATGTAATTTTATTTGTGCTATAAATGTATATGTCCTTAAATGAATGATTTAATTGACATTAAAAATATTAGTGAATGTTAGATATTAAAATAAGGATAATTATAAGTTAACTAATGGCATTATTGTAAATAAATGAAAAGTAAAGGGGTAAAAGTGTAAATTAATGGAAGTCTAGGAACCTAATTGTGAATTTGTCAATATCGAGGTAAATGAGGGATTTTAAAGATAATTGATAGATAATTTGAATGTTAATTGTATAATTAATTGACATTAGAGAAAATAATGATAATTCTGTTAATATCAATAGAAATATTACTGTTAATGCTAATATCAAAGAAATGGCAACAGTATTAATATAAGAAAATAGATGAGTAATATTAGTATTAATAAAAGAATAAGAATGTCTTTGGACCAGTAAAGGATTATTATAACTGATTAAAAATAATCGAGATGGGTATTTAAAATCTGTAATATTAAATTGAAGAAAGATAATGTAATTAAGATAAATAATAATTTATCAGGTAAACTTAACTAAAATACTGTGAATTTCATAATAAAGTCATAATAAATTAAGAGTGTGTAATAAAAATATGTAAAAGATATTGTTATAGAGCTGAAATAAGTGTTACATATTAGATTAATTATCCAAAGTATAAAATATGATAATTAATATTTTCATAATATTGTATATATAGAATTTATTAGTGGGGTCGCCTAAGAATGTTAGTAACGAAACTAAAAACGTGAAAGAAAGTAGAACTGTTATTAAATGTTGAAAATTAATAGTGAAATGATAATTGCTGAGATGATGATAAATTAACAATGTGAGTGATTCAGGTACTGGTGTAATAATAGTACTGTTAGTCATAGTAATAAAGAAATTAAATGTAAAATAATATTGATAGATAATTAATCAAATAATGATAATAGAAATTGTATGTAAAGTTAAGAGGGTAATGATGTTAAGTCTACAAATAAGTTAAGGGATTAAGTAATAGTTTTGACAATCCAAGTACATAATATGAGATATAACTGAGTAAAATTAAGTACCAAATAAAGTAAATACATATTAAGTTTATAGTTTTAAAAATAGTTCTGTAAAAGAAATATCAAGGTTATAAAGGAAACGATAATGGATAGTCAGTGCTATTAATAACAGTAATGATGACTGCTCAATAGATATGTCAGTGACTGATATTGTGCTCAACCGTAGACTGTAATTGATATATATAAGTCATAAGCAAATAATGAGAAACAAATGAGTAAGTTAATAAGATATTTACAAATATTGTTAATATAACAGGTCATAGAAATAACAGACTGAATAAAATAGTATTAATGTTAAAGTCGATAGTACAATTATTGATGATTCTGATAACAGTAATAGTAATGTTAAAGTATGGTTATTGAATTAATGAAAAAAGGAATGAGGTAATGACAGAAGCAAAAGATCTATCAGGACATTGTAAGTAAGGCATAAGTGACCTAAAAGTCTTTAATAATTTTAATGTTCATATAATGGAAATAAAAATATATGCTTGTATGTACATGCATGTTGTTTTAGTGTGAAAAATTTAGGATATGTATCCACCACTGGGTAATACAATGCTCAGCGCGTAGTGTTATTACTGCGTGCAAGTTATAAAAGAAAAGAAATCGTAGTGGTCAATGTTATTGATAAACGAAAGAATTTACGAGACAACAAGGATATTGACATAGGCATGGCATGTATACGACTGCAATGAATGAACTAGAGGTTATACAGGTTAAATATAATAATGGTGTGTTAGTGTAATTGTTTGTTATTGTTATGTATGATTGTTATTGTTGAAAAGTACAAAAAAAAAAAAAATTCACTGAATCTGAGGAGTGCAATACAGTACAGTGTGGTGATATTCGATATCCGTATTATTTGTGGGTATAGGGTGTTACATTAAAAGTATCGTATAAATGAAATTTAAATTTTATTCAGAAGTAATAAAATAAAATGGAGAAAGTATCATTTTATAAACAATTAACAAATATATTAAATAATCTTTAATTTTTTTTAAGAAAAAAGTATTCATATATGGATTGATTTTTTATTTTTTTTGGTGTTAGGAAGAACATGTTAGGCTGATAGCATGTGATGCGTATATTTAATCTCTCACATCGGATTACCACTCATTATTTTAATATTATTTTGGAAGCTTAATTTGATTTATAGTTAGGATTAGTGCATGCAATTATGGACCAATGAATACAAAATAAAATAATAATAAAATTTGATCTAATGTTGTAGGATTGCATATACTAAAATATCTCAATGCACCAAATGACTACTTAATTAGTTTTTATGAATCTTATTAACAATATGAAAAAAAAAGGAAAAATGCATTCTCAAGTTCATGAAGTTCTTCCACTAGGGTTTTTGAATTTAAAAAAGTACAAACTGTTATAAAATACGATAATTATATGAAATATTATAAAAACGGATTATAAGAATAAAGACAATAGAATGAGTTTTAGAGAGAAATGGATAGAAAGTAAGTATTCTCTTGTTATCTCTTCTTATCTTTACCTTTGCACTATTTATAGAGAGTCTTATGCTCTTAATTAGGAGAGCTATTAATTAAGGTAATTAATAAGAAATGGAAGTTACAAAATTAATGGGAATTAAATGGATAGTTACAACTTTTAATTAAGAAATTTATATGTAACGTCATTTATTTAATTCATTTAATTAAGGGACACCCGTAATTAAAAGACTTGATATGAAACCTTTTCTGTACCTGTATAATTCTCATGATTTATGTACATTCATAAACTTATTTATTTACAACACTCTCCCTTGAATGTCCATAAAAATTAAAAATTGAAAAATTGTGCCTCGTTAAAACCTTACTAGGAAAAATTCAATGGGATAAAAACCTAGTGAAGAAAAAAAGTGCACAATATTTACAATACACATAGTAAGCTGCCTCATTAAAAACCTTGCCAAGAAAACCCAGTGGGATAAAACTTTAGCTAAGTGAAAAAGAGTACAGTATAGTGTATTATACTCCCCCTCATAAAGATATATCTTTAAGTTTGCGCATTCCAATAATATATTGCAACTTTTCAAATGTTGTAGTGGGTAATATTTTGGTGAATAAATCTGTCAAATTCTCTCTTGAACGAATTTGTTGAATATCTATTTCACCTTTTTTTTTGAAGATCACGAGTGAAGAAAAATTTTGGTGAAATGTGTTTCATTCTATCGCTTTTGATGAACCATTTGTTTAATTGAGCTATGCATGCGGCATTATTTTCATACAGTATTGTTGGAATATTTTCTCCAAAATGCAAGCTGCACATCTTCTGGATATAATGAATCAATGACCTTAGCCGAATACATTCTCGACTTGCTTCATGCATTGCAATTATTTCTGCATGATTTGAAAAAGTAGCAACTAAAGTTTGCTTTGTAGACCGCCATGATATGGTTGTGCTTCCATAAGTAAATAGATAGCCTGTTTGTGATCAAGTTTTATGTGGATTAGATAAATATCCTGCATCTGCATAACCAACTAAATGAGATTTGAATTTATTAGAATAAAATAAATCCATATCAATTATTCCCTGAAGGTATCAAAAAATATGCTTAATTCCATTCCAATATCATCTTGTCGGAGAAGAACTAAATCTCTCCAATAGATTTACAACAAATGCTATATCTGGTCTTGTATTATTAGCAAGATACATCAATGCACCTATAGCACTTAAATATGGTATTTCAGAACCAAGAAGTTCTTCTTCATTCTCTCGAGGACAAAATGGGTCTTTATTTATTTTTAATGATCTTACAACCATTAGGGTACTCAATGGATGTGTTTTGTCCATATAAAATCACTTTAGGATCTTTTTCATATAAGTTGATTGATGAATAAAAATTTCATCTTTTAAATGCTCGATCTGCAGGTGTGACGCGCGCTGAACCCGAAAACCCAGCAAGGGCCCTCGCTTTGAATCCACCTTTGGGATTCGAGGTATGAAAGTTCGCGTCTTTTGATCATGGGCGCCATGAGACATCATCGGTATGCTCCTCTCAATAGAACATTGGGGAGAATAACCTAGCCTATTGACGCCTAAAGGCACCTTTGAGGCATTTAGAGTCGCCACCCAATTTGCAAGAAATTGGGAAAAGGTTTCTCACCTCTATTGGTCTAAACCAGAGATATGGTGTCCGGAACTTCCCTCTTATTTATGCTTTGGTTAATTATAAATGGGTTTTTGACTTCTTAAAATTATATCTCTCATCTCACACGAGCGATGCATTAATAAGTAAAAGCGCATTTCAAGCACGTAAAGGAAGTAAATAAAAGCGATAAAGCAATAGATAGAGAAGGCGATAAATGAAAGCGGTAAACACGTAAGCACGCAATTACAAGAGAAATAGGGGCGGAATACAACCCCCATTGGAAGGAAATGAAGCTATAAATGGGACAGAATACAATCCCCAAAAATAAATAAATTTGCCCCAAAATTATTACAAGGGCCCAAAAAAGAAATGAACCAGAATTTAAAACACTCACCCAAGATTAAAGTAAGAGAACATACATAAATCGGGGCATTATTTAAGGAACATTGGTTCCTTCACACTTATTCGAAATTTAGGAACATTGGTTCCTTCGTATTAATTTGAAGAGGGTTCGAAGAGTCATTTTTGATTGCTTGAATTAAAAAAATCGGGATGAGTGATCCCATTTTTGTAGAAAAGTTGACTCTTCGTCTTAATTGTGACATTTTTATTGTCGGGCTAAAATAAGGGACATTGGTCCCAATTTTATTAGTGAAAATTCCGATTTAATTATAGAAATATTTTTGTGATTTTTTATCGCACGCGTGCATGAATAAAAATATATATTTACAAATAACATGACATAAAGAAAGGGTTGAGAAAGATCTCACCAAACCGGAGCGTCCGCCTACGCATCGCGACCCATCCGGGGAGTCACGGGGCGCTCACATAGCCCGACTCAAATTAAAACTCATACAAAAATTAGCATTAAATATATATTAGCAAATATTCTAAAAATTAATCAAATGAAGGCGAGGTAATAACAATAATAAAAATTATTACGATGGTAACCACAATGAAATAATAATAATAATGACAATAACAATAAGAATAATAATGATGGACAATGATAATAAATAATAGTGAATGTAATATAAAGGAGCACGATAGTAATAATAATAAATATAATGATAATCATAATAATAATAACAATGTAACAATAAATAAGATGATTAATAGATATAATAGTCATAATAAAACCATATAATAACGATAATAATAATAATAGTAGGGTGGTAATAATGCAAATAATAGTAGTAATAAATGACAAGTAATATGAAAACAGAATAATCAATTAGAAATAATAATAATAATAATAATAATAATAATAATAATAATAATAATAATAATAATAGACACTAAATGCATTAAACATGGCAGGAACTCATTAATGAACATAAACACAATAAAAATAATAATGGTAACAAAATATCAAATTGAAGTAAGCAAATAATGTATTAAAGGTGATATTAACACATTAAAATGCTAAAAGTAAACAATATACATGATAATAATAGCAAAAAAAAAATAATATTAACAATGATAAATAACATACAAAAAAAAAATGAGGATGGGTTCGAGAATGTTTACCCTCAGAATTTTTAGATTGGGGAAACGGTGTCCCGATCGATTTTCTTTGTCGGATTTGTGGTGATAAATATTTGAAGAAAATGTAGAAATTAATATTTTGAAGTAAAACCAAGAAAATACTTTGATGAAAATATTTTTTTGGTGGATGATTTGAGCAAACGAAAATTAATTTTCCAAGCCCAAATCACTCAATAAAATGGATTATGTATTTTTGAAAATCAAATCAAGATTAAAGCTTGAGAAAGAAGAGAAAAAAAAACTAAAGAACCCCTTTGCTGGAGAGAAAAGGTTGAAAGAAAAGCCTCTGAAAAATAATTGCCGTCCTTTCAAAATGAGGGCAAAATCCTCATTTAAACTTGCCTTGGCCAAAAATGGCAAGGGACAAAAAAACCTTTATTTTTAGTTAATCCAAAATAGCATAAAATGGTGAAACAACGGAAATGTCAGACTGAAAAAAATCAGACTGAAAACAGCGAAAAAAACGGACAGGTGAAGACCAGCAGGTCGCGCGAAGAGGGCAAGGGCGCGCGCGGCAGCCTGCCTCGCGCGCAGGGGCTGCGCGCGAGGCAACCCGCCTTGCGCGCAGGGGGGGCGCGCGGAGCCTCCCGCCTCGCGCGCACGGGCTGCGCGCGAGGCGCCCGCCTCTGCGCGCAGGCGCCCCTGCGCGCTGGGGCGGCCTGCCGCGCAGGCGCCCCTGCGCGCTGGGGCAGCTTGCCGCGCAGGCAGCCCCGCGCTGCCGCAAGCGGCCTTCGCGATTTTTATTTTTTTTTTAAAATCTTGACACAAAATTAATATATTTTTTACTCCATCTTAATTTTAATTTCCCCAAAAATATATATTTTAATTATTTTCCGAAAAAAACACATCTCTTGACAAGGAACGATCGATTCTCACCTTTCTTGCCGAAAATCGGTCTTCTATTTCATCACCGGGTAATCCTGATCTTGGACTGCCTCGGGACCCGGTGTCTACAGTTGCCCCCAATTTTGGGGAAACTTAGAACCTAGGTGCCTAAGTGAGCCAAAATTCAGAAGAGAGAGGGAGAGACACGTACCTGAGGTGGTCGCTGTTCGGAACTTGGTCCTGCCAACTTGTCGGCATCATAGGATTACTACTGGTCACATGATTGAGGAACGTCAGCTTGCCGACGTGAAACCATGGCTGAGCGACTGATAAACACCAGCTTATCGGTGTGTGAAGGCGCCAGACTTTGAAGAACGCGATTGATGAAACACCAGCTTGTCGGTGTGTGAAACCACGGCTGAGCGACTGATAAACACCAGCTTGTCGGTGTGTGAAGGCGCCAGACTTTGAAGAGCGCGATTGATGAAACACCAGCTTGTCGGTGTGTGAAACCACGGCTGAGCGACTGATAAACACCAGCTTGTCGGTGTGTGAAGGCGCCAGACTTTGAAGAACGCGATTGATGAAACACCAGCTTGTCGGTGTGTGAAACCACGGCTGAGCGACTGATAAACACCAGCTTGTCGGTGTGTGAAGGCGCCAGACTTTGAAGAACGCGATTGATGAAACACCAGCTTGTCGGTGTGTGAAACCACGGCTGAGCGACTGATAAACACCAGCTTGTCGGTGTGTGAAGGCGCCAGACTTTAAAGAACGCGATTGATGAAACACCAGCTTGTAGGTGTGTGAAACCACGGCTGAGCGACTGATAAACACCAGCTTGTCGGTGTGTGAAGGCGCCAGACTTTGAAGAACGCGAATGATGAAACACCAGCTTGTCGGTGTGTGAAACGATGGCTGAGCGACTGATAAACACCAGGTTGTCGGTGTGTGAAGGCGCCAAACTTTGAAGAACGCGATTGATGAAACACCAGCTTGTCGGTGTGTGAAACCACGGCTGAGCGACTGATAAACACCAGCTTGTCGATGTGTGAAGGCGCCAGACTTTGAAGAACGCGATTGATGGAACACCAGCTTGTCGGTGTGTGAAACCACGGCTGAGCGACTGATAAACACCAGCTTGTCGGTGTGTGAAGGCGCCAGACTTTCCTGCGAAAACAAAAGAGATTTGTATGCAAGGGTAAGTTATGCACGTGCATATGCATATGTCATGCAGGATGCAGGTGACACCATTCATCTAAGTGGCCCAGTGGTCGAGGTGCGATAACTCTTGCTGAAGCGACTCGTGGCTTTGTTTGGTCGATTATGCCCCCAAGTGTCTGAAGGTGCTGTCCTGATTTAGGGACTCTGACTCACAATTTCTCAGGAAGGATTGCCCGATGTGTGTCTTTGCTTGAAAGGGGTTTCCCAAGGTAATGCCGCCTTATTGCTCCAAGCGTTATTATCTTAAAGGTAGTGCGTCCCTCGTGGATTTTCACACTAGCTTTTCTTAGCGGGAGATGCGTCCTTGTCGGATTTTCACATAACCCTGTGCCTTATTTTTGCCTGGAATGGACCCAACCCAATCCAGCGGCTTTTATTCATTTCATTTTTTTGTAGGGCATACTGCCTGTTGCCAGGTTTTCACCCTGCCCTCTGGCCTAACTTTTGCTTAGAGCGCCAGTCACGATTTTCATCTCTAACGGCCTTCTTCTTTTTTTTTTTTTTTTTTTTTTTTAAATAAAGTTTCTGTCGGCTGCACGGATAAATTGTGTGCGTTGACATGGGGAGTGACATATTGCTCGTTTTGAAAAGAATTATGGACATTCAATGGATAAAAGAGCTTCTCTGAGTGCATAATTGCATACATGTACACGTTTTCTCGTGTGATTTCATTACACATGATCATCATTTGACATTAGGCCCCAAGATACCAGACCACATCTAATCTCGAGATAGATCTCAAAAGCATCACACTCCTGTTATCAATCAGCCCTCTCGGGTTTTCTTGATTGAACATTTTTTTTTCTCTTTTTTTTTTTTTTTTGTCTTCAGCCGTGGAATCTTTTCAATCTGTCGACGTTGACCGGCTCCCTGAATTCATTCCCATCACTATCTGTCAGGATCGCAGCTCCTTTAGACAAAAGTTTCTTCAGAACGAAAGGTCCTTCCCAAGTTGGCCTGAACTTGCCTCGAAAGTCCGGAACCCCTGGCCTCATCTGTTTGAAGACTAGGTCTCCTTCCTTCAATGGGTGCTTTCTTACTTTCTTCCCAAATGAGCGGGCTAGCCTTTTCTGGTAGATCTGGTTGTGGTAGTATGCCCGCACCCTACCTTCGTCCAATAGGTTCAACTGTAGTAGCCGCTGCTGGGCCCACTCGGCTTCTGGTAGCTGAGTTTCTGTCACCACCCTCAATGACTGGAGTTCTATTTCTACTGGTAGGACTGCTTCCGCCCCGTAAACCAAAGAGAAAGGGGTGACCCCCGTAGAAGTTCTGGCGGTGGTCCTGTAGCCCCATAGTGCAAACGGCAATTTCTCTGCCCAGTCTTTATAGGTTTGCACCATCTTAGCCAGTATCTTCTTGATGTTCTTATTAGCTGCCTCGACCGCCCCGTTGGCCTGCGGTCGGTATGGAGAGGACTTATGGTGTTGGATGGCGTACTTCTTGAGCATCTGCTTAGTCTCAGCTTGGAACTGTACCCCATTATCTGACACGATATGATGCGGGAGACCGTACCTACAGATTAAATGTCGCTCGATGAACCTGGCCATTTCTCGGGCGCCTAATTTCTTGAAGGATTCAGCCTCAACCCACTTGGTAAAGTAATCAATGGCGACTACAATGAACCTGTGCCCATTAGAGGCTGTCGGGTGTATCTCTCCTATAATGTCAATCCCCCATGCTGCAAATGGCCACGGAGATGTCAGGTTGCACAATTCCGACACCGGCAGGTGTCTCAGATTAGCATATTGTTGGCATAATTGGCAATCCTTCACATACTTAGAGCAATCTGTGTCCATTGTTAACCAGAAGAATCCTTGCCGCATTATTTTTTTTGCTAGGGCCAGACCATTCATATGGGCCCCACAGACCCCTGCATGGGTTTCCTCCATAACCCTTTCGGCCCCTTTCTCATCTAAATATCTTAGTTGTATGCCATCGGCTTGTCTCCGATGAATTGAGTGGACAGTTTGCGGATCAGCCTTTGGTCCTTTTCAGTGGCTTCTTCCGGGAATATTGACCTCTCCAAATAATTCTGGACATCATAGTACCATGGCTTTCCGTCAGTAACCTCGACATCCCCGACTTGCTCGGTCTCAAAGTATGGCCTGCTTGAGCTGGAAATAAGCACAGGCTTCATAATTATTCCTTCTGGGTTATCCCACATGGATACCAAGGTAGCTAGGGCGTCTGCCAATTGGTTCTCGTCTCGGGGCATGTAATTAAAAGTGCAAATTTCAAACCAGCCACTAAGTTCTTTCAAGCACTTTGCATATGGCAACAGCCGCTCTTCCTTGATGGCCCATTCATCCCTGGCTTGGTGGATTACTAAGGATGAGTCCCCGAAGACCTCTACTACTTTTGCCCCCACGGTTGAGAGTGCTTCTAACCCAAAGATGTAGGCTTCATACTCAGCCTCGTTATTGGTGGCCTTGTACCTTAATTTCTTTGCTAGGGGGAGCTTCTCGCCGTCTGGAGTTACTAGAATCACTCCTGTTCCGGCTCCCTTGCTATTTACTGCTCCATCAAAATACATCTGCCACTTCTGCACGGTGATGGCTACCACGTTTTCATCGGGGAATTCATACAATAGCTGGTCTCCTTCAATTGGATGGTCAGCAAGAAACTCTGCAACTGCTCGACCTTTAATGGTCTTTCTAGTAATGTATTCCACGTCGAATTCTTGTAGCAATATCAACCATCTTCCCATCTTCCCTAGTAAAGAGGGTGCCTGTTGCAGGTATCGGAGGGGATTTTGCTTGGCGACAGCCTGCACTTTATAAGAATGAAAGTAATGCCTCAGTTTCTTTGATGCCCAGATTACTGCCAGGCAGATCTTTTCCATTTCAACATACTTGGCTTCATAAGGGAGGAATTTCTTGCTGAGGTAGTAAACCGCAAATTCGACCCCGAATTCATCCTCTTGGGCCAACATGGCTCCTACAGAATTTTCCTCTATTGCTAGGTAGAGAATCAAAGGTTTAACAGGCCGTGGCGGTCGTAGCACTGGGGGATGTTGGAGGTAATCCTTAATGACATCAAAAGCCTTCTGGCAGTCGTCGTTCCACCTGACCGGCTGATTCTTCCTGAGGAGCTTAAAAATTGGTTCGCACACTGAAGCGAGCTTGGAAATGAACCTACTGATGTACTGCAATTTGCCCAGAAAACTCCGAACTTCCTTTTCCTTTTGGGGCGCTGGCATTTCTCTGATTGCCTTGATTTTATCAGGGTCCACTTCTATTCCCCTTTGGCTTACCACATGGCCTAACAGCTTACCCGAGGTAACTCCGAAAATGCATTTCTTAGGATTGAGGCGAAGATTATACTTGTCGATCCTCTGAAAGAACTTTTCCAAGGCCTCGAAATGTCCTTCTCGAGTTGCCGACTTGATCATCATATCATTGACATACACTTCAACTTCCTTGTGGATCAAGTCATCCAAGATCTTGGTAGCCATCCTTTGGTACGTTGCTCCGGCATTCTTCAACCTAAAAGGCATCACTCTGTAGGCGAATGTCCCCCATTCTGTGATGAAAGCTGTCTTGATTCGATCCACAATCCTGTTAAGGATTTGGTTGTATCCCGCGTACCCATCCACAAAGCTGTACATCATACAAGCGGCCGCGCTATCCACTAGTACATCAATATGGGGAAGGGGAAAGTCGTCTTTCGGGCAGGCTTTATTCAGGTCTCGGTAGTCAACACACACTCGGACTCTCCCATCCTTCTTGGCCACGGGGACCACATTGGCTAACCACGTGGGGTATTGGACCTCTACTAGGAACTTGGCTTCGATCTGCTTGTGCACCTCTTCCTTTACCTTTTCTGCCCATTCTGGTCTCAGTCTTCTGAGCTTCTGTTTGACCGGCTTGCACTCTGGGTAGGTCGGAATGGCATGTTTGGCAACTGCCCGATCAATCCCTGGCATATCCTCATAGGTCCAGGCGAAGACTCTTTCATATTTTTTCAAAATTCTCTCAAATTTTATCCTTTCCTCAGGAGTTACGTCGGATGCTATCAAGATTTCCTTTGGATTTCCCGAAGTCCCGAGATTAAATGAGGTGGTATTGGTTGAGTTAATGTCAAATATAAATGATTCATGCTCGTGATCATGCATAATGAAATCATGAGAAACATCGCACAAGTAAGCAAAGTCATTCATATTATTAAAGTACTCAGAATTACAGACAGAATTGTTAAATAGTTCGGGAATAAAAAGTACATCAGCAAAGCTATCATTATCATCTTCCACTGGTGCTGGTGCTGAAGCCGTCGGCCCCTCATCTTGAACCTCAGCTGTATTCAAACTCTTCAGTTCTGGCACTGCCGCTCCATCTTCTCTTTACCCTTTGATTGAGCAGCCAGCAGGCTTTTGGTGATAACTTCCTCGGGAACTTCTCGATCCCATGCTAGAGTCTGATTGAAGATTTCCTCATCCCAGAAGGCTTCCACCGTCTTGACCATTCCCTCGGACCAGTCAAACACATCATTGAAGATTTCAAAACCTGGGGTGATCTTACCATCAATCCACTGAGGCTCTGCCTCCCCACAGTAGGCACATGCCGATGCAACCGGTACAAAAGTCTCCAAAATGTGCGGCACTTCCGCAGGCTTCCTTGTGGGCTTGTTCTTCTTGGCATCAACAGCGTAGCCCAATCCTCGCCTATCCTTTTGCCCCCTTATGGCGACGGGCTCTTGAATCCCTTGTGAGCTCTTACCCAAACCAGCCCCGGGGAGAAAGCTCATCCTTTTCATCATATTGACAACTTGGGGGCTCACCACCGACTCATCTTCCTCATTCACCATAGCCACGTGGAAACCACTGAAGGGCTGATTGGAAATTCCGAGCACTGACACTTGATTATCACTAGCTGCTTTAATGGTCACAATCTGGCCTTCATGGGGGATCTTAATCATTTGATGGAGCGTAGATGGAACCCCTCCCAACTTGTGGAACCAAGGCCTTCCAAGCAGCACCGCAAAGTTAGCCGGTATTGGCAGGATAACAAACTTAGCCTCTATCTCAACTGGACCGGTCTTGACTTGAGCCTTAAAAGTCCCCGCAGCTTGCCTTCTCGAGTTGTCATAAGCAGTGATAGTCAGATCAGATTCACTCAACATGCTCTCATTCAATCCAAGTGAAGGTAGCGCCACCAGTGGGCACACATTAATGGAGGACCCATCATCCACCATGACACAGGCCGTGTGTTTACTGATAACTTCAATATAGTGTTTAGTTTTCATAGTGTTTTTATATGATTTTAGGTGTTTAGTTGCGTTTTTGTGTTAGGTTTTGTTTCCTTTAGGTTGATTTTACTAATTTTAGTCAAATTGGAATTTTGATGCATTATAGATAGTTTTTGATTGATTTTTATGACACTTTGCAGGTGAGGTTCTAGTTACATCACGGTCACAATGAAATTCATTGTGACCGTGACATGAAGAGAAGTGGGAGTCAGGAGCTGGCCTAGATGGGTCACGGTCACAATGGATTTCATTGTGACCGTGACATCATGAACGATTAGGCAGAATGCAAGTAGGAGGTATGTCACGGTGACAATCAATTCCATTGTGACCGTGACATAAAAATCCTCAAGGCAGAATCAAAGAAGCACATACATCACGGTCACAATGGTTTTCATTGTGACCGTGACATAGCTAAATCCTGGACAGAAGGAAACTTCGAAGACCTCACGGTGACAATGAATTTCATTGTCACCGTGACCCATTTCCTGTGCGTAAACAGATTTGAAATTCTCGACTGAACACGGTGACAATGGATTTCATTGTCACCGTGACCCATCTGGAACTATAAAAACGAACTTTTCTATTTGGCTAGGGTTCTGATTTTTTTAGTTAGTTTTTGTTATTAGTTTTTGCAGCTGAGATTTTGAGAGATATTCTTCGGTCCTAAACTTCAATTTTCGTTCTTGTTTTTGATTTTCGATTAGTAATTGAGATTAAATTGCTTTAGTTTCATAGTTAAATTTCAAGAGTTTTGCTAGTTCTTAGTTTTTTCCAGAATTTTAGTTATTTTCTCCATTGAAGATTTGAAGAAAGACATCGAAGATCGAGCAATTCAACCGGGATTTTCTCAATGAATTTCAGGGTTTATTCTTTCTTTTACTCTTTTTATTTTGTAATGGATTGTGAGTAGTCGTTTAGTTGTTCGGGGGATCTCTGAATCTCCTATATCTAAGATGTGAATTATGAACATCTATTGAGTTTATGTATGAAAGATTGGTTTATTTTGCTGGTGTTTATTGCTTGTTTATGGATTTTAGTTTTTTTTCAGTTCAATTTCCAATTGTGATGAATGATTTATTTCATATGTCTATGTTGGTGAATGAATTTGTTAATGGGATGCCATGAATGTATTTTATTCTCAGAATTTTCTATCATGTTTGCTGTGGTGTTTAAACTACTCCGGAATGGGAATCTAAATGAACAGGATTTTATGATTTAAGATTTGAGTGATGAGCGAAATAATGAGGTTTTGGGATGTTTGACTCCGGAATGGGAAAGCAAACCGAACCTAGGATTTTAGACCCGTGATTAGGCTAGTTGTATGACTTGCTTCGGAATGGGACGTTATGCGATTAGAATAGCTTGCTCCGGAATGGGACGCTTGGGTTAAGAGGGTTATCCCGATTTCTTTCATATAAGATTCATAGATTGATTTTATTCATATTTGGGTAAGGGGTGGATGAGTGAACTTGAACAACGCCTTTATAATTTGATATCTTTTCTCGTTTTTATTTACTTTTATCTTGGCTAGTTTTACTGTCATTTAATTTATTTTTACTTAACCATTACAGTAGTCGATTAATTTATTAGTTTTAGTTTAGTTATAATTAAATCAATCCAATAACTGGGAATTCTTTAGCATACATTCAATTTTCATAACTTGCGTGTTCAGTCCCTTGGGTACGATAACTCGGAGTCATAATTTTACTCCATTATATTACTTGTCGATTCAGTACACTTGCTGAGGTCATGTCAAGTTTTTGGCGCCGTTGCCGGGGACTGGCGTTGTTTTAAGTCTTGATCATTATTTGTGTGTGTTTTTATTTTTATTTTTATTTTATTTTATTTTATCTTATTTTTATTTATTCTTTATTCTCTTCAGGTGGTTGTTGAGGGTGTATGAGCAGAAGAAGACAAGAACAATTAGCACCTTACGAACCTGAAATCGAGAGGACTTTACACCAACAATTAAGAGCCAACAGGATTAATAACATGGACGAAAATCCGCTTCCTATTGGTGAAATTCCTCCTGGAAATGAACAAGTGCTGAGGGCACAAAACCAGAATCCGGGGCATAATAGAGAAGAGATCCCTAGGCAGAGGACAATTAGGGATTATGCGGTGCCTAGATGGAATGAAGATAATAGGACAATTGTGCTGCCCAGGGGAGTGTAATTTGAACTTAAACCAGCCACCATCGGTATGGTATAGCGAAATCAGTTTTCGGGTGCAGATGTCGAAGATCCTGCACAACATTTGGACATTTTCTTAGAGATCAGTGATACGGTTCAAATTCCTGGAGTGTCATCTGACGCGATAAGATTAAAGCTGTTCCCTTTTACACTGATTGGAAAAGCTCGTGAATGGCTGCAAATGCTACCTAGACAGTCAATTAGATCTTGGGAGCAGTTGCAAGAAAAATTTTTGATGAGATTCTTCCCTCCCACAAAGACTGCGAACATCAGAAATAGTATATTAGGCTTTAGTCAGATGAGTGAGGAGCCCTTTCATGAAGCCTGGGAAAGGTTCAGAAGACTGTTGAGAAGCTGTCCACACCATGAGATAGCAATTTACCATTTGATGACCACTTTTTATTCTGGGGTTACACCACAGACAAGATCCTTATTAGATGCTTCATCAGGAGGGTCATTTATGAATAGGTTACCAGAGGAAGCTTTTCAATTACTGGATGAAATGGCAGCTAATGATGCTCAATGGTCTAATCCTAGAGCAGTTCCGAGAAGACAGGGGATACATGCTGTGGATGAGGTATCGATGCTGAAGGCACAGATGGAATCTATGAGGAAGGAGATGAGTAGTTTAAAAGTGCAGAATGTAGCTGCTGTGGGCCAAGAGAGTGGATGGTATGAACAGGAGCAAGGTGGGCAAGAAAGTGGAGGATCAATGGGTGATGTCAATGCTGTGGGAGATTTCAGAAGGAATGACCCTTACAGTAACACTTATAACCCGGGATGGAGAAGTCATCCAAATTTCTCCTGGAAAGATGGAATTCCAAATGTTTCATCCTCTAATCCGTAAGTAAGAGCTCCCTTTAACCAAAACATCCATCAAAACCACGGGCAGCCATATCAACCACCATATCCACCTCCTCAGAACCAAGGGCAGCGGTACCACCCACCGGGTTATCAACCCAGGCCACCTGTTCAAGAGAGAAAGCCAAATCTGGAAGACATGTTGGCTACATTCATTAATAGTCAACAGCAGTTTATGAATAACCAACAGCAATTCATGGTAAATCAAGAATCTAGATGGAAGTCTCAAGAGCAGTGGAATCGGAACCAGGATGCCTCCATAAGAAATTTGGAAACTCAAGTGGGACAGCTTGCAAATTCTGTGTCCCAGAGGCAACCAGGAACATTTCCTTCAAATGTAGACCGGAATCCAAAAGAGGAGGCTAAGGCAATTACATTGAGGAGTGGAAAGGAAGTGGAACCGAGAGAGGATCAAGGTAAAAACCTTTTATCAGAAAAGGAGGAGTCGACACGGACGGTAAGTAACTCTAACTCTAAGTTAGAAGTTAAAGAAAATGCTCCTAAAAGTGACAAGGGAAAGAGTATAGTGAATCCTAAGTTAGAGGATCTTGACATTAATAAACTGCCATTTCCTGCTATTGCTAGACAGGAAAAGAAAAATGAGCAAAAAGCTAGGTTTCTAGAGATGTTTAAGAAACTGCACATAAATTTACCATTTGCTGAAGCTTTAGCTCATATGCCTAACTATGCTAAATTCATGAAAGAACTCTGTTCTAATAAAAAGAAATTAGAAGGGCATGAAACTGTACAACTAACAGAAAATTGCAGTGCTATTATTATGAACAAGATTCCTGAGAAACTGGAGGATCCAGGTAGCTTTACTCTTCCTTGTGTTATTGGTGAAGATTTTTACGGTAACGCTTTATGTGATCTAGGTGCAAGCATAAACTTAATGCCTTATTCGATATGCAGGAAGCTGAATCTTGGAGAGCTTAGGGAGACAGGAATGCGACTCCAACTAGCAGACAGGTCCGTGAGGAGACCAAAGGGAGTGATTGAGGATCTGCTAGTGAAGGTGGGAAAATTTATTTTTCCAGTGGATTTTGTGGTAATGGAGATGGAAGAAGACCACAAGGTGCCATTGATTGTGGGGAGGCCATTTTTAAATACCGCCAAGGCGTTGATAGACGTTCATGGTCAAACGGTTACCCTAAGGTTTAATGGTGAGGAGTTGGTGGTAGATATGAATAAGGCTCAAAAATACCCATCTGGTGATGTGAAAGAGTCTGTATATTTTATGGATGTAATAGATGATTGTGTGGAGGAAGTGCAAGAAAAAGAATTGAGAGCTGATTCAGAAAATAAGTGTCTATTACATTCAGTGGAGGGAGAAGAATGTGAAGAAGAGATGAGGGGACAAGAGATAGCAAGTGTGGAGATAGAAGACAGCAAGGAGAAAATTGATCCTAAAGAGGGGGATTCAAATTCTGAACTTAAACCTCTTCCCTCTCACTTGAAGTATGTGTTTTTAGAAAATGAGAGTAAACCAGTAATCATTTCTTCTTTGTTGTCAGGTGCAGAAGAGACAATGCTGCTAGAGGTGCTGAAAAAGCACAAAGGAGCCATTGGCTGAAAGACCTCAGATTTGAGGGGAATTGACCCAAGCTACTGTACACATAGGATCCCAATGGAGGAGGAGTGCAAGCCGGTAGCTCAGCCTCAACGGCGACTCAATCCAGTCATGCAAGAGGTAGTAAAGAAGGAGGTACTTAAACTCCTAGACTCAGGTATTATCTACCCTATCTCTGACAGTAAGTGGGTGAGTCCTGTGCAATGTGTGCCTAAAAAGGGGGGAATGACGGTGGTAAAGAATGAACTAGATGAGTTAATTCCAACTCGTACAGTTACGGGTTGGAGAGTCTGCATTGATTTTAGGCGGTTAAATAATGCCACTAGGAAGGACCATTTCCCTTTGCCTTTTATTGACCAAATGTTAGAGAGGTTAGCGGGTAATAGGTTTTACTGTTTTTTAGATGGGTATTCGGGATATATGCAGATTCCAATAGACCCTGAGGATCAGGAGAAAACGACCTTTACCTGCCCATATGGCACATTTGCATATAGGAGAATGCCTTTTGGGTTATGTAATGCACCGGCTACGTTTCAGCGGTGTATGATGGCCATTTTCCATGATTTTATAGAAAAATTTATGGAAGTATTCATGGATGATTTCACCATATATGGGGCTGATTTTGAGAGCTGTTTACAGCATCTTGATCTAGTACTAGGGAGGTGTGAAAAGACAAACCTGGTATTGAATTGGGAAAAATGCCATTTTATGGTGAGAGAGGGCATAGTGCTGGGACACAAAATTTCAGAGAATGGGATAGAGGTAGATAAGGCCAAAGTTGAAGTAATTGAAAAATTACCACCTCCGACAAATGTTAAGGGCATAAGAAGTTTTTTAGGACATGCAGGGTTTTACAGGCGTTTTATTAAAGATTTTTCAAAAATTGCAAAACCTTTGTCTAATTTACTTATGAAAGATGCTCCTTTTGTTTTTGACAGTGCATGTATGTTAGCATTTGAAACTTTAAAGAAACGACTTATTTCAGCTCCGGTGATTATATCTCCGGATTGGAATTTGCCGTTCGAACTAATGTGTGATGCTAGTGACTTTGTAATAGGGGCAGTGCTTGGACAACGAAGAGATAAGATTTTTTATGCCATATATTATGCTAGTCATACTTTGACAGGAGCACAGGTAAATTACACCACCACAGAGAAAGAACTTCTCGCGATAGTATATGCGTTTGAAAAGTTCAGGCCGTATTTGCTGGGTGCAAAAGTGGTGGTGTGGTCGGATCATGCAGCCTTGAGGCATTTATTCGCAAAGAAGGAATCAAAACCAAGGCTGATTCAATGGGTACTTTTGTTGCAGGAATTCGATTTGCAAATTAAGGATAAGAAGGGCGCTGAGAACTTTGTGGCAGATCAGCTGTCCCGATTGGAAAATGATCGTATTGAAAAAGGGGAAATTTTAGATTTATTTCCCGATGAGCATATTTGTGCTGTATTTTCCTGTGAAAATTCTATACCTTGGTTTGCTAATATTGCTAATTTTCTTGCAGGGGGTTTTATGCCAAAGGATTTTTCATGGTAGCAAAAGAAGAAATTGCGTGCGGATGCGAGACACTACATATGGGATGATCCCTACATTTTCAAATTATGCGCTGACCAAGTGTTAAGACGGTGTATCTCAGATGCGGAGACCAGTGCAATCATCACAGCTTGTCACAGTGGAGAAGCTGGTGGACATCATGGGCCGAATAGAACGGTAATGAAAATTCTATCTTCTGGTTTTTATTGGCCAACAATGTTTAAAGATGTCCAATATTATGTGAAAAGTTGTGATAGATGCCAAAGAGTAGGAAATATATCCAAACGTGATGAGATGCCCTTAACAAATGTGCTTGAGGTTGAATTATTCGATGTTTGGGGAATAGATTTCATGGGACCTTTTCCGGTTTCATACGGGTTTGAATACATTCTGGTAGCAGTGGATTATGTTAGTAAATGGGTCGAAGCTGTAGCTACTAGGACTTGTGATGCACGAATTGTGTTAGAATTTTTAAGAAAAAATATTTTTACCCGTTATGGAGCTCCTAGAGCCATTATAAGCGATGGTGGTAAACATTTTGTTAATCACCAATTCAATGCTTTATTAAAGAAATTTGGCGTTAGGCATAAAGTCACAACCCCATATCATGCTCAGGCTAATGGTCAAGTGGAAGTGTCAAATAGGGAATTAAAAGCCATTTTAGAAAAAACGGTAAATTCCTCTAGGAAAGATTGGTACCTTAGGTTAGACGAAGCTTTATGGGCCTATAGGACTGCTTTCAAGACACCAATAGGGATGTCCCCCTTTAGGCTGGTTTATGGGAAGTCCTGTCATCTTCCGGTGGAATTAGAACATAAAGCCTATTGGGCTACGAAATTTCTAAATTTTGACCTTGAGAATGCAGGAAAGTGCAGGTCTTTACAGCTGAATGAACTTGAGGAGCACCGATTCTGGGCTTATGATCATGCCACCAAATACAAGGACATCACCAAGAAGCGGCATGATCGGAAGTTAGTTCGGAAGGAAGTTGTGCCTGGGATGCATGTACTTCTTTATGACAGTAGGCTGCGATTATTTCCTGGTAAGTTGAAGTCGAGGTGGAAGGGACCATATCAAGTAGTGGCTGTGAACAAGTTTGGAGTGGTAACGCTGAAACACCCGAGGGGTGAGACAGAATTCAAGGTAAATGGACATCGTGTGAAGCCTTATTTTACATCTTCGTTTGATAATGCTTCCACGATCGTCACTCTTATAGATCCTTGACGGTTTTAAAAGTCCAGCTGCGGACTTGTGAAATGCAGAACTACTTTTTATCTTCATTTATCTGTATCATTTAATGGTATTTTGTCTAGGAAGTTAATCTTGTTTCATTTTGTAAATTTTAGGTTAAGAAGAGAAATTATGCTTTGTTGGAAAAGATTCAAAACATTTGTATCAAGAGATTTGGAGAAATTGATGAATGTGTGCAAGTGTGTAGGTACACACGGTCACAATGAAATTCATTGTGACCGTGATCAAAGGAGGATGTATTCTGGATTCTGGTTGATGCACATGTCACGGTCACAATGGTTTTCATTGTGACCGTGACCATCAGGTAAGTTACATTCTGTTTTGAGGAGTGCACATGTCACGGTGACAATGAATTTCATTGTCACCGTGAGGTAGAGTGAGTGACATTCTGTTTTCAAACTGGGTTATGTCACGGTCACAATGATTTTCATTGTGACCGTGACATAATGCACATTCAATTCTGTTTTCAAATTTGGTTATGTCACGGTGACAATGAAACTCATTGTCACCGTGACCTCATGGCGATTCGATTCTGGATTGCAAATTTAGTATATGTCACGGTCACAATGAAACTCATTGTGACCGTGGCCAACGAAAAAATGTTTTAAAATGCCAGATTTTCATGTTTTATTTCTCACTCACCCGCACATCGCACTCTCAAACGTTTAAATCTTCCACTTCATCTGTTTTTCGAACTACCAATCTTTCTTTTAGGCTCCGATTTCTGCCAACCTACAACAAGTAAGTAATTCGATTTTTTTCTTCTTTTCTTTCTCTTTTTAATTTTGCATTTAGTTTCTTTTCGTGTTGTTCTTTTCCCTGTTTTTGTCTTTACAATAGCGGTATGTTAGAAATCTCTTTATTTCTCCCCACTGAGGATTGACTTCTGTTTAAGCTTTGAATTTATGTTGGGGGGTATTCTAAATTCTTATCTTCATCCTCAATTTCAATCTCTGATGCTAAATCCATGAACGAGTTGAGTTGGAATGTTAGGGCACATGGGTGTGTGGATGATTTAACTTGCAATTTCTCTTAAAATTCTTGGTTCATAATGCAAATTGCTGGGTTTTAATTGCTTACTCTGTGTTGTAATGCATGGTTTTTGAAATTATGGGTTGTTAGTATGATCTATGAGCTTCAAGTTGGTCATATAACTATCTGCATACCAGGTGTTCGACTGAATGTTTGAATGAATGCTTTTCTTGTTTTTCTCCAATTCCTGCCATGTGAAATGCCAAGATTCTTTCGCAATATTGTTCGAATGAGAGTGTTGTTCCCATTCATCAATTTTACCTGTTGACAGTAGCTTGAATTCTCTTAAACTTTTATATGCATTTTGTGGGTTTAAGACTGCAATTGCTCACATATTTTGCTAAAGTAAGCTTCTGTTCATTAAAATTCTACTTGCATTCGTGTATCTTTTATGTTATTCAATTGGAATTAGGAGATTGCCCCAAAGTTAGCATCAATTTCCCTGTATGCTGTATTTTTCAAATACATTGCTGCTGATGCCATCTCATGCTACTTAACTTGATTTTTTTCTATGTTATGTAGTGGCTCCCAAAAGAAAGAGCACAGCATCTGCTTCTAGCTCTGGTAGCCAACCCCCCAGCACGGATTCAGTAGACATTTCAAAGGTGCCAGCATGGGTCCCAGCTGCTAAAAAGGTTCCATATGCTCGGTTCACCAAATGCTCGTTCATCCCAACGAGTTATTTGGATTTTGGACTATTGGAAAAAATCGGAATCAAGAATGAAGTCCAACAACTTATAGGCAACATTGGCTGGGAGCGGGTATTTATGCTCAACGAGAAAGTCTACCCCACCTTGACGAGGGATTTTGTGTCCACTGTCACCTGTAGACCAGGCCGCAATATCATCACGGATCCAGGTTCTGTTTCATTCTTCTTGGACTCGATTGAGTATAACCTAACCTTCCATGAATTTTCAGAATATCTTGGATTTCCACATTTGGTTTCGGATTGGTATGAGGATTGCACTAAAGATGGCGCGTGGGCAATCATTCGAGATACTGTGACTGCCATGCAGTATGTCTCAGGAAAAACAAAGGCCCATCATCTGAACAGTCACATTTTGCGGATCCTCCACAGATTTTTTTCGTTATCTCTGCTCAGCCATGCCGATTCAGCGGGCCAAGTGAACTTGCCGGAAGCCCTGTTTCTTGCGTGCATGATCCAGGGTGTCCGAATAAATGGAGCCACTCATTTCTGGCACAAACTGGAGGAGATGCAATGGAAGTCGAAGAAAGTCACAAAAATTGCACTAGGAGGATTTGTAACCGCCATTGCCAAGCGCGTCCGACATCCGTTAAAAAAATACAAATCACTGCCTTCTGTTGCCACCATCGATCAGAAAATGCTCATCAACATGAAGGTACTCGTGAAGGATGTGACAATGGCCGATGGTTTTCGGTTGTCCACTAGGGAGGAGTATTTACATGGAGTTGAGCGAGGTTTGGGCGGTTTACCACATGAGCAGGAGGACGATCCAGAGGCACACGCTTCCCCAGCCCCCGAGCCCCAGCCGTTATCTTCAGCACATTATGATGCGCTTATGGAGCGGATGGATAGTATTTCCGCTACCCAGACTGAGCTCCGATCTCAGATGGAGCAAGTGCTCTATGGCCTGGCGTCTTTGACGTCCAGATTTGATGCACATTTTCCCCCACCGCCACCATCATCCGATCTATGATCAGGGAGAACCCTTATCTTTTGTTTTGACTTTTGTTTATTTTATTTTTATTTTTCTTTTTGATCTGTAATATTATTACTTGCTGGGGACAGCAAGTTTTTATGTGGGGGGTAGGAGACATTAATTTTGCATTATACATGTAATTAACAGTCATTCTATTGATGTATGATGCATGGTTAGTTCTGTTTTAGTTTATTTGCACTTTATTATAGTTGCCTAAATATCCTTATCTTAGTTTAGCTTAACCTCAGTTATTCCTGCTGTGAATGTTTTGAACTTTAATTGGAGAATAGTATATCTTAAAAACTGATCTTGGCATACGAGTAGTTGGAAGTTTTAGAAACAAATAGAATCTCAATCGGTCATATATCTTGTGATTTCCAATCTTTTATGCACTATAGGCTTGTTTGTAAAAATTTGAAAAAAATCCGGTGCGTAAGAGTTTTTGAGTGAAGGAATGGTAGGATAATTAGAACCTTCCTCATCACCCTTCGAAACATGATAACAACTTAAACAAGTTTAGGACATGATTAAGGCAATTTGTTCTTTGATAGCCACTTTCAAACAGCTTTAGACCTACCTGTTTATGTTATTTCCATTGCTAGCCCCGTTGAGCGGATTTAGTATGCTAAAAGCGTACTACGAAATTTTCTTGTTACACTATTATTTTACCATTTAGCCTAAATGCCTTTGCCTACCCGTTTCTAAGAATTGGCCACTTTAGGATTGGGTTGGAATATCATTGAAAGTTGAATAAGAGTATCTATTGTTGAAATAGTGGAAGTGTGAGAAGAATTGTTGAATTTTGTGGGCATTATTTATTATGGTGTTAAACTTTCCCTCATTAGATGGGTATAAGAAATTCTAGACTTTGAGTACCCCAGAAAAAGAAAAAAAAAGAAGAAAAAAAAAATTTAAAGAAAAAAAAAAGAAGAGAAAGAAAAAAAAAAGAAAAAAGAAAAGAAAAAAAAAATATATGATGATGAAAGTTTGATGAGTTCTGTGGTTTCTATTGGTCAATTTTGATGTATTGAATATAGAAAAATTCAAGTGTGGGGTACCTTTGAGTAGGGAAAGATATACTCATAATTACGGAATTGGATTTAAAAGTGAATTAAAAGGGAAATTCATCATTTTGTTGTTGTTGAGTTCAATGCATATTATGTATGGAGAAGTAGACAACATTGGAAATTATGGGTGAATTGAAGGTAGGATCTAGACAATTTTGTTCAGTTTGGTTAGTTGAATTTTAGGTAAAGTGGCAAATTCTTAGTTTGAATTCTTTAACTTTTCTTGTTAGCCAATACCTTAACCTAACATTACAACCCTGGAATAAGTCCTTTTGATTCTATTATTGGTTTGAGTTGTTTAAGTGGAGATGACCCTTGTGGTTCCGGTGCTAAAGGAGAGGCGTATGATTATCCTGAGTTTCAAGCGCGAAACCTATATGCGAATTCATTCGCATATTTAATTTCTTTGCTCAATTACTGGAATGCATTGGTTGTTTTTTTTTTTTTTTGAAAAGAGAAAATTGGTTTTGAGCCTAGCACACACACGTGTGAAATTACTTGATATAAATTGATTTGAGAATTTGTAACTAAGACCCTTCTACTTGGTGCTATGACTGTTGTTAAGTTTTCATATTCTGAGTTAGAGTTTGAAATTTCAGGAATTTGGATAATTCATTTACTCGAGGACGAGCAAAGTCTAAGTGTGGGGTATTTTGATAACTTCAATATAGTGTTTAGTTTTCATAGTGTTTTTATATGATTTTAGGTGTTTAGTTGCGTTTTTGTGTTAGGTTTTGTTTCCTTTAGGTTGATTTTACTAATTTTAGTCAAATTGGAATTTTGATGTATTATAGATAGTTTTTGATTGATTTTTATGACACTTTGCAGGTGAGGTTCTAGTTACATCACGGTCACAATGAAATTCATTGTGACCGTGACATGAAGAGAAGTGGGAGTCAGGAGCTGGCCTAGATGGGTCACGGTCACAATGGATTTCATTGTGACCGTGACATCATGAACGATTGGGCAGAATGCAAGTAGGAGGTATGTCACGGTGACAATCAATTCCATTGTGACCGTGACATAAAAATCCTCAAGGCAGAATCAAAGAAGCACATACATCACGGTCACAATGGTTTTCATTGTGACCGTGACATAGCTAAATCCTGGACAGAAGCAAACTTCGAAGACCTCACGGTGACAATGAATTTCATTGTCACCGTGACCCATTTCCTGTGCGTAAACAGATTTGAAATTCTCGACTGAACACGGTGACAATGGATTTCATTGTCACCGTGACCCATCTGGAACTATAAAAACGAACTTTTCTATTTGGCTAGGGTTCTGATTTTTTTAGTTAGTTTTTGTTATTAGTTTTTGCAGCTGAGATTTTGAGAGATATTCTTCGGTCCTAAACTTCAATTTTCGTTCTTGTTTTTGATTTTCGATTAGTAATTGAGATTAAATTGCTTTAGTTTCATAGTTAAATTTCAAGAGTTTTGCTAGTTCTTAGTTTTTTCCAGAATTTTAGTTATTTTCTCCATTGAAGATTTGAAGAAAGACATCGAAGATCGAGCAATTCAACCGGGATTTTCTCAATGAATTTCAGGGTTTATTCTTTCTTTTACTCTTTTTATTTTGTAATGGATTGTGAGTAGTCGTTTAGTTGTTCGGGGGATCTCTGAATCTCCTATATCTAAGATGTGAATTATGAACATCTATTGAGTTTATGTATGAAAGATTGGTTTATTTTGCTGGTGTTTATTGCTTGTTTATGGATTTTAGTTTTTTTCAGTTCAATTTCCAATTGTGATGAATGATTTATTTCATATGTCTATGTTGGTGAATGAATTTGTTAATGGGATGCCATGAATGTATTTTATTCTCAGAATTTTCTATCATGTTTGCTGTGGTGTTTAGACTACTCCGGAATGGGAATCTAAATGAACAGGATTTTATGATTTAAGATTTGAGTGATGAGCGAAATAATGAGGTTTTGGGATGTTTGACTCCGGAATGGGAAAGCAAACCGAACCTAGGATTTTAGACCCGTGATTAGGCTAGTTGTATGACTTGCTTCGGAATGGGACGTTATGCGATTAGAATAGCTTGCTCCGGAATGGGACGCTTGGGTTAAGAGGGTTATCTCGATTTCTTTCATATAAGATTCATAGATTGATTTTATTCATATTTGGGTAAGGGGTGGATGAGTGAACTTGAACAACGCCTTTATAATTTGATATCTTTTCTCGTTTTTATTTACTTTTATCTTGGCTAGTTTTACTGTCATTTAATTTATTTTTACTTAACCATTACAGTAGTCGATTAATTTATTAGTTTTAGTTTAGTTATAATTAAATCAATCCAATAACTGGGAATTCTTTAGCATACATTCAATTTTCATAACTTGCGTGTTCAGTCCCTTGGGTACGATAACTCGGAGTCATAATTTTACTCCATTATATTACTTGTCGATTCAGTACACTTGCTGAGGTCGTGTCATTTACCATTGATCTGAGCTCGGATATATAGAGGGCGATTGTGATTACGACCCTCGATTGGCAAGTCGGCTTCGGTGTAGACTATGTTTTCTTCAGATCCCCCTTTCACAATGCCCAATAACTCGGAGGGTGAGATAGTGGTGGCGACTGTCGATTCACATAAGGCTTCAACTAGCTTCTGCCTGTGGCTCGGGGATTGCCTCAATAGGTCCCAGATGGATATTTGTGCTGTCGTCTTCTTCAGTTGCTTTAGGATCTGATTCTCTTCCGTTTCTTGCTCCACCGTCGGAGGCATCGGGTCCTGTTGCTTCTCAATTTCCGGCACCACTCTTCCGCTGCGGGTAACAGCCTGTACCTCTTGCACTTTGTCTTCTTCACCCCCAGAGTTCCATACATCCTTCGGCTCATCGGCCTCTTCAGTCTCACCTTCACTGGCTGAGTCCCAACATTCTATCATGTTGACTTGGGGCTTCTCCCTATTGACTTCCTGTTCGGGGCGGACGATAGCCATGTAGTCATTGCCGTAGAGATCCCTCAGCACATACCACTCTGGCAAGCTTGACCCTATCATGAAGACTGGAGGAGGAACGGCGTTATATCCGGTATTCTTCTTCTTTTCCCTCTTTTCAGGGTCAGAGATCTGCTTACTATCAATAAGATCTTGGACCCGATCCCTTAAAGTTCTGCAAGAGTCAGTGAGGTGACCAGTGTGCTGGTGGAAAGCACAGTATTGGTCCCCTCTATGGTTCGGCTGGCCGTAGGTCTTAGCTTGTCTAGCTGGCAATGGCTGAAGTTTTCTCTCTTTCATTAATCGTTCTAGGACCCAGGACAATGGTCTTCCCAAGTTTGAATAGTGCCTCTGGTTTGCATCCGTGGCTGAAACTTTCGCTGTTTTGCCCACTCTGTTACTGCTGCTTTCGGCGCCACTCGACCTATTCCCGCCTTGGTTCCCAAAGTTCTTCCGAGCAAAACTGTCATTATTGGCTTTCCTTGCCAAGTACTCAGCTTCAGCTTCGATTGCTATGTCTTTTAAGGATTCCCAATCCTTGAGCCCTTTCATCTTAAGCCCCTCCCTCAAGTATGGGCTTGCATTTTTGATAAATAGTCTGATTTGGTCCGAGGTATCGGGCTTCCTCTTCATCTCCATAACGCGATTCCTCCACCGCGTAAGGTAATCATGGAAAAATTCACCAGACCTTTGTTGCAGGAGCTCGAGGTCTTTTAACGTCACTTCCATGCGGGTGCTACAGTCGTACTGCCTCATGAACTCATTTGTAAGCAAATCCCAATCTTCTTTCGACCTCCTGTCCAAACCGTGGTACCAATCAACCGTTGACCCCATCAAACTAAGGCAGAAGTACTCCACCTTTTGCTTCTTGGTAAGACCTGTGCCCTTCATGATTAAGGCATATTGCTTAAGATGGGCCGCAGGGTCAGACGTGCCATCAAACTTTGGTAAATCTGGCATCTTAAATCTCTGAGGCAGCAGCTCCTCCTCACCCAAGTCTACATCTTCGGGGATGACCCCCTTTCCGACCGACACCATTCGTGCGATGGCCTCCATTCTTTCCTCCATCTTCCTCACCACATCATCCTCTAGCTTAGGAGCTTTGCATCTCGCAGCTTGGGGAACTACTGGCTCATCTTCCTCTTCCCCTAAGAAATCATCCCTTGGGTCTGGAATCCTTGCCCTCGGTTGCTCAACTGGTGCCACCACTCTAGGTTCAGTGACTGGCTGTGGTACAGTGGCAGTTGGTATAGTGGTTTCCACAACAGGTGTTTCGACCGAGTCAACAGCCGGAGCTCCGGACGGTTGTCCAGCATGTGGTGTCATTTGGGTGACAAAGTTCCCCATCATGGCCAAAATCTTTCTTTCAAAATCTTCGAATCTCTTATCCAAGTCCTGTGTTGTTATAGCACCCGACTCTTGCGGTAATTCTGCCATTACTGATCCGGAGGATTGTTCTGAATAAGAGTCTGAGTTTCTATCCCAATCTGAACCCGATGCTGATGCCAAACTTGACGGCTCAACTACTTGATTTCTGACCAACCTCCCGCTAGGATCTCTGGACCACTCAAATGGATCTATTGTAACACCCCGAATATACCCTAGTCGGTTTAGGGTAAGTTTAGGGTAACAAAAACCGAATGCGGTTGAATTAGGGATGGAAGTGTTATAAAGGACGCAACCGTCATTAATTATAAAGTTTCGACAAGTGTCGATAAATTAGACAGTTATATCGTTGTGCCCTAAATGACGCGAAAAGAATTATTTTGGTAACTAAAAATGTGTGATTGGATGATGGAAGTGATTAATCGTAATAGAGAATGTGACTAGTTTTATTTGTGTAAGGTAGGGGTATTTCGGTCATTTTATAATTAAGGATTAAATTGATTGAATTAATTAATTAAGTGGGCTAATGTATGAAATGGAAAGATATTGTGTCAATTGAAGAAAGAAGGTAAGTTAAGGGGTAAATTATGAAGTTTGACATAAATATCTTGAGAGGACCAATCAACTTGTGACAAGTGGCAATTGAGATAGGAATGGAATTAATGGCTTTAATTAAATCACTTTGACTTCAATTAGGCCATTTTTGGCCGTGGAAATGAGGGAATCAAATTGAGGGAGGACTCTTCTCCTCCTTCCTCACGCCAATCCCCTAATTCAAGTGCCTAAATCAAGTTAAATAGGTAAGTTGTGTAATTGTATCTCTTCTTCTTCTTCTCTAATTGTAAGTTTCAGAATTTATATAGAAATTATGGTTATTAGATATGCTAACATGTAATTTCATGGGTTTTGATGAGGAAATTGGATGATTGTGATCATGAAAGAATATGGGAGTAGAGGAGTGCAACTAATTGAACTAAAAGGAGCAAAGGAAGTGAGGTTTGGAAACTAGTTTGATTTGATGTGTTTTGATGATAAATAATATGATTTGAGATGTATTTGAATGATATGTGTTGAATCTATGATGTTGATAGTGAGTGTTGGCTTTAGATTGTTAAAATTGTGCATGTGAGTAGGATCTGATGAAAATTGTGTTAAGAAACACTTGACCTTTCTTCGGTTATTAGGTTATATCCAGAGTTTTAGAACTCCAAATGGTATTACAAAAGTGCCGTTTGAAAGCTAAGACATATTCCTACAAATGTCTTAGAAATAAGCTTGCGTAAATTCTAGCTCTAACTATCTCCAAAGTGGTCATGAAGTAGAGCTATCTTCCCTGGCCGGGTTCAGGGGAGCAGTGTATATTGTTTAGCTCATATCTGAAGTTATAGATGTCTACTTGACCTGAAACTTGTCCCATTTGAAAGATAAGACATAGGGGAATAAATGTTAAGAAAGGACCTTTTCCTAATATTGGGTGTAAGACATCGTTTTGGGCTGTACAAAATTGTGGTGATTTTTGCCCAGTGTCACCACCTCAGGTGGTGAAATAATCTGTCACACCCTTAGATGGTGAAATAATCTGTCACACCCTCACGTGGTGATTTCTGCCTAGTGTCACCACCTCAGGTGGTGAAATAGGCTGTCACTCAAAATATCACAGCCTTAGGTGGTGAAACATTCTGGTTGCTTTCTTTCAGCATTTAACACTCTTTTTGGGATCTCTAAAGCTTCCAATGGATATTTCTTTTAACTCCTAACTCATTAATCATTGAAGATTAATAAAATTAACCTAAAATTCACCTAAAAATAATCCATAAAACCTATTAGCAAAAGTAACAATACATATAATTATGTGAAGAATAGTAATGGAATGATAAATATATGTGTTTGAGCTCGATGTTAAACTCAAGTGATGTGTATATGCCTATGACATGGTGATTTTTGAACTTAACTAAGTATGTAATTAATGACCATGAAAACGTAAACTTGAGAAGCGTAATGTGTACGTAAGTGAAGTAAATAGTTGATGTGTTAAGTGCATGTGTAAAAGAGAATGTGATCATGGATGATATACGTGTTATGAAGATTGATCAATGTGAAATGGATGACATAACTAAATAACTTAAGCCTGCGAGTCAAGTAGTGGATAGATAGGCATGCCTATAGGGTCAAAGTGCTGCAGCCCAATGCGTTTAATGTATCTGATTCCTTGGGAATCACAATGCGATTACAATGCGTATAATTCTTGCTGGATTTTATTATATTTGAAATGATATTACTGTACCTGAGGGTACCAATGCGTAAATATCATAGTACCTCGGTGGTACCAATGCGAAACCCATTATCCGCGTCTTTGAATTGCAGGCAACTTAATAAATGGTAATAATAATAATACAACCATTATGTATGTTATATTATGGAATTATGAGATGCGTTGCTTAATGCTCTATGTGTATGAGACTGCTACGTCTTTGAATTGCAGGCAACTTAATAAATGGTAATAATAATAATACAACCATTATGTATGTTATATTCTGGAATTATGAGATGCGTTGCTTAATGCTCTATGTGTATGAGAATGCTAAATAAATCATGACATGCCTAAAATGGTACTTAATGTGATATGGTCAGTTAAGTATGATCTTTTGCGTATAATGTATGATGTTCTATTTGTGTGATGTATTACTTGTTATGTGTATGTGTTTCCCACTAAGCTTTATGCTTAGCACGGATTTTCTTTTAATCCGTGTAGGTACTATTGATCGGGTCTTTCGAGAGTCTTTCCGCAGCAGTTCAGGCCAATGTAAGCTTATGAAGAGTTATTAGAGTAGGATTTGTATCGTCTTCGGAATTTATGCAAGATTTATAATTTTAAATTATAAGTTTTGTAAAAGTAATACTGGTTATGTAAAAGATCTGTCTATAGTAAATCCTGAAGAAGTTTACTTTATAATGTGAATTTATAATGAATTTATAGTTAATTATAATGTGTTTTTTTAAAAAAATGAAAGAAATTTTATAACCCATATTTTAGCTTAAAGGTTTATAAGTTTTACATGTTTGTTCGGTAATGCCCTTGACCGTCGTCGTGAACCACCGGTTCACGGTATGGTTTACTACGTACGGGTAAGGGGTGTTACATTTAGTGGTATCAGAGCATAGGTTTAGTCGGTTCTGGACGACTAGAGTTTAGAGTTCAGTCTATATAGTTTTTGCATTGGCCGATGCGGAGGTTTTATTTTGTATAAGTGTTGTGGTAAGAGTGGATAGACGTTGATGACATCAGTAACGAGACAGTTAAGTGTAATATGTGATAAGTTATGATCAGCCTATTATGAATTCATTTCCTGTTATTAAGGTATTGGACGTTGCTGTAGAGATTCTAGTTAGAGAATTGTATGAAGTATAATATAAGTTATGTATAAGTTTACCCTGAGGGGAAATATGGAATAAAGGATTATACAATGCTGGATTTTCTGTAATTGAAAGTATTTTAAGGATTGTGACACTCTGTACACCTGTCAGCTACTTTACTGATGAGAGCAATTATTTGAATGTGATACATCATGGGGGGTTGGGCAACTTGCATTGCCATTATTTGAACTGCATTAATATATTACATCATTCTGCATATATAAATTATTTAGCATTCATTACATCTATCTTTGTTGACCCTTTTTGATGAACATCAGACATGTGCATTTGCCTCCAGTGATAGGAAGCTGACAGAATGTACATTGAGTGTAACAAAGTTGAGTGAGTGTAATAAGGAATTAGTTCTTCAATTGGAAAAAAAAAAGAGAAGAAGAAAAGAAAGAAAGAGAGAGTGAAGGATCACAGAATGTGTATAAGAATGAGTAAGAAATTTGTGCTTATAGAATTGGTGGGTTTGACCCTTCTTTGTTAAGGAATTAAAATATAAAATGCGATAATATTTCTATATATATATATTTGGAAAGAAATAGAATTGTATCTGATTAGATTGACTTATTGGCTATAGATCTGAACTTGCTTATAAGAGTGAATAAAACTGTGAACTTTTATGCAAGATAGTCGAATGATAAATACTGTAAAATCTATGTGATGTTTCAGAAGTGATGGCCAATCGTAATTAGTGATCCTGGTAATCTAGAGGGAACTGTTATAATTATTTTGATCAAGAAAAGAGTTTAGTGAATGTGAGAGAGTCTGTATTTAAAGGACGATATGTTTTATGAGGAAAGAGTTAAGTGAAAAGATTGACATGATAATCATAGGACAAAGGTATATATAAAGATATATGATGAATTGAATATTGGGAATATGTGTATGTCATGATTGTATTGAAGTTGAGTAAGGAATAATTCGATGGAGAGGGTTATATGTACATATGATTTGATAAGGTGGATTGAGAATGACATTTGAGACCTGATAGTAATAAAATGTAGGTGATTTGTAACTCAAACCTTGAAGATGTTTATTCTGTAAGACAGATTTTCAGATATATGTAATGATACTTGTAAGAATCACTTGGAGTGTGGGATGATTATGTAATATGGTATATCATGACAATGGCAGTTGATACTGATTTAGTGAGACGACTTGCTATTTGGACAGCAATGTCGATGATTTCTCAAGCAGATTATTATTCTATCGAGATAATAACCATTAGGAACCAGGAAAAAAAAATCAGAAGTTTAAGTAAACATTGAAAAGCTGTATAAATCATATTATGTGACAGGAAGTAATAAAGTGGATTATGTAAGAAACAAAGTGTAATTATTATATGATAAGTATAATGTTAACGTGGGTGAATGTAGTGATAAAAATTTTGATATTCAGAAATCGGATATAAGTGAATTTCGAGGACGAAATTCTTTTAAGGAGGGTAGATTTGTAACACCCCGAATATACCCTAGTCGGTTTAGGGTAAGTTTAGGGTAACGAAAACCGAATGCGGTTGAATTAGGGATGGAAGTGTTATAAAGGACGCAACCGTCATTAATTATAAAGTTTCGACAAGTGTCGATAAATTAGACAGTTATATCGTTGTGCCCTAAATGACGCGAAAAGAATTATTTTGGTAACTAAAAATGTGTAATTGGATGATGGAAGTGATTAATCGTAATAGAGAATGTGACTAGTTTTATTTGTGTAAGGTAGGGGTATTTCGGTCATTTTATAATTAAGGATTAAATTGATTGAATTAATTAATTAAGTGGGCTAATGTATGAAATGGAAAGATATTGTGTCAATTGAAGAAAGAAGGTAAGTTAAGGGGTAAATTATGAAGTTTGACATAAATATCTTGAGAGGACCAATCAACTTGTGACAAGTGGCAATTGAGATAGGAATGGAATTAATGGCTTTAATTAAATCACTTTGACTTCAATTAGGCCATTTTTGGCCGTGGAAATGAGGGAATCAAATTGAGGGAGGACTCTTCTCCTCCTTCCTCACGCCAATCCCCTAATTCAAGTGCCTAAATCAAGTTAAATAGGTAAGTTGTGTAATTGTATCTCTTCTTCTTCTTCTCTAATTGTAAGATTCAGAATTTATATAGAAATTATGGTTATTAGATATGCTAACATGTAATTTCATGGGTTTTGATGAGGAAATTGGATGATTGTGATCATGAAAGAATATGGGAGTAGAGGAGTGCAACTAATTGAACTAAAAGGAGCAAAGGAAGTGAGGTTTGGAAACTAGTTTGATTTGATGTGTTTTGATGATAAATAATATGATTTGAGATGTATTTGAATGATATGTGTTGAATCTATGATGTTGATAGTGAGTGTTGGCTTTAGATTGTTAAAATTGTGCATGTGAGTAGGATTTGATGAAAATTGTGTTAAGAAACACTTGACCTTTCTTCGGTTATTAGGTTATATCCAGAGTTTTAGAACTCCAAATGGTATTACAAAAGTTCCGTGTGAAAGCTAAGACATATTCCTACAAATGTCTTAGAAATAGGCTTGAGCAAATTCTAGCTCTAACTATCTCAAAAGTGGTCATGAAGTAGAGCTATCTTCCCTGGCCGGGTTCAGGGGAGCAGTGTATATTGTTTAGCTCATATCTGAAGGTATAGATGTCTAATTGACCTGAAACTTGTCCCATTTGAAAGATAAGACATAGGGGAATAAATGTTAAGAAGGGACCTTTTCCTAAAATTGGGTGTAAGACATCGTTTTGGGTTATACAAAATTGTGGTGATTTTTGCCCAGTGTCACCACCTCAGGTGGTGAAATAATCTGTCACACCCTTAGATGGTGAAATAATCTGTCACACCCTCACGTGGTGATTTCTGCCCAGTGTCACCACCTCAGGTGGTGAAATAGGCTGTCACTCAAAATATCACAGCCTTAGGTGGTGAAACATTCTGGTTGCTTTCTTTCAGCATTTAACACTCTTTTTGGGATCTCTAAAGCTTCCAATGGATATTTCTTTTAACTCCTAACTCATTAATCATTGAAGATTAATAAAATTAACCTAAAATTCACCTAAAAATAATCCATAAAACCTATTAGCAAAAGTAACAATACATATAATTATGTGAAGAATAGTAATGGAATGATAAATATATGTGTTTGAGCTCGATGTTAAACTCAAGTGATGTGTATATGCCTATGACATGGTGATTTTTGAACTTAACTAAGTATGTAATTAATGACCATGAACACGTAAACTTGAGAAGCATAATGTGTACGTAAGTGAAGTAAATAGCTGATGTGTTAAGTGCATGTGTAAAAGAGAATGTGATCATGGATGATATACGTGTTATGAAGATTGATCAATGTGAAATGGATGACATAACTAAATAACTTAAGCCTGCGAGTCAAGTAGTGGATAGATAGGCATGCCTATAGGGTCAAAGTGCTGCAGCCCAATGCGTTTAATGTATCTGATTCCTTGGGAATCACAATGCGATTACAATGCGTATAATTCTTGCTGGATTTTATTATATTTGAAATGATATTACTGTACCTGAGGGTACCAATGCGTAAATATCATAGTACCTCGGTGGTACCAATGCGAAACCCATTATCCGCGTCTTTGAATTGCAGGCAACTTAATAAATGGTAATAATAATAATACAACCATTATGTATGTTATATTCTGGAATTATGAGATGCGTTGCTTAATGCTCTATGTGTATGAGACTGCTACGTCTTTGAATTGCAGGCAACTTAATAAATGGTAATAATAATAATACAACCATTATGTATGTTATATTCTGGAATTATGAGATGCGTTGCTTAATGCTCTATGTGTATGAGAATGCTAAATAAATCATGACATGCCTAAAATGGTACTTAATGTGATATGGTCAGTTAAGTATGATCTTTTGCGTATAATGTATGATGTTCTATTTGTGTGATGTATTACTTGTTATGTGTATGTGTTTCCCACTAAGCTTTATGCTTAGCACGGATTTTCTTTTAATCCGTGTAGGTACTATTGATCGGGTCTTTCCGCAGCAGTTCAGGCCAATGTAAGCTTATGAAGAGTTATTAGAGTAGGATTTGTATCGTCTTCGGAATTTATGCAAGATTTATAATTTTAAATTATAAGTTTTGTAAAAGTGATATTGGTTATGTAAAAGATCTGTCTATAGTAAATCCTGAAGAAGTTTACTTTATAATGTGAATTTATAATGAATTTATAGTTAATTATAATGTGTTTTTTTAAAAAAATGAAAGAAATTTTATAACCCATATTTTAGCTTAAAGGTTTATAAGTTTTACATGTTTGTTTGGTAATGCCCTTGACCGTCGTCGTGAACCACCGGTTCACGGTATGGTTTACTACGTACGGGTAAGGGGTGCTACATCTATGATGGCTGAAAAATTCCAATTCATTAGCATGATGCATGGATGGCATTAAGAATGCATGGTCGTGTTGATGCGGCATCCACAACCACATGCAAGCAAACAAACCCTTCCAACCTTATCACTCCCACACACGGGGCAATGTGGTCTTTTTCCTAGGTGGGCTTAGTCCATGGGTCAACAGGGGACCCTATGAACGCGCGAAGTGCACGGCGAAAAGCTGGCAGCATAACAGCTCTAGTCTAATGTACACGCGTATGAGTTTTGGCCATTACGTATTTGGGCAATTCAATTAAACCAAAGTGGGCCCAACGGGGCATGAAAGCCTTTGATAAAAGACCACTTGATTTGCTTGATTTTGTTTAATACGTGACGGCCTATATCACAAGCATTGTATTAAGGAACATACCACCTAGGGGAAGTTTCTACTTGCCAGTACATGAGCTTTGGTCAAGGTGATTTTACTTTAGGGCTACCCAAGCATGATCTCTGCCGACGGGTCTAACTCGTCATGAGTATAGCGACCGATCGGGTCGTCATTTTGATATACCAAAAGGTACAAGGCTTGGGCTGGTGATTATCCTTAACACTTCCCTACAATGAGTGAAAGTAGGGTCGTGCTTCGGGAATGCACCGGGGTAAGATAGGGACCAACTAGCATAAGTCTAAGGCTCTAAAATGATATGATGCAATTTTCGAAAAGAGATAGAATTTTAAGTTTCAAAAACCCAATTATAAATTTTAACCAAAGCACTTTCGGAGTGAAGTCTCAAACACAAAGTCCCCAGTGGAGTCGCCACTGTGACGCGCGCCGAACCCGAAAATCCAGCAAGGGCCCTCGCTTTGAATCCACCTTTGGGATTTGAGGTATGAAGGTTCGCGTCTTTTGATCATGGGAGCCATGAGACATCATCGGTATGCTCCTCTCAATAGAACATTAGGGAGAATAACCTAGCCTATTGACGCCTAAAGGCACCTTTGAGGCATTTGGAGTCGCCACCCAATTTGCAAGAAATTGGGAAAAGGTTTCTCACCTCTATTGGTCTAAACCAGAGATATGGTGTCCGGAACTTCCCTCTTATTTATGCTTTGGTTAATTATAAATGGGTTTTTGACTTCTTAAAATTATATCTCTCATCTCACACGAGCGATGCATTAATAAGTAAAAGCGCATTTCAAGCACGTAAAGGAAGTAAATAAAAGCGATAAAGCAATAGATAGAGAAGGCGATAAATGAAAGCGGTAAACACGCAAGCACGCAATTACAAGAGAAATAGGGGCGGAATACAACCCCCATTGGAAGGAAATGAAGCTATAAATGGAACATAATACAATTCCCAAAAATAAATAAATTTGCCCCAAAATTATTACAAGGGCCCAAAAAAGAAATGAACCTGAATTTAAAACACTCACCCAAGATTAAAGTAAGAGAACATACATAAATCGGGGCATTATTTAAGGAACATTGGTTCCTTCACACTTATTCGAAATTTAGGAACATTGGTTCCTTCGTATTAATTTGAAGAGGGTTCGAAGAGTCATTTTTGATTGCTTGAATTAAAAAAACCGGGATGAGTGATCCCATTTTTGTAGAAAAGTTGACTCTTCGTCTTAATTGTGACATTTTTATTGTCGGGCTAAAATAAGGGACATTGGTCCCAATTTTATTAGTGAAAATCCCGATTTAATTATAGAAATATTTTTGTGATTTTTTATCGCACGCATGCACGAATAAAAATATATATTTACAAATAACACGACATAAAGAAAGGGTTGAGAAAGATCTCACCAAATCGGAGCGTCCGCCTACGCGTCGCGACCCATCCGGGGAGTCACGGGGCGCTCACATAGCCCGACTCAAATTAAAACTCATACAAAAATTAGCATTAAAAATATATTAGCAAATATTCTAAAAATTAATCAAATGAAGGCGAGGTAATAACAATAATAAAAATTATGACGATGGTAACCACAATGAAATAATAATAATAATGACAATAACAATAAGAATAATAATGATGGACAATGATAATAAATAATAGTGAATGTAATATAAAGGAGCACGATAGTAATAATAATAAATATAATGATAATCATAATAATAATAACAATGTAACAAGAAATAAGATGATTAATAGATATAATAGTCATAATAAAACCATATAATAACGATAATAATAATAATAGTAGGGTGGTAATAATGCAAATAATAGTAGTAATAAATGACAAGTAATATGAAAACAGAATAATCAATTAGAAATAATAATAATAATAGACACTAAATGCATTAAACATGGCAGGAACTCATTAATGAACATAAACACAATAAAAATAATAATGGTAACAAAATATCAAATTGAAGTAAGCAAATAATGTATTAAAGGTGATATTAACACATTAAAATGCTAAAAGTAAACAATATACATGATAATAATAGCAAAAAAAATAATATTAACAATGATAAATAACATACAAAAAAAAAATGAGGATGGGTTCAAGAATGTTTACCCTCAGAATTTTTAGATTGGGAAAACGGTGTCCCGATCGATTTTCTTTGTCGGATTTGTGGTGATAAATATTTGAAGAAAATGTAGAAATTAATATTTTGAAGTAAAACCAAGAAAATACTTTGATGAAAATATTTTTTTGGTGGATGATTTGAGCAAAAGGAAATTAATTTTCCAAGCCCAAATCACTCAATAAAATGGATTATGTATTTTTGAAAATCAAATCAAGATTAAAGCTTGAGAAAGAAGAGAAAAAAAAGCTAAAGAACCCCTTTGCTGGAGAGAAAAGGTTGAAAGAAAAGCCTCTGAAAAATAATTGCCGTCCTTTCAAAATGAGGGCAAAATCCTCATTTAAACTTGCCTTGGCCAAAAATGGCAAGGGACAAAAAAACCTTTATTTTTAGTTAATCCAAAATAGCATAAAATATTGAAACAACGGAAATGTCAGACTGAAAAAAATCAGACTAAAAACAGCGAAAAAAATGGACAGGTGAAGACCAGCAGGTCGCGCGAAGAGGGCAAGGGCGCGCGCGGCAGCCTGCTGCGCGCGTGGTGCCCCCGCACCGCGCGCAGCAGGCAGCTGCCTCGCACGCAGGGGCTGCGCGCGAGGCAGCCTGCCTCGCGCGCAGGGGGGCGCGCGGCGCCCCCCGCCTTGCGCGCAGGGGCGCGCGGAGCCCCCCGCCTCGCGCGCAGGGGGGGCGCGCAGAGCCCCCCGCCTCGCGCGCAGGGGCTGCACGCGAGGCAACCCGCCTTGCGCGCGGCGCCTCCTGCCTCGCGCGCAGGGGCTGTGCGCGAGGCGCCCGCCTCTGCGCGCAGGGGGGGCGCGCGGCGCCCCTCGCCTCTGCGCGCAGGGGGGGCGCGCGGCGCCCCTCGCCTCGCGTGCAGGCGCCCCTGCGCCCTAGGGCGGCCTGCCGCGCAGGCGCCCCTGCGCGCTGGGGCGGCCTGCAGCGCAGGCAGCCCCGCGCTGCCGCAAGCGGCCTTCGCGATTTTTTTTTTATTTTTTTTTTTAAATCTTGACACAAAATTAATATATTTTTTACTCCATCTTAATTTTAATTTCCCCAAAAATATATATTTTAATTATTTTCCGAAAAAAACACATCTCTTGACAAGGAACGATCGATTCTCACCTTTCTTGCCGAAAATCAGTCTTCTATTTCATCATCGGGTAATCCTGATCTTGGACCGCCTCGGGACCCGGTGTCTACAGCAGGCCAAGACAATATTTTGTCTTTCCAAGATCTTTCATTTTGAGTTCTTTCTTTAAATAATCTGCTGCTTTTTTAAGCTGTTTAGGAGTTCCAATGATATTTAAATCATCAGCATATACAACGATTATGACAAATTCTGATCCTGATCTTTTATAAATACACATGGACAAATTGGATCATTATTATATCCTTACTTTAACAAATATTTACTAAGACGATTATACCACATTCATCCAGATTGCTTAAATCCATATAATGATTTTTGAAATTTTATTGAATAAATTTCTCGAGAATCTTTATATGCTTCAGGCATTTTAAATCCTTTAGAGATTTTCATATGAATTTCACTATCAAGTGTGTAACATCCCAAAATGGACCCTAATATAATTACAAGATTATTGCATTGGAGAAAGGGCATAATTGTAATTGTACGAGTAAAGATTGGATTTAATGAGGGCTAAATTGAAAAGGAATTAAAGTTGTGTAAGGAAAGAAATTAATTAAGTGAGTGAATGGAATTTGAACAAGGACCAAAGAGATAAAAGACAAAGATATTTAAATTGGACCAATTGAATTGTGAGACCTAGAAAGGGTAGGTTGGGAGTAATTAATGAAAAGAAGAAAGAAAGCAAGGAAGAGAGAGAGGGAAATCAGATTTCCCGTTCCCGCTCCCTCTTCCCTGCGTGACTTCTTCTCTTCTTTCATTTATTTCTTCTTACTTCTCCTTCTTTGTTGGATCTTTAAGGTTTTGAGTTTGGTTTCTATGAGATTAAGAGTTTGGTTGAAGAGGTAAGTTGGTTATATGGGTTTCTCCTCCTTTTTCTTTGGTATTTGGATGAGTTTTGGAGATGTGGGTTTTTTATTTTTGTGTTTTGTTGGCTTGATTGTGCAAGAAAGAGGAAGAGCAAGGGCAAAGAAAATGTGGGATCTTAAAGAGGGTGGTCTTAGAGCTGCAAATTTTAAGGTTTGGGAGTTTGTGTAAATTGGTTGATTTTTTGCTTTGAATTAGTATGATGAATTTCTGGAAATTAGGATGCTAAATATGTTGAATATGCATGCTTAAGTTGAGTTTTGATATATGTATGATATGTTGGGATTAATTTGGATTATGAGAGTTCAAATATGGAATGGTATGATGTTAGAGCAATTTCTGAGTTTGTGGTTCTAATTGTTCATTTTTGCTAATTTAATTGTTGTTTATGAGTATAATTTGTTATTCACATGATTATTGGTATGTTTAGAATGCATATGTTGAATGAATTGAGGTTGTATACATGTTAAATTGATTTTGGGTCAAGTTGAGCATGAGTTGATTTGGGAGTTTGGCATTTCTAGGTCTGGTAGCTCGTCTCTATTGCGAACACGACCTCGGTCGCAGGTGTGATAAAGAGCTCGGGTTTCGGACTATGGGTGAGAGCTCGGGCTTCGATCTCCAGCTGAGCTCCTGTCGAGCGAGAGCGCGGGAGCAGAGCATCAGATGTGCAGTCCCTGTCGCGAGCCCGCTGGTGTGCGTGGGCGCGATCCGGGCCCCTGTCTTCTATCGCGAGTGTAGACACCCCAGACCGAAGTTACCCAATGATGAAAATGATACCTGTTCGCGGGCAAGAAGCAAATAGAAGTGATGGCTTCCTCGAAAAAAAAATATTTTTCGTTTCTTTATTAAAAAAAAATTAATTTAGTTTTTGGGCTTAGGTAGTGAGACCCATCTCACTAAAGTGAGACATGAGGCCCATCTCACTTACGTGGTGAGGCCCATCTCACTTACGTGAGGCCCAGCCTCACGTTAGTGAGGAGCCTCACTCACCTGCCCAACTCTCTCCCCCAGCTTCTCCTTTTCCATGATTTCGGGAGAGTTGGTTTTGAAAGGTATGGGTTTATGGCTGGTTTGGTGGGAAACAATCAAATCATGTCTGGGATATTAAAAGAAAAGTGTGAAAAACTGGGAAAGAAGGGGGGAGAAGGAAAAACATAGGAGAGGAGAGGGAAAAAGAGATAGAGAGCAGAGAAAAGAGAGAGAAGGTTTTGAGAGCAAGAAGGATTCTGATTTTCCAAAAAAACGTTGAAAAATCATTTTTGAATCCAGGAAGCCAGCATTTCATCATTTGCACATCGAACGTCAAATTCTGAGGGTAAATACTGGGTTCATCTCTCTCTTCTTTTTTCTTTTTCTTTCTTTTTCTCGTTTGTTTCTACCTGTTGTTTTCTTCTCACTGTATATATTGTATATATTTATTGTTACATATTGTATAAATTTGTTGCTTGATTTATTTAATCTGTTCATCGCATGTATATCGTTGTTCTTCATAGTGCATGTTTGATCACGTGATTATGTGTTCGTTGGTCCGTTGAACCTCCTCCGTTTACCTCTGTTCTTTATCGTTTAATCTCAGTAATCTGTATATAGTATGTATGTTATTGTTTGTCATCAGATGTGAACTCTATATATTTGTCATGATTAAATAAGCATGTTTGTTGCTTTATTGTGTATGCTTTGATTTTTTTAGCGTGTTCTTAAGTTGTTAGTGTTCCTCTGTTTGCCCCTGTTCTCTGGTTATCTGGTTCGTGCCTTTATTTTCGTCTGAGTCGTGTCTTTGCTTCTTTGTCCATGTCGTGAACGTCTGTCCGAGTCGTGTCGTTTCATCCAAATCGTGCACCATTCCACTTGCCATCCTCCTCTGCTCTCTCTGTCCGTGTCGTGAACGTCGGCCCGAGTCGTGTCGTTTCGTCCGAGTCGTGCATCATTTTCCCTTGCCTAGCTCCCCTGTCCGTGTCGTGTAGATAGTGCACGACTCGTGCACTCCATGCACGAGTCGTGCTTTTCTCGTGTGGCTCGTGCAAAGATGCAAGAGACATGCACTCGGTTTTTCTATTTCCGTTTCTTTACATTTCCACTTTCACATTTCCATTTCCATTTCTAATTTCATCACTTTGGGCCATCTTTTGTCATTTAGCCAAGCCACTCACGTGATCTTTAGTTTACACATTTTAAGCTTCCATTCTTTATGGCTTATTTTACTATGCACGTGATCCTTTAATTAATTCATTTTAGTTTTCATCTTTTGTGGTGTCTTTGTCCTCTTTTAATTAGTTATTTTACTTTATTTTATTTTTCTATTATGGTTTATCTAATCTAATCATTTTTAATATTTCATATTAATATATTTTCAAAGGTTATTATCATTATCATTTTATCAATATATCTTTTAGTATTATTATCTTTATTATTATTATTATTATTATTATTATTATTATTATTCATCAAGATTTAATTATTATTGTTATATTATTGCTATATTATTTATTAAGATTCAATTATTTTTATTGGCTTACTTAATTAGTTTGTTTATTAGTTCTTTATTCAATTGTGTGTTCACATATTATTCACTTAATTTATCTTACTCACTTTTTACTTTGTTTTATTTGTTTTGTGGCTTCAATGATTGTGTATTTGTGCGAGTTGCACACGGGCTCGGGTCGGAGGACTGAAGAATTAGAGACCATCCAATTTAAGGGTTTGCATTTAATAGTCGTGTTATTTTTATTTTTATTATTATGTGTTGTATGTAAAAATATATTTTATTAATTGCCCGTATTATAAAAAGTCATTTTTTTAATAACTAATAACTTGTAAGTTTTCTTAATAAATTGGACCAATGTCCTATTTTAACCAATAAAATCTCACTATCAAATAGAGAACTAATTTTCATAAAATGGGATCACTCATCCCGGTTTTCATCAATCAATACCCCAAAAATGGTTCTCCAATTTTTTTAAGTTAATAAAAAGGAACCAATGTTCCTAAAATTAAATGAATAACCCGATTTATATATGTTGCATTTTAATTCCCTTTATGTGTTTATTTATTTGTTTATTTTTATTTATTTCTTTATTCATTTGGGGGATTGTTCTGTCCCATTTTTATTTATTTCTATTATTTATTTTTGGGGATTGGTCTGTTACATTTTTATTTTGTAATTTATTTATTTACTACTTTATTTATCGCTTTCCTATGTGAATGAATGCGCTTTAAATTTATTGCATAATCGCGGGAGATGAGAGATGAAATTTTGATTTTTTAAAAACTCATTTATTAACTTAAGTCATTAATAAGAGTGAAGTTTCAGACACCATTTCTGGTTTAGACCAATAGAGGTTAGAGACCTTTCCCAGTTTCTCGTAAACTGGGTGGCGACTCCAAAATACCTCGAAGGTGCCTAAAGGCGTTATGAGTTTAGATGATCATTTCCAGTGTTCTATTGGGAAGGAGGCATCCAAGATGACTCATGATGCTCAAGATCAAAAAGACGCGAACCAATCCCCCAAGCCCCAAAAAGCAGGCTCAAAGAGGGCCTTGTTGGTTCCAGCGTGCGTCTACAGCGAGCGTGACTATACTTCGCGAGTGCGACAGTGGAGTTTTGGTGTCTATCGCAGGCGCGACCTTTGTCGCGAGCGCAACACACCCCTGTTTTGCAAATGCTATTTGTTTGAGATCATTTGCATAGTTTCTCACTTATGCGATCTATATAATTATACCTTTGAATATATGAATCACATGTTTGCTCCATTGGATAGGTTATATGAATTGAGTTATTGTGACTTAGTCTATACGTGTTTATCAAGGAAATGTTTATATGGCAGTAATAGGGTTGGTTTGAGCCTGAAGGGTCTTAGTGGTGGATAAATAAGCATGCTTATTAAGTGTTAGAGTGTGGCGCCGTTTGGGTCTTATAAGTCGGCCCCGTTAGGGTCTGTATGATTTGAGACTTCGATCTCCCCTTCTACCTTCGGGTATACATGTTCTAAAACTCATGTCTCTATATGCTTCGGATACTGTGTCCTATTAGTATCAATAGTACCCGTATCCACTAGTTATTCAGAACTCAGGCTATTACATGTCTATTTTATTATGGTTATAGAAATGTTAGTATGTTATATGTATATGTGATTGAGTTTGGCAAGACAAAGTGAATGGATATTATACAAGTTTCTAATATTAGTTTATTATATGCTTATATATATATACATGTGTTAGATATGTAAAGATACGTTATTGCATGACCATTTCTTTAGATGTATGTGTTTAAAGTAAATGATATTGCATGTTAGAGCATAAGTATAATTACTTGTATTGTTCATATGTATATTATATGTATCAGTTATATTTATGCTTGCCTTTTGATATTGTATTTGCAATAGAAATTTCTTGATGTTGTTTCCTCTCCACTAAGCATTATCACTTAGCACGAGTGTTTTCTCGTGTAGGTGACAGGTTCATTTCTGGTGTTGGACATCTACAGGTCGGCCATTAGGAGTTAATCGTATATTGTATAAGGATATTTTTGTATTATGTGAATTAAATTATTATATGATATTATTGTTTTATTATATTTATTGCTTCTGCTTTTGTTTTAGTTTGTATCGTAGGTTTGTTTGTGTGCGTAGCGCTCCGATATCCTCCCAAGGGGTATTGGGGTGTTACAAAGTGAGCCATATAAATAGGTTGTAACAACATCCTTTAGACACATGTCAAGCTTTTCACAAACTGTCAAATTAATTAGATATCTAAAAGTAATTGCATCCATTACTGGAGAACATATTTTTTCATAATTAATGCCAGATCTTTGCGAAAATCCTTATGCAACCAATCGCGCCTTATGTCTTATAATTTCATTTTTCTCATTTCATTTTCGCACAAATACCCATTTGTAACCCACTGGCATTACACCTTTAGGTGTTCGGACTATAGGTCCAAATACTTCACGCTTTGAAAGTGAATTCAATTCTGCTTGAATTGCATCTTTCCATTTTAGCCAATCATTTTTTATTTCTACATTCTTCAACAGATGTAGGTTTAAAATCCTCATTTTCTTTTAAAATATCACTAGCAACATTAAATGCAAAAATATTGTCGACAACTATATCTTTTCGGTTCCATCTTTTTCCTATGTTGACCTAACTTATGGAGATCTGTTCATTATTATTATTTTCAGGTACCTGGACCTCTTCTGGGGTTTTGTGATTAGTTATGTCTTGAGTCTCTTCAAGAATGTCCGCCTCTATAATATGGCCATCTTGGTTATTTGCTCCTTTTCTTTTTCAAGGATTTTTATCTTTGGAACCAATTGGTCTACCATGCTTTACGTGTGGGTTGCTAGTGTTTGTAGTATTAGACTGTCCTACAGGAACATCAATTCAAATAGGAGCATTTTCAGCTGGTATATGAGATTTAGTAACTCTTCTTAAATCAGTGAATGCATCTAGCAGTTGATTTGCAATATTTTGCAAATGTATTATCTTTTGAACTTCCAGTTCACATTATTTTGTTCGAGGATCTAAATGAGATAGTGATAATGCATTTCAAGTAACTTCTTTTTCCAACTGTTTATTCTCTCCCCCTAATGTTGGGAAAATTGTTTTGTCAAAATGGCAATCGGCAAATCTTACCGTAAATAAATCTCAAGTTAGTGGTTCAAGTTATTAAATTATTGAAGGAGATTTATACCCAACATATATTCCTAACCTCCTTTGAGGACCCATCTTTGTGCGTTGTGGTGGAGTAATTGGTACATATACTGCACAACCAAAAATTCTAAGATGAGCAATATTAGGTTCTTAACCAAAAGCTAATTGTAATGGGGATAATTTATGATAACTTGTTGGCCTAATGCACACAAGTGCCGCTGCATGTAAAACAACATACCCCCAAGCAAAAATGGGGAGTTTTGTTCTCATAAGTAATGGTCTAGTTATTAACTGCAGGCATTTAATAAATGATTCTACTAAACCATTTTGTGTATGAACATGTGCAACAGGCATTTCAATTGTTATTCCAATTGACATGTAATAATTATTAAAAGCCTGAGATGGAAATTCACCAGCATTATCAAGATGAATTGACTTGATTGTATAATCTGGAAACTGTGCTCTCAATCGAATTATTTGAGCAAGCAATCTTGGAAATGCCAGGTTGCGAGTTAATAATAAACACACATGTGACTATCTTGTAGATGCATCAATTAATACTATAAAATACTTAAATGGTCCACATGGTGGATGAATGGGCCCACAAATATCACCCTGAATACGTTTTAAGAATGCAGGGGATTCAGTTCCAATTTTAGCTGGTGATGGTCTAATAATCAATTTTCCTTGAGAACAAGCAGCACATGAGAATTCTTTGAATTGAAGAATCATTTGGTTCTTCAATGGATGTCCATGTGAATTCTCAATAATTTTATGCATCATTATTGAACTGAGATGGCCTAACCGGTCATGCTAAATTATGAATATTTTTGGATCAGTGAACTCTGGTTTACTATAGCATATATCTCAATTGTACTAATTTTTGTATAATACAAGCCAGAAGAGAATGTTGGCAATCTTTCTAAAATACGTTTGTTACCTAATGCATTATTTGTAATATACAAATATTCAATATCATTCTCATTTTCAGTCTCAACATGATATCCGTTGGAACGAATATCTTTAAAACTTAACAAATTTCTTTGAGATTTGGAAGAAAATAATGCATCGTTTATGGTAAGTTTTGTTCCTTCAGGTAATAATATAGTAGCTCTTCCAGAGCCTTCAATTAACTTTGTATTACCCGATATCGTATTAACATTAGCACCTTTTAATATCAAATGATAGAAATATTTTTTTATTTTTGAGTATGGTTTGTGTTATAGTACTATCAATAAGGCAAACACCTTCATTATTGAGTATGAGACTAAATAAAGAATGTGAAACATCCATTCTTTCATTGAAAATAAATGAAAAAAAATAAATAAAACATATTATTAGAATATGGCAAATATTTAAATATATATATAACTACTCAAACAAGGGAAAAAAAACTTAAATAAAACACTTAAACAAAGACAACATTGAAATATAGAAATAGGATAATAATTTTAAACTTTCTTATCTTTTATTTTCTCCATTATTCTTCATGACTTTTGAAAAAAAATATGAAGCATCCAAAACCGTCATCATCATTATAAGCCAAATTTGCCTCAACATCATCATTTTGGCCAACTGAATTTGTTTCCACATTTTTTTCTTTTCTTTTAATAGAGGCTTGGTAAAGTTTAACAAGATGGTCAGCCGTATTACGGGACCAATGCCCTTTCATTCCACATCGATAACATGAATTTTCTTTAGTTTTTGAAGAGTTATTATGGCCGACCTTATTTTTCCCTTTTTCTCCATTATTGTTCCACTTCAAGTGGTGGGAAAAATTATTGTCATTATTGCCACTATAATAACGGTAATTATTTCATCCTCGTTCTCTTCCTCTACCACGACTACGACCGCGACCATGATCGCGGCCTTAGCTATGATTGTGTTTTGCTATATTTACTTCAGGGAATAGAGTAGATCCTGTAGGATGAGTTTCGTGATTTTTCATTAATAGCTCATTATTTTGTTCAGCTACTAGTAAGCATGAGATTAATTCATAATACTTTTTGAAACCCTTTTCTCTATATTGCTGCTACAGGAACACATTTGAAGCATGAAAGGTTGAAAAAGTTTTCTCTAATAAGTCCTCATCAGTAATCTTTTCACCGCATAACTTTAACTGAGAACTAATTCTAAAAACAACAGAATTATATTAACTTACAGTTTTAAAATCTTGAAATCACAAGTGCATCCATTCATAACGAGCTTTAGGTAATATTACCGTTCGTTGGTGATCATATCGCTCTTTTAAATTATTCTACAATTCAAGCGAATCTTTCACTATTAGATATTCAACTTTTAACCCTTCATGTAGTTGATGACGAAGAAATATCATGGCCTTTGCTTTGTCTTAGTTGGATGCTTCATTTCCAATTAAAATTGTATTTCCAAGCCCTTTAGCATCAAGATAAATTTCAGCATCGAGAACCCATGGCAAATAATTTTTGCCAGTTATGTCAAGAGCTTCAAACTCAAGTTTAGTAATATTTGACATAATGTAAATTGAAAATAAATAAAGAAAAATATTTTACTACGAACCGTGGAACGAATTTGTGCTGATAACGTGTTATAAAATACGAGAACTATATGGAATATTATAAGAACGGATTATAAGAATAAAGACAATAGAATAAGTTTTAGAGAGGAATAGGGAGAAAGTAAGTATTCTCTTATTATCTCTTCTTATCTTTACCTTTGCCCTATTTATAGAGAGCCTTATGATCTTAATTAGGAGGGCTATTAATTAAGGTAATTAATAAGAAATGAAAGTTACAAAATTAATGGGAATTAAATGGGCAGGTACAACTCTTAATTAAGGAATTAATTTGTAGCGTCGCTTATTTAATTCATTTAATTAAGGGAAAAACCCGTAATTAAAGGACCTGATATGGAACCTTTTCTATACTTGTGTAATTCCCATAATTTATGGACATTCATAAATTTATTTATTTACAACACAAACTTAATTCCTGAACTAATCAATTTGAACAAACTAGATCTAAATAGACAGTTTTAACGGCAATAAATATCACACACCGTGAGATTTGAGTAAAGTCAAAAAAGGAAAAATGTGGGGCCCACGTATGCATTAAAAACCACCTTAGCAGTGGACCTTACCCAATCTCCATACACCCACTCTCCTCTTTCCTCCTTCCTCCTCGCCACTAAACCCGGATTCTTCTTCTTTTCTCACGTTTGAATTCCAATCTTACCGCTCTTTGGCTACCACCACTTCCACTTCCACCTACTACCGACAAAAGCCCACCTGAATAGTCATTACATTTGCTTGCATGATATTGGTAAGTAATGGTTTTGTAAGCATATTCTTGAATTAATTTCACCTATAATCACCGAACTTATACCCAAATTACGCAAAAATAATAATAAAAAAATTCTCATAAAAATTACTGAACTTAAATATTTGTATACTGTAAAATTACTTTAACTGATTTCAGGTAAAGGCCCAATAGGAAAAAGTCCAGTTGGCTCATCACGTAACTAGCTTCTGCACATGTGGTATCCCAACCTACATATTCTTTGGTTGAAAAGTCAAATGAATTAGTAATTTTATTTTTAAGGTAATTTGAAAGAGAAACTAGTAAAACAGAACAAAGCACTAGCTTAACTCTTCAAAAGAAGTCAGCCTCAGCATCATGCACTAAGCAAACCAACTAAACACACCTAGGAGCCATCTCAAGCCAACAAAACTTAATAGCTTGATGAAAGGTCAAATTGGCCAGCATAACAAATTAATTATCAATTACTCCAATATCATAAAAGCTAAGGAAAATGGTTTTAAAAAGTAAGAAAATAGTTAAAATAAAGAAAGAAAGAAAAAAAGACTAGGGAGGGATACAAAAATAAAAATGTTTTTTTAAGCACTTCAATCCGATTGAGGCATTCAATATAATTACGCAAATTGAAATAGAAGTATATTTTTTAATGGTTCTTGGTTTTTAAGCACTTCCCTTCTAGTATTATATTAATCCCCCATTTCTCTTTCTAAGTTGATCTTCCAATTCTTTGCTAATGAAAGAAGATTTGTATTTATTACACCCGAGAAAGTGATCTCAAATAAAAATCTAAGAAAATTATTCTTGGACAATACAAGGAGTTCGTTGCAAACCATTACAAAATCTCAAATAAAACACAACCAAGTAGACCTATCCGACTTGGGCAAGCTTGATAGCTCAGGGAGTCAAGGGCTAATCAGGCAAGGATTGTTACCAAGAAACAATCGATTTGGACCACCGGGACAAGCAAAATTAGTAAAATCGATCACTAGTTTGATATAAACTAATATAGGTCCTACTGAAAAGCAGCAAAAAGCTAAGCAAAGCTATGAAATTAAGGTGTAATTTTATGTGTAGAATGTGAAAGAGCCTGTAATACTCTTATATCCCCTAAGAGAATATGAGGGCGCTATACATTCTAAACATGATTATCTTAAATACTCCAAGTTAATCATTTTAATCAAGTTAATATAATCTGCATAAACTTTTTAAGGTGATAGCCATATATACATATATGCTATATAATTACAATTCACTATAACATTTTAGCATATTACGTATTTATCAAATTGCTATTTATCAATACAGATCACTTGCTTTACAAAAACACTATATTAACTATACATTCCAAAATGCTATACCAAAAATATACCTGAATCTTTCCCAGTGGCCTGCAAATGAGGACTCCAAGACTTTCACTTTTCTACACTGGTGTACTTATATGGTACAAACACCCGTGCTGAGCAATGGCTCAGTGCGGATATAAACAAAGCAAGTTGACTTCTAAATGAAGTCAAATAAAATATAACAAGTAATTTAATCGATAATGTTTACTTCATATCAATAATAGCACAATTATTTTTAAATAATATTAACAATTATTAACGTATACCAATTCACAATTTCATAAGTATTTTATATCAATACTTTAATCACTTCTTAGATTGCCTGAATCAATGATAGAAATGGATAATGGGAACACTATATACCAAATGTGGTATCAAAAACTAGATACTGAATATACGGCATCAAAATTTAGAGACACAATGGTCTCAAAGCACTAGATACCAAATAGGTATCAATACACTACACTAGACACCAAGGTGGTGTCAACATTAGCAGCTGCAAATACTATCCCTTATAGGCATGCTTATTTATCCATGACTCTAAATAATTCAGGCATAAAATAACAAATTTAATACCTTAATTCATATGTACATTACATGCATTTTATCATATATCACGTTATTAAGTCAATAAACATTTAGCATATGAAGTTTTGGAAAGGATTGAATATGGAAAAAGCAAGCAAATAACATTAATTTATAATATTGAAATTAGGGTTACACGGCGGGCAGGATTTCCTGACCGCCGTGTAAGATGAAGTGAAACTGAATATTCAAAACATAAGCTATTTACACGGCGAGCAAAAATATTTACATGGCGGGTGGAATGAACTATATGGAGGGCAGAATTTCCTGACAGCTGTATAAGATGAAATGAAGACAATTTTAACCATCCAGAATATGATTACACGTCAGGCAAGAATTCTTGTAGCGATCCGAATATCGGCTTAGCCGTGAATAGTATTTTCAGTAGTTGGTCAGTACACTTGGGGTGAAAATACACCCGGTGGTGAAAAATATTTTATTTGATCATTGAAAAATATTAGTCACGATGAGTCCGAGATTACAATTTGGAGTTAAAATGAGGTCAAATAGGTCACCGAAAGTCAAAAATAAGAAAATTTCACGGTTTCGGTTTCAATAGTACATAGTTGACCAAACGTTTGATCGGATTTTAAAAATAGCAAATGACCTCAGAAAATTTATTTAAAGTCATTGATGGACTTAGAATAATATGTAGAATTATTTGGTATAAAAAAATAAATTTTAAGGTAACATTGAAAATTATCGAATCGGACTGGTTTGAGTGAATCGGATCGAAAATGGGCTCCAATTGGGCTGAAAAATTTTATGGAGGCTTAATTTATTATTTTAAGAATTATGGAATTTACTTTAAGTGAATTTGAGCTTGGGAAGAGAGAGAAATAATTTAGAGTGCATTAAATGGCCAAAAATCAAATTTGGGCTTAAATTAGGTCCAACCACCTTGGTTGGACCAGCCCAACCCATTAACTAGGGTATATAAGAGACAAAATATCATAAATTCTGTAGAGAACTCCCGAATTCTGCATCTTCCTCCATCTTTCTTCAAGGCCGAACCCAACTCTTCCTCCTCTCATCAATTTTCTTCATTCTTCTCCCAATTTCTCACCAAATCAAGCCTCCTAGACTAAATTCCAGCCTCTCTACAACATTACTGTAGACTCCAACCGCCAATTTGAGTGGAAGAATTGGATTAATCAAGGGATCAAAGTTAGGGTGTAATTTTGAGGTAAGAGAAAATGTTGAGGAAAAATTTATCTAATGGTTTTAAGATGTAATTTAGGATATGTAGATGATGTTTATGCATTCAGATTGTAAAAGAGAAAGAAGATTAATCATGGTTTTATTTGATGGGAATTTCGGCCATATATAGGAAACAAGGAAGGTGAGGGCACATCAAAGGGAAAAAAGAAGGAAAAGGAAGCTTGAGGAGTGTATTTCAAGTCTATGAGGTTAGTGGTTACAAAATCTAACCTTTTCCATTTAATTTGAATTATTTTAGATTGTGTTTATATTGTGCGTGTGTGGCATTTGCACGTAAAATGAAATTAAATCATATAGACATGTTTAGGATGGAATAACAAGTGGATTAGAATGTATAAAATGGAAAGAAAATAAAAATAGGGTGAGGACATAGTGAAGGCTGAATGGTATTACTTAGGAAAATAAATTGTAATTCATTATTTAATGAAGGATAATTGCATAAATGGGTAAGTTAAGGTATAATAATGTTTAATTAATGATAAATGATAAAAGAATAAAAATGGAGGGGAAAGAAATTACTTAGGCCGAATGGTATCTAGTTATGTATATTGATATATTTTGTGATATAATGCAATGTAATTAAGTAAACATGTTCATTGAGGCCTAATCTAGTTAAGTTAACCATAATTGAGTAGAAAGAAATGATGGGAGGAAATATAGGTATGGGCCGAAGGGTATGATGAAATATATTATTGAATATGTTGACTAATTATTAATTGTTATAGCATAAAATAAAAGTAGAGCAAAAATTTAGTGTAAACTAATTTAATGAGAATTTTTAGAATTTATTTGAGTAATTATCTAAGTTGTACTCACATTATGTACATAATGCAAGTTATATGGTATAATATGTTTGTATGAGATTTTATTGTATTTGAAGTTAGTAATGTAAAATAAGTGACTTAGAATGCAATTAATAATAAATGAATAAAGTTGGAAAATAGAAATATTTTATAAGTCAAGTAATTAATAAATGAGAATTTAAATTAAAGATACATAATTAAATTGCCCTTAGTAATAGTCTGGTGGGTAATATAGTTAAGGATATAGTTAGGTAGCCAAAGTGATACTATATCGCGGTGTGTGTCATGACGACTCACTTTAATAGTCCAATGACGGCCTACTAAATGAAATAAAATGTTAAATATTGAAATGTTAAATGTAAATGTAATGTAAATATATGAGTGGTCCTTTGGATCACTCTAAAATGATGTGGATATGTGGGGTCCACATCCCCTGTATCCGGTTTGAAGATTCTTACCGGAGTGATACTAGGGGCAAGATGGTAATAATGTAATAAAAATAAATAAATAGGAGACAATTAAGGAAATAGAGTGAAAATAGACTTAATTGAAAGAAAAATAAAAGTTTAGAGGTAAATTGGTAATTTTCACTAAGTAATGGATTCAAGTGATAAATATAGATAAATAAATGATTTAAATGTTAAAATATGTAAAATAGAGAAATAATAGGGACTAACATGTAATTTATTGTAAAATGGGTAATTAAGGGATTAAAGGGTAATTTGTAAGGTAAATAATGTAATCAGTGTAAAAGTGTAACTAAGGATAAATAATTATGACATATTAAATACAAACAAAAAGCAATATGTAAACATAATGTGCATGCTTGTGTGTTAAATTACTAAATAAAAATCTTTAGATTTATAACAACCATTGAGCATGTTTAATGCTCAGCACGTAGTTATTTATTGATTGTGTGTGGGTACCTTTAGACTAGGGCTGTGCAAATGGTCAGTTCGGTTCGATTTTGGACCGAACCAAATGGACCAAAAATCGATTTTCTCAAAATAAAATAACCGAACCGTAAACCGAAATTTTTAGGACTGAAATCGAATAGACCGAAATAATTTCGGTCGGTTCGGCTCGGTCCAATCGGTTTGTGGCATATATAAGTCTATGTGTTTGGGTCTAACCGGTTCTCTCTTTTCTTGTTCTTTCCCACGCACCCCCTCTCTCTCTCTCTCCTCTGTTCTCTTCCACCCCTCCCCTCCCTCTCTCGTTCTCTTCTCTGTTCTCTCCCACCCCTCCCCTCCCTCGCTCGTTCTCTTCTCTATTCTCTCCCACCCCTCCCTCTCTCCCTCTCTCTGTGTTTTCTCCTCTCACTCTCTCCAATCGGAGCCTCTGCGTTGCCGTCGTGGTGGAGATGATGATGGAGGAAACGGGTTCAGAGAACCTCCGATCAGAGCCTTGGCGGTGGGGTCTGCTACGGCTGATCTGGTGTGCCCCTTCTGTTTTGTTGTTTTCTTTGTTTTTTGTAATGTTGATTCAATTTTTGGTTTTGATCTTTATATCTGTTGATCAAAACTGGTTTTGACCCAAAAAAAAAAAAATTGGGCATTTTCAAAGTGCCAGAAAGGGGGAATTTTTTCTTTATTTTCATGGTAACCCAATGGGTTTGTGATTGTTTTGGGGTTAAAAAATCTGACTTTGTGATTGATCTTTCTTTAATTGTAAAATTATAGTTTTGGATAGTTTATGATTTTGGATGTAATTTGTTTGTTCTTATCAATTCAATCTTTGGATGTGGAACTGATTTTACTGGAACTCTATACGAGTTGGGTTTGGATGCAATCTGTTTGTTCTTTATATATATATATATATATATAAAAGGTGTGTTTTATTAAGTTCGATCGGTTCGGTTCTTTCGGTTTTACAATTTTAAAAACCGAACCGAACTAACTGAAATTTAATTTCGGTTTAGAACCGAATGAACCAAAAAAATCGAACCAAATAGACCAAAATGTATTCGATTCGGTTCGATTTTCGGTTTTGGTTCAGTTTTGCACAGCCCTACTTTAGACCACTTTTGGAGCAAAGTGTACATCAAATTGGAGAGTACTAGACAAGGATATTAGATAGGATATTTTGTAAATTTAATAATGGCATGAATATGTAATTATATGGATATTTATGGATATGTAATATGACTTGTGACATGGATTTAAGTATTATTCTTGGACAATTATGGCATGGTATGGAAATGGCTGTGTGTGGGTTATATTGATGATTATATGAGTGAATATTTTTGTTGTGCCCTTTGCAGGCTGTGGATTGTTTGAATTTGTAGAAAGAGTAGTGCAAAATATAAGCTGTTAAGCTACCAAAATTTCGCGTAAAGGAATAGTGAAATGGACAGTTATAATGGCAAGCATAAAAGAAATGGTTATTAATATAAATAACTAAGCAGTTAAAAAAAAGTAATTAAATGGATGGATATTAATCAAAGTGACGAATTAATAAGAAACGAAAAATTTTCATACATGCAATACTATCAGCATGCAATGATTGTATAAATCGGGATAATAGTATAAATGAACATGACATATGTAAAGTATAAAATTATAAGGGTGTTATAATTCTTGACAGCCGTGTAACTAGAAAAATGTAGACATAAATTTTGCAAATTACGGGTCCATCTTCATTAGCATAATACATTTGCTTAATGTCCTTCTTAAGCCACACATTCTTTACAACAAACATTCATATACCTCCTAAGTTTATCATAGAACAAAAATTACATAAATTAAACCTGATAGTCAATAATTAAATTCATTAGAACACAACCTATTTTCTTAACTAAACTCAATTTCATTACAACCTCCTCAACAACTCAACATATTTTAAAGACAGAAATAAGCATCCATTTCTTCTTAACATCTAAAGAACTATGTCTCTTAATCTTCTAACAACTAAAATCACCTTGCTTAGAAAATTAGAGAATAATTTATAGCCAAAATACAGAAACTACACAAAGTAGTTCAAAAACAGAGTGCAATTTTAATCATCTTCAAAACTTCATTAAATTAGTAATCCCAAGTCAAACATAATTTCTAACATAAGATATACTATTTTATTCTTCTTATAATTCACAATTCATACCAACTTAAAATCCTCATGCATCAAATAGCAAACATTAAAATCCCGAACCTGTTGAAGCTTAAATTCTCAAACTTGCTCTAATGGTGCTTTCCCTTTTTCCCTTTATCTTATTATATGCTTTTTCTACTGTTTTACATATTTAGAATTCATTGTCAACTTCAAACTCCTCACTTTTCCAACAACTCACCCAAAGAAATAGAAAATGAAGAAAACAACCAAAACAAGAATTAAACTTACCAATTACACTTGAATTTCAAAATTCTCTATTCAACATGCATAATCGTTATTGTTTTTCTTAAGCTGAATTTCAGGTGTGGATTAAGAAGAGAAAGGATGGTAATCTTCCAATTTCTTCCTTAATTCCACCGAGAATGAAGTGTACAAATAATTGCCATTCAACTGCTAAGTGTCATCCTATAATTTTGCATGTTACACACACACACACACATATATATATATATATATATGTCTTGGTTAATTTCCTACACACTCCTCTCAATTTAATATAATTAAGCTTCTTTTATGCAATTTAATCCTCACATAATTAACTATTCATGTAAATCACAAATTAACAATTTTTAAATTTACCGTGTCCATTATTTTTTAATTCTAATTATATCCTTTTTACACAATAAATATATAAACTTCTTTAATGATTCTATTTAGACAAATTACTACTAAGGTACATTTCGGGGCCTTACAGAGCCTTTTCATCTTTCTTTCCCTTATTTATAACCTTCACCAATAGAGTTCAAATAGGAGATAATCTCCTGTTTTTCTTAAATCATAAAAGTTCTTAACCTCTCAGGATTCTACCTTGATAATTATCCAATTTCATCAATTATCTTCCTAATTCAGAATTATCTTGCAATATAGGTAAATAATTACCCTATATACTGGATAATTATTTTATATCCATGGGCCTAATTTTGGGCTAGGCTCAAACAATGCCCTCTTTAAAGTTATTTATTGACTATATAAAACTTCAAGTTTCCAATTTATTGCCCAAAATTAGCGATGACCGATATAAACTAAACTTAACCCTACAAGAATCCTATTCAATTGTCCATATCCTAATGAAAATTCGGCCATAACCCACTTATTAGTCTATCAATAACAATAACGCATTTCAACCCATGAGGATTACCTTCCTCTTGGGCACACCAAAAGTTTCTTGTTAGCTTTTTTTGACATCCTTTAAAAAGTTCAACAGTCACTTATCTAATTTCAGATTTAAATTTTAGGCGGTAATATCATTTATTACAACCTTGAAGAACTCAATTTTACTTCATATAAATATGAAGCTTAATATCCCTCATTTTCACTTTTGCCTATAGCCTTCAAACATCAGCCCTCAAGCTCAATACTTCAAGGTAAAACTATGTTATGTCCTCTTAATATGCATTAATTTCGATAATTCATTCGGCTAATAATCCAACCATTATTGCAACATTCAATCGCTCACCAACCAACTACATCTCTCATGTATGGTAAATCTTCATGATTCTTCCTACCTTTTTTTAATTTGACTCAGACTTAACCCTTATTCTTAAACTCATATAAAATGACCAAGAAAAGCAAGGACTTTCTGCATCGGGCACTCCATCTACCTTAAAGCTTTTCAAATGGGCCTGATCAATCCAAACCCTGATTCAGTAAACAACAAGGTAATTATTATAGCCACTTTAGGACCATTACTTCTTGAAGTTATCAAAAAGTTCCTATGTTTGTACTGCTTTAATAAAATTATGAGATAATCGATCTGAAATATAAAGTCGCCACTCAGAATAATCAAGACCGAAAGAACCAGCATAAGTTTTTTAACCTTGAATAGGGATCGATCCTTTAGTCATATGAGAATTAGGTTCGTTGGTGGCACTTTATAATTACTTCTATGCTCAGTAATCCAAATGCGGTTTTCAATATTAACATTAAATCCCAATATGCGTGAACACACTGCTAAAAGTAAATTGCATGTAGATTACATAATATTAAATAAACAGACAAAATTCATGTTCACATATGCTACAAAATAAACACTCAAAAAAAAAGTGAATCGATTAGTATTTTCCTTTATGACATGAATGAATCAAATTAATAAAAATTATAAACATGCAAGAATATAATCAGAGCAATAATCCTAATTACTAACCAATTATTCAAATCAAGGTTTTATATTATATTAATTATAATTACATGCAAAATTATCCAATTGTGTGTTATTTCTACCAATTAATCCTAAAAACACACATTTAATTATAAAATTACAGCAATTAATCAATCATGAAAAGTCACCAATTAACCTAGGTTTCTACATATTTTACTATCACAAATATCATATTAATATAATCATACACTAATCACTTGAGAATAAATTATTACTCATTAATATAATGATTTATTAAGAGAAATTGTAGCAACTAAAAAACATATAAAAATTCTATTAAAACTACATATTTACATGCCGGTTCTTATATCAAGCAAATAACATTATCATGTTAAATCTAACAAAATTCTGATTATTGATTAATCGTAATTATATTATTATCTTAAGAATTACATTAAAAAATGAAAATTAAATTAAAAAAGAAATCAGAAACGAAGAGATGAAAATGCAATTAAAACTAAAAAAAAGCAAATAACAATATTTTTTTTTCGGGTTAGGCTTTGATATTACCTTCAGGGTAGATTCCTTCATTCTTTAATATTTTGAGACTACATCAAATAGTATTTCACCTTCTTAGAACGCTTGAATCATCTTTTGAGCTTCGACAGTGCTTTTGCCTCTCTTTAATTTTTGGATTTTTACTAATCTTGTCCCTTTTCTTTTACTATTTTTTCACTATAATTTTCTCACAAGTCTCTCCAAAAATCTCTCTAAATTTTTAAAAATTTGTGCATAAAAATTGCTTTCCTTGGAAAAGGAAAGAACACCAATTTGTAGGTATTTAGGTTGAGTAGAGAGCACTCTAAAGGCCTAAAAATCTTCTCAATTAGGTTGATTTATGAGGTGTTCTTATATGTGGAAAATTAATTTAGGAATTTCTCAAATCCTAAAGAGGTTGTTTGTTTCAGATTCTAGAAGGAAAAACTTATAAAATAGGGTAAAAATTAAATTCTAGAAGTTTTTTGGACAGACCTAGTGCCAAAAGGACCATAGTTAGTGCTAGGATGACCGGCGCTAGAGCCAGGACTTCCTCAGCCACCGCTACCCATTTTTGGGCTCTTGCCCAAATAAGGAACCTGTGCCAGGTGTCTTAGGCCCCCCTCTAGGTTCATATGAAATTTGGTGTTAAATTTCCATAGATTGGTCCAATTCCTTAGCAATTATCGGTCTTTTACGGGTCCTTTTAGCCTGTAAAAGGTCTATTTTTGCCATTTTAAGTTTGATTCTGGATTACTTTATATTAAAATTGATCATTTTTTTTTTATTTCCTACCCATTTTTACTATTTTTAGCCTTTTTCCAACCCTTTTATGAGAAATTATTTTAACACTCGATATGATGTAAAATCTATGTTTTGCTCTTGAAGGGCTTTTGAGCATTCTAAGCATTCTTATCCCCTGAAAATCATCCCTTAAGGTTTTTAAGCCTTGATTTCATCATTAGGTATTCAAGACCAAACCAACAAAAAACCCATTGCTAACAATTGCCCTAACTTTAAAGGAGGTTTTGAAAAATATTTTTTAAAAAATCCTTTAAAGTCATTTCCAAAAACATGAAATGCAAGCAGTAAAGTTAAAAATACTTACCTCAATGGCTCATTTGAACTTTTTATTTGAGAAGGCTTGACCTGTCTCCTGTAAGGCCTTCTATTACCTTTACGCTAAATAGGATTTTCTGTAGTCCCCTTTCCTATAAAAGATTTTTGTTGCCCTTCTCCAAATCATCGGGCTTTCCATTGTCTCGATGAATACTCACTAGGCTGCTCATATCCTAACACTTATGAGGTTGAACCTAATTGGTCTAGGGGAGGCTGTCAGCTTGTTTGTTGGGTTGTCCATCACCCATTCTTTAAGTTTGAGGGGAGGTTGTCCAACTCATTTATTAGGTTATCTGTCACCCATTCTTCAATTTTGACTTACATTAGTTCGAAGGTGGCCATCTAGCTCATTTATTAGGTTGTTTATCCATTCTTTAATTTTGAAATAGATAGGTCTGAGGGAGGTCATCTAGCTCATTTGTTGGGTTGTCCATCTTCCATTCTTCAATTTTGACCCAGATTGGTTTGAGAGAGGTCATATAGCTCATTTGTTAGGTTGTCAGTTGTTTATTCTTCGATTTTAACCCAGATTGGTCTTTCCTAATTGTAACAGACCGAAATGTACCTTAGTAGTATGTTGGTGTAATTAGGGTAATTGGATGAGCTTGAATGGGATTTCTAATTTAGACTTAAGTATAATTGAGAAATTGAGGTCCCAACTGAAGAAAAAAAATAAGTTAAGTGGCTATAAAGTAATTGTGCATGATTAAGTTAAATATGGATTATTTATCACTAATTGAGGTTAACTTAATATAAGCTTGAGTTAGTGGAATTCCGGGTGGCAAGATTTGCCTTTGCCACCTCTCTTATTATATGCAATATAATGGTCTTGAGAGGCAGAAATGGATTCATTTTGTGCTCTTATTTTGTCCGGTTCAATTGAAGCTCCAATCTCTCTCTTCTTCTTCTTTCATTCTATTTCTTTAATTATAGTTTAAGTTCATCAAATTTTTGAAGTTTGATTAAGTGGTTGATTTCTGAGTTGTATTTTGGGCTCAATAAGGTATGTAATAGTGTTGGATTATCTTCTTTTTCTTTCTTCTTCTTTTTTTGAATTGAGTTGAAGATTGATTCTTGGTTCCAATTCTGGAAAATTGGAAGTGCATGTAGTGGAGGAAACCAGAAAAGATAAAGGAAAAAGAGAAGATTGGGATCAAAGTGCCAAGTGAGCATATTGGAGCTAAGGAAATTGAGGTTTGGGAAATTTGTGTATTTTTGATGTTTAACTTCTTATTTTTAAGTATACATAAAACATTTGTATTGAGTTATTGTGATAGTTTGGTAGATTTGATAATTTGGGCATGTTGAGTTTCTAAGGAAAACTCTGCTCAAATTTAGTTGGACCTCTATTGATTGTTTTTATCATAAGTAACGTTAGGAAATTCCAAATTAAATGTAGCTAGATCCATTAGAAATCTAAGACATATACCTATAAATTTCATGGAAATAACCATGACCAAATTATTGCTCTAAGACCCTTAAAAATGGCCAAGAGTTAGGTGTCTCTATTTTGGCGGGTGCATTAGAACAGTATAGGTTGTTTAGATCATATCTGATATTTTAGATGTCCAAATAACTTGAGAACAATTTATAAGAAGAACTTTTTGCCTAAAAATGACATTTAGACATTGGTTTAAGTGGTTCAATTTTGAGATGGAAACCAGTCTTGATATTCTAATTTTGTGGGACACTTGAGATGCTACTGTTGCGAGCACGACCGAGGTCTCGAGCGTGAAAGAGCATGGTATTTGATGGCTTTCCTTCTTATTTGGGACCCCAAGGCTGGCACGGAATATTGCCCACCGATATCCCTCCCCTATTTTGTATATTTCAGTGTGTTTTTACTCCCGAAACACACCCGAACTTCACCGGAACATTTTGGAACTTATCCGTCACATGTTTGGAGTCTTATATAGAGTAAATGAATGGTTGTCACTTAGTAATACATGTGATTAAGGTACTCTAAGTGTAACTAAGTTATGTAGGAGGGCTTTGGAACAAGTGGCGTTTCATTGGCCACAACTCCTTAATTTCAAGTCCATTTCTACTGAGATTTGTATCATTGAAATGTTAACATGTAGATAATAATTTGATCTGATGCCATGATGGCTAAAAGTGATGTATACTGGTCTTTAGAAGTCATATTGGTGAATATTGGATAAGTGTTTGAAAGAGGTTGAAGAGTGGAGTTTTAAACATGAAGTTCAGCCACTGTCGTGAGTGCGACATGGGTCGTAAGCGCGACAGTGTGCTCCAATGGGTAAAGATGTCAGATTGTGCTCTGTCATGAGCGCAGGCATTGCCACGAGCACGATATAAGGGAGTTTTGAGGTCTATCGCGAGCGCGACAGAGTCTCAAGTTTGGAATACTTTCTAGATGTCCTATTTTGTATAAATTGTGATAATGGCCTATGAATAACTATGCATGTAAAACTTATGGATGTGTTAATTCAAGTTAATATATGTAGATGGAAGTGTGTGTGTTTGTTAATAAACCATACATGTGTGCATAATATTAAATGACATGTTAAAGTTTAATGTAGTTGCATGGAAAATAACAAGTATATATATAATCCATGTGAAGTTTTGCATAATGAAGTATGAGCTTGTATGGTGACTTATATACGTGTGTATACAAGATATCATATGCTGGGATGTTAGCTAATGTTGGTGTATTGGTGTGACTTATAACCTTGAACTTATAAATTGCTTATTAACATGGAGTCAAATAATGTGACAATTCAAGTGAGCATGTGCCTATATATGTGTATATACAATGTGTAAGAATGATGAAGTGTGAGATTGATAATGTGTTATATGCGTGTGGAAGTGAACAATGAAAAGAGCTAATCAATATTTGTTTAACGCAGTTTCGTGAATGCTTATAAAGGTCAGTTGTCTAGCCTGCAAGTCGAGTCGTGGATAGATAGGCATGCCTAAAGGGTCTTAAGTCCTACAGGCAAAAGCGAGTGATTTTTATTAATTGGTCCCATTTGGGTCAGGGGTAGTCCTGGAATAGGTTCCCCAAAAGCGAGTGATTGTGTATTTGACATTAAGGTATCTATGGATACTAATACGATATTAAGGTATCTATGGATACTAATACGATATTAAGGTATCTACGGATACTAATGTGATATTAAGGTATCTATGGATACTAATGCGATTTATTATTTCTGTACCTACGGATACTAATATGATTGATTATTGGGTACCTACGGGTACTAATGCAATTGATTAATTGGGTACCTATGGGTACCAAGGTGATTGAATATTTCTGTACCTACGGGTACTAATGTGATTGAATATTTCAGTATTTACGAATACTAGTTTAAATGTATCTACGGATATCAAAGTGATAACCCGTTATTCACTACTATAGAAGTGCAGGTGTGACGCGCGCCGGATCCTCGCGGCCGCCCTTCTGACCGCCCGCTCGAGGGCGATCGGGCAATTGTGGGTCCGTTGATAGCTTGCAATAAATCGCAAGTGCGTCTATGTTGGGCAACAAAGAGGTTTTATGGAGTCGCCACCTAATAGAACATTGGAAAAGTTTCTCTCGCCTCGGAGAGCCTAAGACTGCGCTTAGTATCCATTTTGGGCCAACCAGAGGGGTTTTGGAGGGTTAACCTCTCGCCCTAAGGAGCCTAGGATTAACGCTAAAGTCTTGTGACACAAGAGGTGTCTTGGAGGCTAAACCTTTCGCCTCTTTGAGCCCAAAGACCAGAGCTGGGTTCGGGATTTCTCATCTATTTCTACCTCGAATACTTTATGATTAAATTTTAATTAACATTGATTCGCTCTCTCTCCACACGATGCAATTGAATTGAAAGGCGCATTTTATTCACTTAAGAGCATAAAATAAGATAGCATTAAAGCATAAAATAAATTTACAATAAAACTAAGGGCAGAATACAACCCTCACTTGTAAATGTGCGATACATGCATAAAACGGGTTATTCATTAACAATAAGGACATTGGTCCTCGCATGCGTTCATTATGGAAAATAATTTTCATGTGATGATTTTATCGGGTAAAAATAGGACATTGGTCCAATTTTATTTAGTAAACATTTCATTTTGGTATAAAACATTTGTGTGGTGGTTCTTTTTAAGAGCGGTCGAAAACCATTTTTATTATTACAGACCACAGATAAATAAAATAAAAGAATAATTGCATATTTCTAAATGAATAAATAAACTAATTATCCCAACTGTGCTCCTCGAACGAGTCACATTTGCCACTCTCGGTTACAGTCATGACAGGACAACAATAGCAGTTAGTAATAAACAATTGAATAATTGAAACAATAATAGATGCATAAGCAAATAATTGAATAAAACAAATAAATTAAAGATGATAATCAAAATTAATAATTGACTAAATTAAATGAAACAATAAATAAATGAATGAATAAATAAATGGTTTAATGAATAATTTAATGAATTAAATTAAGTAAAATGATAATAAATTTGGTGTGTTGAAAACCAATAAAAATAATAATATTTATAAATAACAATAATATGAAATAATAATACTAATAATAATAATAGTCACATTAGCCAAATAATAATAACATATTAACTATAATAATTATGAAATGCATATTAAAATAATAACAATAATATAATAATACAATAATAGTTATAATTATTATAATAATAATAAAACATAGAATTAAATAATCACAAATCAATTAAATAATAACATCAACATAAAATTAACACAAATTAGACAATAATAATAATAATAATAATAATAATAATAATAATAATAATAATAATAATAATAATAATAATAATAATAATATTAACATAACACAAAATACTAATAATAAACAAATATAACAATTAATTAACAATAACCATATAATAACAACAACAACAACAACAACAATAATAATAATAATAATAATAATAATAATAATAATAATAATAATAATAATAATAATAATAATAATAATAATAAATATAAAAATAACAATAATAAATAATAAAATAATATTAAAACAGAATAATAAATAAATATAATAATATTATAATAATAATAAAAATAATAATAATAATAATAATAATAATAATAATAATAATAATAATAATAATAATAATAATAATAATAATAATAATAATAATTCAAAAATTAAATAAATAAATATACATAATAACAATAATAATATATTTACATGTAAAATAATATTATATTAGGGAGGAGAGAGAGAGACTCACCGGATTGTCGCCGGAGATTCGCCGGAGCGGCGGTTGACGACACCTCCCACGCCGCCTCGTAGATCGCCTCGTCGGGAGTCCAGATCCGGTAGCCACGCGTCGGAATGTGGTGGCGTTTGGCCGGAAAACGCGATAAAGCGTCACTGTTCTTCACCGGCGTTGTGCCTCGACGCGCCCTCCTCCGGCAAGTGGTGGATGATCGGACGACATGGAGAGGTGCGTCTGGACCTCGACAGTCGAGCGGCGGGGCGCGTGCCTGAATCAGGCGTCGGAGCTGGCCAGCGGAGGCGACGCCTTCTCTCCCTTCTTTTCTTCCTTTTCTTTCTTGTTCCGGCGCTGGTGTGCTGTGGGTTTCCTTGGGTCTGTCCCTCTTTTCCTTTTCCTTATTTCTTTCTTCTTTCTTTCTTTGTTTGGCTCCCTCTCTTTGTTCTTCTCTTCTTGCTCTCACTTTCTTTTTCTTTTCTTCTTTTCCTTTGTTCTCAGCTCCTATGGCTTCTTCTTCTTTTCCTTTTTATTTCTTTGATTTTCTGGGTCTCGGGTTCCCTGTTCTTGCTCTCCCTTTCTCTTCTTTCTCTTTTCTTTTCTTTTTCTTTTCTTTCTCTTTTCTTCTTGATCTGCCGAGCCCCCCTCTTTTTTACTCATCTCATTCTTTTTATACCCCATATTTAGGGTTAAGGGGTCACAATGGTAATTTCCTCCATAATTCCCTCCTTTTCTTCTTTTTAATTAATCTAACTTAATTCAAATAACACACATTAATTAATTAATTTAAACATTACAGATTAATATAATTAATCCACTTAATATATAATTTATCTAATTAATTAAACATTTAATCCATTTAAATTATCACACACACACACACACATATATATATATATATATATATATATATATATATATATATATATTTATCTAATTAATTATACACTTTAAACTTTAATTATACATGCACTTTAAGCACACAATAATATTAATTACTCAAGTAACTAAATACATTAACTAATTAATTTTTAATTTCACACACATATTTATTATATATTATTTTTTTCCATTTTTTCGGAGGGAATAATCAAGGATCAAAAATCACCATTTTCATTTTATGCCGGACTCGGGACCCGGTGTCTACAGTTGCCCCTAATTTTGGCAAAACTAGTGGTAGACACCTAGGTGAGCCAAAATTCAAAGAGGAGGAGAGAGGGGATTACATACCTATGGCGGAGACCTTGCCTTCTTGCCGAGAGTCGGATAAAGAAATGCCTCCTCAGAGGGCTTTAAGATTTGCCTCCTCAAAGGACTTCGGGATTTTGCCTCCTCAGAGGGCTTTGAGATTTTGCCTCCTCAGAGGACTTGGAGAATTTTGCCTCCTCAGAGGACTTTGAGGTTTTGCCTCCTCAGAGGACTTTGAGGTTTGCCTCCTCAAAGGACTTCAAGATTTGCCTCCTCAGAGGTCTTCGGGATTTGCCTCCTAAAAGGACTTCAAGATTTGCCTCCTCAAAGGACTTTGAGAATTTGCCTCCTCAGAGGACTTTGAGATTTTGCCTCCTCAGAGGACTTAGGGAATTTGCCTCCTCAGAGGACTTGGGGAATTTGCCTCCTCAAAGGACTTTGAGGTTTTGCCTCCTCAGAGGACTTTGAGGTTTTACCTCCTCAGAGGACTTGGGAAATTTGCCTCCTCAGAGGACTTTGAGAATTTGCCTCCTCAGAGGTTTTGAGAATTTGCCTCCTCAGAGGACATTGAGATTTTGCCTCCTCAGAAGACTTTGAGAATTTGCCTCCTCAGAGGACTTTGAGGTTTTGCCTCCTCAGAGGACTTGGAGAATTTGCCTCCTCAGAGGACTTTGAGATTTTGCCTCCTCAGAGGACTTGGAGAATTTCCCTCCTCAGAGGACTTTGTGATTTTGCCTCCTCAAAGGACTTTGAGAATTTGCCTCCTCAGAGGACTTTGAGATTTTGCCTCCTCAAAGGACTTGAGTTGATTGTCTTTATTGATGGATTGAATGATGTCGTCACTCTGTTTCTGCTTGTGCCCGCATCGAGTCTCTTTTTCTGCGAGACTTAAAAAGGCAAATATGCAGGAAAAATTTGTGAGCATGCATGTGTATGCATGTATATGCAGCAATGCAGTATAAAAAATTTGTCTAAGTGGGTTGGAGGCCACAGCCGATTTGATTGTAATTTGCAGTAAGATCAGTGCCTTCTAGAATTGCCTTTGAATTTCATGCTCTTTGGGGATCATGAGGTTCTCGTCTGAAACCTGTAGTCATTATTTTAAGGTAGTGCATCCCTCGTGGATTTTCACACTAGCTTTTCTTGGCGGGAAATGCGTCCTTTCGGATTGTCACATGACCCTGTGCCTTATTTTTGCCTGGAAAGGACCCAACCCAATCCAGCGGCTTTTCTTTTTTATTATTTTTTTTAGGACAAACTGCCTATTTTCAGGTTTTCACCCTGCCCTTTTGGCCTAACTTTTGCTTAGAGCGCCAATTACGGTTTTCATCTCTAACGGCCTTTTTTCTTTTTTTTCTTATTTGTTTTTCTTTTTTTCTTTTGTACATCAGATGAACTATTCTGGTTACATCAATACCATTGCATAAATGCACATATTTCAATTTGATTTCATAATATATGATCATTATTTGGCATTAATCTCAAGATACAAAACCTCATCCAATCTCGGGATGGATCTTGAAAGCATCAAACTCCTGTTATCAATCTGCTCTCTTTTTTATTCTCATGATTGAATATTTTCTCTCTGCTCTCATTTAATCTTTTGAATGCAAATTCTAAAAGCAACGTCGGAGACGAGACTTAACTCGAATACATGAATGCACTCATGGCTTCTCGCTTGAAGCTCAAGAAACACCATAGGCCTCTTCTTACGTACCAAACCTTATTAAAAGGTCATCTCCGTTAATTGGATAAGACTGAACCCAGAATCAAAAGATCTTACTTTGGTTGTAATGTTAGGCTTGGGTAGATGGCTGTCAAAGAAAGATCAGGTCGTTAGAGAAAAATGGCTGCGATATTTTCTCAATTGATGGATGAACCGTTCTCGGCTCAAAAGTATTCTTGAATTTGGACTCGATAACATTCTAGCTCCTTGAGATCAGAAGGGCAATCATTGAAACTAGTCAATTGGTCACCATTTTGAGCTCTCTTTTTGATTCTTCTTTTTTCTTTTCTTTGCTTCTGTTTTTCTTTTTCTTCTTTTTTTTTCTTTTCTTTGGAATTTTTCGCTTTCTTTTTTCTTTTTCTTCTTTTTGCTTTCGCTTCATTTTTTTTTGAGCTCATGCCTTTCATGCATGACTAAACCCTCTTTTCAAAGTCTGAACTTGCTCTTACCGAGGCAATTTTTGATAACCCAAAGAATTGTTTCAGATGTACGTCCATCAGTTTTAGAGCGGCCACTCTTCTAAGGGAAAGCCAAAATCATTTTAGGCGAGGGGACAGCTTTAATGTGTGTAACAATAAAATTGGCACAGCATACCTCCAAAAAGGCTCAATGGGCTAGCAAGTGATTGCAAAAATAAGGGTAGGAAATAGTCATTTAGAGAGCTATACAAAAAAAGATTGCCTAAATCATTTTCCAGATTCTGTTTTATCCAAAGATCGCTTTGACGGGTAATCAGAAAGGTTCTAGTGCTCTTAGTGAGTTTTCATCTAATCTCTTAATTGCAACTAGTTTTTCTTCCTTATTTTCTCTCTGAATCTCTCTCTCCAAGAGTTATATCAGATGCTATCAAGATATTGTTTGGATTTTTCCAAAGTTCCAAGATTAAATGCAGTAGTATTGATTGAATTAATGTCAAAATGAATGAACGTATCATGATCATAAGAAATGAAATCATTAAAAATAATATACAAATAAAACATTGTTCATCATATTAACATAACCAAAATATTATAAGGAGTTTTCAAAATACAGAGACATAATGCATAATATCTCCTTGTAGTTCTCGCAAAAAATGTCACCCTGGTGGACTGGACCCGATCACATATTTGGTGGAGGGACTGCGTTATAGCCCGGCTTCTTCTTTTCCTCCCTCTTCTCAGGGTCGGTGATCTACTTCGTATCAATAAGATCTTGAATTTAATGTCTTAGCCTTGCACAACGGTCCGTCATATGCCCCGTGTGCTGGTGGAAAGCACAATACTCATCATCTTTATGACCCGGTTGTCCTTGGGTTTGGGCTGGCTTAGGAGGTAGGGGCTGCAGCTTCCCTTCTTTTATCAGTCTTTTTAATACTCAGGACAAAGGACGGCCCAAATTTGAAAAGTGTCTTTGACCTTGTCCCACTCCGGTAGCTGAAACTTTGGCAGTCTTGCCATTTCTGCTGTTACTGCCCCCAACACCACTCGGTCTATTCCCTGATTGATTTCTAAAGTTCCTCCAAGGAGAGCTATTCTGACTCGCCTTCTTTGCCAGGTAGGCCCCCTCAGCTTCTACAGCAATGTCTTTCAATGACTCCCAGTCTCTGAGCCCCTTGAAGCTAAGCAAATCCCTCAGGTAAGGACAGGAGTTTCTGATAAATAGCCTAATCTGATCAGCTGTGTCAGGCTTTTGTTTCATCTCCATGACCCTGTTCCTCCACCTTGTGAGGTACTCGTGGAATGATTCATCGGGCTTTTGCTATAGAAGTTCGAGGTCTTTCAGGGTGACCTCTATTCTGGTGCTGCAGTCATACTGCTTCATAAATTCGTCGGTCAGCAGGTCCCAGTCTTCTTTACACCTCCTATCCAGGCCATGGTACCAATCCACTGCAGGACCCGACAGGCTGAGGCAAAAATACTCCACCTTTTGCTTCTTGTTTAGTCCTGTACCCTTCATCACTAAAGTGTACTGCTTGACATGCGCAGAAAGGTCTGAAGTACCGTTAAACTTTGGCAGCTCAGGCATTTTAAATCTCTGGGGCAGTAATTCTTCATCCCCCAAGTTTCTATCTTCAGGGTTGACCCCTTTTCCAGCTGACAACATTCGAGTGATGGCCTCAATCTGCTGTCTCATTGCCCTCAGAGTCTCATCCTCCACCTTGGGTGCTTTACCCCTCACAGGTTGGTGGGCTGCTACTTCCTCAATCTCATCTTCTTCCGCAAAATCCTCCTCGGGATTATGAACCCTTGCCCTTCTTGGCTCAACAGGTGCAGCTTCGTTCTCATTAATAGGTTGACAGGCAGCCACTCCAACGAAGGGAGCCTCCCCACTAATAGGCGGTTCAACTTGCCCCCGAGGAGGGACTGCCGGTGCTTGTGGAGCAATAGGTGGCTGCAGAACAGGAGGTGCTTGTGCAATAGGGGGATGGGCAATTCTTTCGGCCATAATGCCCATCATATCCAACATTCGCCGTTCGAATTCATCCAGCCTCCGAGCAAGGTCTTGAGTGGTTAAATTTCCAATTTTGTCCGCCATGGAGGATGAAGTACTAGACGTTGAGAGTGGCTCAAGATCCCAATCAAGCACTAACTCTAGCAATCCAAAAGGCGAATCTGTCTTTACTAATCGACCGTCGGGACCTCTAATCCACTTGGAAGAATCTATGATGGCTAAAAATTTAAATTGTTAGTATGATACGTGTATGACAATATACAATGCATGATCGTGAATTGTGCAGATGGAGTGAAAAAATCAATAAATTGTAATTATGCGATGCAATGCATGAAAATAAATATACTCGTAATGGTATATGTGTGTGAAAAACAATATGCAGGCAAAAGGATATATACACAATATGAAATGTATTTTTTTTATTGTTATTATTTTTTGACATGAATGACATGTGATGTATGTGCATGTTGTGCAGCATTCACAGCCACATGCGAGCAAATAGATCCTTCCAACCTTATTTCTCCCACACACGAGGTCGTGCGGTCTCTTTCCTAGGCGGGCTTTATCCAAGGGTTAACAGGGAACCCAATGGACGCGTATAGTGCACGGTGAGAAGCCGGCAGCATAACAACTCTTAATTTAAAGCACATGCGCATGGATGTTTGACCATTATATATTTAAACAATTCGATTAAATCAAGATGAGCCCATCGGGGCATGAAAGCCTTTGATGAAAATCATCTGATTCAATTGATTTTGTTCAATATATGATGGCCCAAATAGCAAGCACGATATTATGGTACATTTCACCTAGTGGAGGTTTCTATTGCCATTACATGGGCTTCGGTCAAAAGGTGGTGTTACTTTAGGGCTACCCAAGCATGGTCCCTGCCAACAGGCCTAGCTCATCACGAGCGTAACGACCGATCGGGTCACCATTTTATATACCACGATGGTACGAGGCTTGGGCTGGTGATTATCCTTAACACTTCCCCAAATTGAGTGAAAATGAGGTCGTGCTTCAGGAACGCACCGGAGCTAATAGAGGGACCAAACTAGCATATTCTAAAGCTCTAATGAGATGTAATGCAAATGAGAGAAAGCGAATTTATGAATTAAATTTTAACCATAAATGTTAAACGAGGTATTTTCAAATTGAAATCTCAAACCATATCGTCCCCAGTGGAGTCGCCACTGTGACGCGCGCCGGATCCCCGCGGTCGCCCTTCTGACCGCCCGCTCGAGGGCGATCGGGCAATTGTGGGTCCGCTGACAGCTTGCAATAAATCGCAAGTGCGTCTATGTTGGGCAACAAGGAGGTTTCATGGAGTCGCCACCCAATAGAACATTGGGAAAGTTTCTCTCGCCTCGGAGAGCCTAAGACTGCGCTTAGTATCCATTTTGGGCCAACCAGAGGGGTCTTGGAGGGTTAACCTCTCGCCCTAAGGAGCCTAGGATTAACTCTAAAGTCTCATGACACAAGAGGTGTCTTGGAGGGTAAACCTCTCGCCTCTTTGAGCCCAAAGACCAGAGCTGGGTTCGGGATTTCTCATCTATTTCTACCTCGAATACTTTATGATTAAATTTTAATTAACATTGATTCGCTCTCTTTCCACACGATGCAATTGAATTGAAAGGCGCATTTTATTCACTTAAGAGCGTAAAATAAGATAGCATTAAAGCATAAAATAAATTTACAATAAAACTAATGGCAGAATACAACCCTCACTTGTAAATGTGCGATACATGCATAAAACGGGTTATTCATTAACAATAAGGACATTGGTCCTCGCATGCGTTCATTATGGAAAATAATTTTCATGTGATGATTTTATCGGGTAAAAATAGGACATTGGTCCAATTTTATTTAGTAAACATTTCATTTTGGTATAAAACATTTGTGTGGTGGTTCTTTTTAAGAGCGGTCGAAAGCCATTTTTATTATTACAGACCACAGATAAATAAAATAAAAGAATAATTGCATGTTTCTAAATGAATAAATAAACTAATTATCCCAACTGTGCTCCTCGAACGAGTCACATTTGCCACTCTCGGTTACAGTCATGACAGGACAACAATAGCAGTTAGTAATAAACAATTGAATAATTGAAACAATAATAGATGCATAAGCAAATAATTGAATAAAACAAATAAATTAAAGATGATAATCAAAATTAATAATTGACTAAATTAAATGAAACAATAAATAAATGAATGAATAAATAAATGGTTTAATGTATAATTTAATGAATTAAATTAAGTAAAATGATAATAAATTTGGTGTGTTGAAAACCAATAAAAATAATAATATTTATAAATAACAATAATATGAAATAATAATACTAATAATAATAATAGTCACATTAGCCAAATAATAATAACATATTAACTATAATAATTATGAAATGCATATTAAAATAATAACAATAATATAATAATACAATAATAGTTATAATAATTATAATAATAATAAAACATAGAATTAAATAATCACAAATCAATTAAATAATAACATCAACATAAAATTAACACAAATTAGACAACAACAACAACAACAACAACAACAACAAGAATAATAATAATAATAATAATAATAATAATAATAATAATAATAATAATAATATTAACATAACACAAAATACTAATAATAAACAAATATAACAATTAATTAACAATAACCATATAATAACAACAACAACAACAACAACAACAACAACAATAATAATAATAATAATAATAATAATAATAATAATAATAATAATAAGTAAATATAAAAATAACAATAATAAAATAATAAAATAATATTAAAAGAGAATAATAAATAAATATAATAATAATAATAATAATAATAATAATAATAATAATTCAAAAATTAAATAAATAAATATACATAATAACAATAATAATATATTTACATGTAAAATAATATTATATTAGGGAGGAGAGAGAGAGACTCATCGGATTGTCGCCGGAGATTCGCCGGAGCGGCGGTTGACGACACCTCCCACGCCGCCTCGTAGATCGCCTCGTCGGGAGTCCAGATCCGGTAGCCACGCGTCGGAATGTGGTGGCGTTTGGCCGAAAAACGCGATAAAGCGTCACTGTTCTTCACCGGCGTTGTGCCTCGACGCGCCCTCCTCCGGCAAGTGGTGGATGATCGGACGACATGGAGAGGTGCGTCTGGACCTCGACAGTCGAGCGGCGGGGCGCGTGCCTGAATCAGGCGTCGGAGCTGGCCAGCGGAGGCGACGCCTTCTCTCCCTTCTTTTCTTCCTTTTCTTTCTTGTTCCGGCGCTGGTGTGCTGTGGGTTTCCTTGGGTCTGTCCCTCTTTTCCTTTTCCTTATTTCTTTCTTCTTTCTTTCTTTGTTTGGCTCCCTCTCTTTGTTCTTCTCTTCTTGCTCTCACTTTCTTTTTCTTTTCTTCTTTTCCTTTGTTCTCAGCTCCTATGGCTTCTTCTTCTTTTCCTTTTTATTTCTTTGATTTTCTGGGTCTCGGGTTCCCTGTTCTTGCTCTCCCTTTCTCTTCTTTCTCTTTTCTTTTCTCTTTTCTTTTCTTTCTCTTTTCTTCTTGATCTTCCGAGCCCCCCTCTTTTTTACTCATCTCATTCTTTTTATACCCCATATTTAGGGTTAAGGGGTCACAATGGTAATTTCCTCCATAATTCCCTCATTTTCTTCTTTTTAATTAATCTAACTTAATTCAAATAACACACATTAATTAATTAATTTAAACATTACATATTAATTAAACATTACACATTAATATAATTAATCCACTTAATATATAATTTATCTAATTAATTAAACATTTAATCCATTTAAATTATCACACACACACACACACACACACACACATATATATATATATATATATATATATATATATATATATATATATTTATTTAATTAATTATACACTTTAAACTTTAATTATACATGCACTTTAATCACACAATAATATTAATTACTCAAGTAACTAACTACATTAACTAATTAATATTTAATTTCACACACATATTTATTTTCGGAGGGAATAATCAAGGATCAAAAATCACCATTTTCATTTTATGCCGGACTCGGGACCCGGTGTCTACAGCAGGTAAATTAGGAAGTAGCTCATAAACCAATGATTGATTGTCAACTTTGTGATTATGATTTGATGGGGATATGTTTTATATATATATATATATATATATATATATATATATATATATATATATATATATATATATATATATGTATGTATGTATGTATAATAGTTCATGAGAGTAGAAAACGTTGGTCAGCCCTGAAGGCGTGCGTTGGTCAGCCAGTAGCCCAGGAGAGGCGTAAGGTGGTCCCGCAGCTGGGTGGTCCCGTGAATACTCTCAGGTTCAATCTTTACTGTTGATTATTTCTAAGCAAATTTAATAAAGATAATCTATTATGAATAGGTTATCTAAAATTCTCTCTGAAAAGGAACCAGGATCTAGTTCTAATTTGAACCAGGATTTAGGAAATTCTTTAGATATGAATTCTTTAGAAGTAAATATAGATAAGGTAGAACAAGATTTACATAATTGGACTATTCCAAAATAGAATATTAAGACTATATATTCAATAGGAACTTTTGATTTCATGACCAGTTATTCTATTAAAACAAAAGAACAAACTTTACCAATTAATCAAGAGCATGCTAATATTCAATTATCTTCAGGAGAAGCAATTAATAATCATAGAAGAAATAAATATAAGTTTTTACATATAGGAGCTATTCAGATAGCTATTAAACCTTTATTTAGGTTAGGATTAGATGTCCCTATTTTAATGTGCTTAAGAGATGCCAGACATTTAGATTTTTCAAATTCCTTGCTTGCTATGGCAGAAACTAACTTAGCAAATGGACCAGTTTATTTCAATTGTTACCCAGGATTTACTCTAAGTTTATTTAATAGACATTTAATGGATGCATTAACTCTAACAGTAAAAACAAAAAAATTTAAATGTCAAAGAAGAAGTAAAAGCTGTAGCAGTAATTTATAGGGTATATTATAAGGTTATGACAACTTCGATAAACCCAAGATCAGTAAATACCTTAACCAGAAACGAAAATATAATATTTGAAGGAAATAGGGCACACTCTAACATTCAGATACATAAAAGATTAAAATGGGATGAAATTACTAGATCAATTAGGTGGAATCTCCAAGAAATCAATGAACCTAGATTAATAGATATAGATAATCAAGTATCTAGAATAATAGAACATACTGATGGATCTGTAGATATAGATTTTTCAAATACTCCTCAAACAGGTAGACACTCAGTATATTCTAATAATAGACATTCTACTTCTTCTAGTACTTTAAGACGTACCTCCTCAGTCAGAAACTTAGATATTAGAGGAATAAATTTTAGAGGAAATGTCCCTAGGCCTATTTATACAGAAGAAAATGAATCGACAGTTAGCCCAACTAGATCTCAAATGGAAAATTTCTAAATAAATAGTAAAAATGGTTTTCGAAATTAATAAAGAATTTATTAGAGCAGATTTAAAAGCAGATTATAATAAAGAAAAAAGAGAATGGTATTTTAATAATTTTTCCCAAACTGAATTAGAATATTTTAGAAAATTATGGTACGAAGATATGGAAAATCAAAAGATTAATATTCCTTTATTTTTATGGTTTGAAAATTATTGTTACTATAATAATATCAATTATCCATTTAAAAAGGAATTAAGAATGTTAAATAAGGTAGGAAAATTGTGGAACCTATCTAATGACGAAAAGGTTATTTCTGTTCACCCTCCATTAGAAGATATTGTGTTTAGAAAAAATGATAAGGATTATATAGGTATACCTTTTGTAGAGTTAAAAGAAGAAGATTCCAGAGACAATAGAATCCAATATATAATTCTTCAGAACAACTTTAATAATCAAACTTTAGAAACAATGGGTAGTCAATTAAACAGGATAGAAACTATAATAAAAAGACCTCATCCAACTGAAATTATCACAAAGCCCCTTATTATAGAAGAAAAACCATTATTCAAGCCATTTATGTTTACAGAACCCTCTGTTATCTTAAATAAAGAAGAAACTATATTAAGAATCATAAAAGAAAGATTAGGAAATATAAATATTAATTCAAAAATAATTAGAGATAATAAACAAAAGGATAAACAAGTAGCTGTAATAAACCAAGATCAGGATTCAAATTCAGATATAGAATCTTTGGCTGAAATAGAAACTCAAATTAATTTACCCTCAAGCTCTTTAGAAATAAATAAGTTAAGAAGAAATGCACCATTACCTACTACTAGAAATTATTATGCTAGGCCTACTCCACCAGATACTCAATACGAAGAAAGAGATTATCATGCAAACTTTGATGGAAATTCTATTTACGAATGGAATATAGATGGACAATCAGAATATAGAATATTAAATATTTTGCAAGAAATGACTATGGCAGCCAGTGCTTATAGAACTGTAGGAAATAGAGAAAGCCAGGTAACTCAAGCCTTAATTGCAGGGTTTGTAGGACAACTTAAAGGTTGGTGGGATTACTACGTAACCCATGATCAACAGCAAGCTATATTAAAAGCCACTAAGACTGTAATAAAAAGCGAGAATGGAATGGAAATGGAAACAACCAAAGATGATAGTGTTAATACTTTAATTTTTTCTATTATGAAATGTTTTATAGGAGACCAAGTCAGTTTCAAGATAGAAATTCAGAAATACTGCAAAATCTTACCTGTCCAAAATTACAAGATTTTAGATGGTATAAAGATATGTTTTTAACTAAGCTTATGACTAGATCAGATTGTAGTAATGCTTATTGGAAAGAAAGATTTATAGCCGGTCTACCTAAGTTATTTGCTGAAAGAGTTAGAAGCAAGTTAAGAGCAGATTTTCAAGATACAATTCCTTATAAGGATTTAACTTATGGACAAATTATAAATTATATTAACAAAGAGGGATTAGCTATATGTTCAGATATGAAACTAAAAGCAAAATTAAAAAGAGATAATCTTAAGGGAAAATATGAATTAGGAGATTTCTGTCAACAGTATGGGTATGAAAGAATTAGTGCACCATCTTCCAGGATTAAAAGAAAGAATAAAATAAAACGTAAATATAATCCTAAGAAAAGAACTTTTAGACCCAATATAGAACCTGAAAGGCTCAATAAAAGTGGAATTTATCCTAGGAAAAAATCTTATAAACGGCCCAATAAAAAAGATATAATAATTTGCTATAAATGTGGCAGACCAGGACACTATTAAAAAAATTGTAAAATGAAAAAAAGGGTTAATAGTTTAGATGCTTCAGAAGAATTAAAAGAAAAAATTCTGAAATTAGTAATAAATGACTCTTCCTCTGAAACAGAAGAAAATATTTCAGATTATTCTGAAAATGATTTAAATATAATAAGTGAAGAAAGTAATTCTAATAGCGAAACAGAATCAGAAAAATGCATAGGAACTTGCCAATGCAACCACATAAATATACTTAGTAATGAACAAGAATTTTTATTAGATATAATAGATAAAATTAATGACCTAGAAGTTAAAAGGGATTATTTGCTTAGATTAAAAGACCTAGTCAGTCAAATGGAGCAAAAAGATTATAGGCCATATAATTTTCTTGAGATTTGTCAAAGATTTAAAATCCATAAAGAATCCTCTATTCAAGATCTTCAAGAAGAAGTTAAAGATTTAAAACAAAAAATGAAAGTATTAAAAGAGAAAGTTCAATTTTTAGAAGAAGAAAATCTTAAAAGCAGTTTAAGTGAACTATTTAATAATAAGGACAAAGGACAAACATCTACTTCTTTAGTAATTAAAGAACCCGAAAATTAGGACGATTATATTAATAGCATATCTAAAATAAATTATCAAAAATGGTATGTTAAATTAGATCTAGTAATAAGTGATGACTTTCATCTTTCTACCCTAGCTTTAATTGATAGTGGAGTTGATCAAAATTGTATTCAAGAAGGTTTAGTACCCACTAAATATTATTAAAAAACCTCAGAAAGACTAAGTTCAGCTAATGGATCCAAGCTATATATTAAATATAAATTATCTAAAGTAAAAATATGTAATAAAGGATATTGTTATAAAACTCAATTAATTTAAATCAAAAATTTAAATTCGGAATAATTTTAGGAACGCCTTTCTTAACAATGCTATATCCATTTCAGGTTTGTAATAATGGAATAATTACTAAGATCCTAGAAAAGGAAATAATATTTGAATTTGCTTTTCCAATGATTTTAAGAGATATTAATCAGTTAAAAAATAATAATATTCAAGAAATAAACCATATAAAAAATAAGCAAAATGATATAAAGTATTTAATCCAAGAAATAGATGAGAAAAGGACAGAAGCTCAATTAGATAAGAAAGAGATAAAAGAAAAAATAAAAGAGATAGAAAATACTTTTTTAAAAGATGACTGTGCTCCCATACCAAATGCTTTTTGGAATAGAAAAAGTCATATAGTCAGTCTTCCTTACGAACAGAATTTTGATGAAAGAATAATTCCTACTAAATCAAAATCAATACATATGTCAGAAGATTTAGAGAAACTTTGTAGAAAAGAGATCCAAGAGTTAAAAAATAAAGGATTGATTAGAGACTCAAAATTACCATGGTCTTGCTCAGCATTTTATGTTATGAATGAAGCAGAGTTAGAGAGAGGAGTCCCTAGATTAGTTATAAATTACAAACCTTTAAATAAAGTTTTATAGTGGATTAGGTATCCTATTCCCAATAAAAGAGATCTTTTAAAAAGACTTTATAATGCGAAAATATTTTCAAAATTTGATATGAAATCAGGATTTTGGCATATTCAGGTTTTAGAAGAAGATAGATATAAAACCGGATTCAACACCCCTTTTGGCCATTACGAATGGAATGTAATGCCTTTTGGGCTTAAGAATGCCCCATCTGAATTTCAGAATATTATGAATGATATCATCAGACCCATTAATGAATTCTCTATAGTATATATAAATGATGTTTTGATCTTTTCAGAAAATATTAATCAACATTTTAGTCATTTGAAAAAGTTTTATAATATCATCCATAATAATGGATTAGTAATTTCTCTAACAAAAATAAAATTATTTCAGGTAAAAATAAGATTCTTAGGACATAATATTGATAAAGGAGCTATTAGACCAATAGATAGAAGTTTAGAATTTACAGAAAAGTTTCTAGATGAAATTAAAGATAAAAAACAGTTACAAAGATTTTTAGGATATTTGATTCATGTGCTTGACTTTTTTAAAGATTTAGGAAAACTATGTCAACCTCTTTATAATAGATTAAAGAAAAATTCTGAACCATGGACAAAAACACATACTAAAATAATTAAAATGATAAAGTCAAAAGTAAAAAAGTCTTCCCTGTCTTAGTATTCCCCATCCAGAAGCTTTTTTGATAGTAGAAACAGATTGTTGTGATTGTAAAGAATTCGAAATTAAGACAAGATTTATAAAAAATATGATCGAATTTTTATATATTAATATATAAATCAATACATGGAATTTGGTTCTGCCGTTATAACTTCGAATTCTATAATTGATAAATTTATTTCTAATTTATATCAAATAGATTTTTCTTCAGCTGATCAGAGAAATTATCTAAAAACAGAATTAAGAAACTTATTAGGTTGGATAGAAGATAATTCCCATTTAGTAAACAGATCCGGTTATTGTAATTGTCAGTTTACTGATATTAAGAAAAGATTTATACTATATATTTTCTTCCTTGAATTAAATAGCTCTTAATTTAAGAATGCCCGATCCCGTCCGTTTTGGTATAAGAGCCTGGGGGTTAGAGGAGATAGTTTTATTTAAGCTATTTAGAAAGATTATTTTGTAAGCTATTCAGAAAGATTATTTTGGTTAAATTTGTTTTAGAAATAGTTGCAGAACAGATAGTTCATGAGAGTAGGAAACGTTGGTCAGCCCTGAAGGCGTGCGTTGGTCAGCCAGTAGCCCAGGAGAGGCGTAAGGTGGTCCCGTAGCTGGGTGGTGCCGTGAATACTCTCAGGTTCAATCTTTATTGTTGATTATTTCTAAGCAAATTTAATAAAGATAAGCTATTATGAATAGGTTATCTAAAATTCTCTCTGAAAAGGAACTAGGATCTAGTTCTAATTCAAACCAGGATTTAGGAAATTCTTTAGATATGAATTCTTTAGAAGTAAATATAGATAAGGTAGAACAAGATTTACATAATTGGACTATTCCATAATAGAATATTAAGACTATATATTCAATAGGAACTTTTGATTTCATGACCAGTTATTCTATTAAAACAAAAGAACAAACTTTACCAATTAATCAAGAGCATGCTAATATTCAATTATCTTCAGGAGAAGCAATTAATAATCATAGAAGAAATAAATATAAGTTTTTACATATAAGAGCTGTTCAGATAGCTATTAAACCTTTATTTAGGTTAGGCTTAGATGTCACTGTTTTAATGTGCTTAAGAGATGCCAGACATTTAGATTTTTCAAATTCCTTGCTTGCTATGGCAGAAACTAACTTAGCAAATGGACCAGTTTATTTCAATTGTTACCCAGGATTTACTCTAAGTTTATTTGATAGACATTTAATGGATACATTAACTCTAACAGTAAAAAAAAAAAATTTAAATGTCAAAGAAGAAGTAAAAGTTGTAGCAGTAATTTATAGGATATATTATAAGGTTATGACAACTTCGATAAACCCAAGATCAGTAAATACCTTAACCAGAAATGAAACTATAATATTTGAAGAAAATAGGGCACACTCTAACATTCAGATACCTAAAAGATTAAAATGGGATGAAATTACTAGATCAACTAGGTGGAATCTTTAAGAAATCAGTGAACCTAGATTAATAGATATAGATAATCAAGTATCTGGAATAATAGAACATACTGATGGATCTGTAGATATAGATTTTTCAAATACTCCTCAAACAGGTAGACACTCAGTATATTCTAATAATAGACCTTCTACTTCGTCTTGTACTTTATGACGTACCTCCTCAGTCAGAAACTTAGATATTAGAAGAATAGATTTTAGAGGAAATGTCCCTAGGCCTATTTATACAGAAGAAAATGAATCGACAGTTAGCCCAACTAGATCTCAAGTGGAAAATTTCTAAATAAATAGTAAAAATGGTTTTCAAAATTAATAAAGAATTTATTAGAGCAGATTTAAAAGCAGATTATAATATAGAAAAAAGAGAATGGTATTTTAATAATTTTTCCCAAACTGAATTAGAATATTTTAGAAAATTATGGTACGAAGATATGGAAAATCAAAAGATTAATATTCCTTTATTTTTATGGTTTGAAAATTATTGTTACTATAATAATATCAATTATCCATTTGAAAAGGAATTAAGAATGTTAAATAAGGTAGGAAAATTGTGGAACCTATCTAATGATGAAAAGGTTATTTCTGTTCACCCTCCATTAGAAGATATTGTGTTTAGAAAAAATGATAAGGATTATATAGGTATACCTTTTGTAGAGTTAAAAGAAGAAGATTCCAGAGATAAAAGAATCAAATATATAATTCTTCAGAACAACTTTACTAATCAAACTTTAGAAACAATGGGTAGTCAATTAAACAGGATAGAAACTATAATAAAAAGACCTCATCCAACTGAAATTATCACAAAGCCCCTTATTATAGAAGAAAAACCATTATTCAAGCCATTTATGTTTACAGAACCCTCTGTTATCTTAAATAAAGAAGAAACGATATTAAGAATCATAGAAGAAAGATTAGGAAATATAAATATTAATTCAAAAATAATTAGAGATAATAAACAAAAGGATAAACAAGTAGCTGTAATAAACCAAGATCAGGATTCAAATTCAGATATAGAATCTTTGGCTGAAATAGAAACTCAAATTAATTTACCCTCAAGCTCTTTAGAAATAAATAAGTTAAGAAGAAATGCACCATTACCTACTACTAGAAATTATTATGCTTGGCCTACTCCACCAGATACTCAATACGAAGAAAGAGATTATCATGCAAACTTTGATGGAAATTCTATTTACGAATGGAATATAGATGGACAATCAGAATATAGAATATTAAATATTTTGCAAGAAATGACTATGGCAGCCAGTGCTTATAGAACTGTAGGAAATAGAGAAAGCCAGGTAACTCAAGCCTTAATTGCAGGGTTTGTAGGACAACTTAAAGGTTGGTGGGATTACTACGTAACCCATGATCAACAGCAAGCTATATTAAAAGCCACTAAGACTGTAATAAAAAGTGAGAATGGAATGGAAATGGAAACAACCAAAGATGATAGTGTTAATACTTTAATTTTTTCTATTATGAAATGTTTTATAGGAGACCCAAGTCAGTTTCAAGATAGAAATTCAGAAATACTGCAAAATCTTACCTGTCCAAAATTACAAGATTTTAGATGGTATAAAGATATGTTTTTAACTAAGCTTATGACTAGATCAGATTGTAGTAATGCTTATTGGAAAGAAAGATTTATAGCCGGTCTACCTAAGTTATTTGCTGAAAGAGTTAGAAGCAAGTTAAGAGCAGATTTTCAAGATACAATTCCTTATAAGGATTTAACTTATGGACAAATTATAAATTATATTAACAAAGAGGGATTAGCTATATGTTCAGATATGAAACTAAAAGCAAAATTAAAAAGAGATAATCTTAAGGGAAAATATGAATTAGGAGATTTCTGTCAACAGTATGGGTATGAAAGAATTAGTGCACCATCTTCCAGGATTAAAAGAAAGAATAAAATAAAACGTAAATATAATCCTAAGAAAAGAACTTTTAGACCCAATATAGAACCTGAAAGGCTCAATAAAAGTAGAACTTATCCTAGGAAAAAATCTTATAAACGGCCCAATAAAAAAGATATAATAATTTGCTATAAATGTGGCAGACCAAGACACTATTAAAAAAATTATAAAATGAAAAAAAGGGTTAATAGTTTAGATGCTTCAGAAGAATTAAAAGAAAAAATTCTGAAATTAGTAATAAATGACTCTTCCTCTGAAACAGAAGAAAATATTTCACATTATTCTGAAAATGATTTAAATATAATAAGTGAAGAAAGTAATTCTAATAGCGAAACCAAATCAGAAAAATGCATAGGAACTTGCCAATGCAACCACATAAATATGCTCAGTAATGAACAAGAATTTTTATTAGATATAATAGATAAAATTAATGACCCAGAAGTTAAAAGGGATTATTTGCTTAGATTAAAAGACCTAGTCAGTCAAAGGGAGCAAAAAGATTATAGGCTATATAATTTTCTTGAGATTTGTCAAAGATTTAAAACCGATAAAGAATCATCTATTCAAGATCTTCAAGAAGAAGTTAAAGATTTAAAACAAGAAATGAAAGTATTAAAAGAGAAAGTTAAATTTTTATAAGAAGAAAATCTTAAAAGCAGTTTAAGTGAACTATTTAATAATAAAGAACAAAGGACAAGCATCTACTTCTTTAGAAATTAGAGAACCCGAAAATCCGGACGATTATGTTAATAGCATATCTAAAATAAATTATCAAAAATGGTATGTTAAATTAGATATAGTAATAAGTGATGACTTTCATCTTTCTACCCTCGCTTTAATTGATAGTGGAGCTGATCAAAATTGTATTCAAGAAGGTTTAGTACCCACTAAATATTATGAAAAAACCTCAGAAAGACTAAGTTCAGCTAATGGATCCAAGCTATATATTAAATATAAATTATCTAAAGTAAAAATATGTAATAAAGGATATTGTTATAAAACTCAATTAATTTTAATCAAAAATTTAAATTCGGGAGTAATTTTAGGAACGCCTTTCTTAACAATGCTATATCCATTTCAGGTTTGTAAGAATGGAATAATTACTAAGATCCTAGAAAAGGAAATAATATTTGAATTGCAATGATTTCAAGAGATATTAATCTGTTAAAAAATAATAATATTCAAGAAATAAACATTATAAAAAATAAGCAAAATCATATAAAGTATTTAATCCAAGAAATAGATGAGAAAAGGACAGAAGCTCAATTAGATAAGAAAGAGATAAAAGAAAAAATAAAAGAGATAGAAAATACTTTTTTAAAAGACGACTGTGCTCCTATACCAAATGCTTTTTGGAATAGAAAAAGTCATATAGTTAGTCTTCCTTATGAACAGAATTTTGATGAAAGAATAATTCCTACTAAATCAAAAGCAATACATATGTCAGAAGATTTAGAGAAACTTTGTAGAAAAGCGATCCAAGAGTTAAAAAACAAAGGATTGATTAGAGACTCAAAATTACCATGGTCTTGCTCAGCATTTTATGTTATGAATGAAGCAGAATTAGAGAGAGGAGTCCCTAGATTAGTTATAAATTATAAACCTTTAAATAAAGTTTTACAGTGGATTAGGTATCCTATTCCCAATAAAAGAGATCTTTTAAAAAGACTTTATAAATTATTTTCAAAATTTGATATGAAATCAGGATTTTGGCAGATTCAGGTTTTAGAAGAAGATAGATATAAAACCGGATTCAACACCGCTTTTGGCCATTACGAATGGAATGTAATGCCTTTTGGGCTTAAGAATGCCCCATCTGAATTTCAGAATATTATGAATGATATCATCAGACCCATTAATGAATTCTCTATAGTATACATAGATGATGTTTTGATCTTTTCAGAAAATATTAATCAACATTTTAGTCATTTGAAAAAGTTTTATAATATCATCCATAATAATGGATTAGTAATTTCTCCAATAAAAATAAAATTATTTCAGGAAAAAATAAGATTCTTAGGACATAATATTGATCAAGGAGCTATTAGACCAATAGATAGAAGTTTAGAATTTACAGAAAAGTTTCCAGATGAAATTTAAGATAAAAAAGACTTACAAAGATTTTTAGGATGTTTGAATTATGTGCATGACTTTTTTAAAGATTTAGGAAAACTATGTCAACCTCTTTATAATAGATTAAATAAAAATCCCGAACGATGGACAGAAACACGTACTAAAATAATTAAAATGATAAAATCAAAAGTAAAACTTCCCTGTCTTAGTATTCCCCATCCAGAAGCTTTTTTGATAGTAGAAACAGATGCTAGTGATATAGGATATGGAGGAATTTTAAAACAAAAAAGTAATAATAAGGAAAAATTAGTCAGATATTACTTAGGAAGCTAGAATAATACTCAGAGAAATTATTCTGCAATTAAAAAAGAAATTTTAAGCATAGTTTCATGCATCATGAAATTTGAAGACGATTTATACATGAAATTTTTTTTACTAAGGATAGATTGTCTTTCAGCAAAACATATTTTAGAAAAAGATGTTAAAAATTTAATTTCTAAACAGATTTTTGCCAGATGGCAAGCCCTTCTTAGTAATTTTGGTTTTGAAATAGAATTTATAAAAGGATAAAATAATTGTTTACCTGATTTCCTTTCTCGTGAGATTTTACAGGGAAAATGAATAACAAGAAGGTTTTAAGTAAAGCAAGCATTTCAAATCAGAATAATAATCAGAATGTCAATACTAATCAGATGATTCCAGTTTCTCCAAATCGTTTTTCTCCTTTGTCACCCAGACCTAGAGCAATTACTCCATAGTTTTTTCCACCTGTATCCTCAACCTTAATCAGAACTCCACCTTTGATCCCTCCTTCTACCTTTATTCCTCCAACTTTTTCTACTATAGTATCTATCCCAACCTTTGCCTCATCATCCTCATCTCCCAGAAAGCCCTCGTCAGTTTATCTTTTAAACCCTCGCAGGAAATTTATTAAAGTTCTGGAACCGGAAGAGCAAAGTTTAATAGAAAATCAGAGTTTTTATAAATTGATCGAATTTATTTTTTCAAAAGGTTTCCATTTTTTAGAAGAATGTCCAGACAAAGCCAGAGAGTTTTATGAAATGATCTTAATTGATACTGATTCAGTGGTTATTGAGCACAATTATAATCAAGATTCTACCAAAATCAACTACAGCAAAGTAAAGATCTTCAGCATTATGACTTTGGTAGAATGGGGTATGAAACCGTATACCAACAAAGTTTTGACCGGATATTCTGCAAGAAGTCATTATAATTATTACGATTATTAGGAAGCTTGGTTCAAAGCATTCTATCTTAGGAATTATAATCATTCATGGTTCTTTTGTTTTTCTAACAAGTTCTCAGGTTTTTACCCAAATTGGTTCCTTAGATGGTTTGATTTTATGGGACCAATAGATGCCATATTTCCTCAGCAAGTACTTCAGGGATTTGAAAGATATAAAGAGTAGCATCAGACTAAGCTAAACGATTCCTTGCTTCAGTTTTGTAATGAGTTTAAAATACCATGGATAATTACTTGGAATTACCATGTTTCTACAGACTCAGTAATTCCTATCCTCTACCGAGAATATCATGTCAAGTGGTGGGACTCTTTTCAAGAATGCAGAGACAATTTAGAAGCAGTAAGACATAAATTTGATAACGACAAATTTTCTTATCAGACTCCACATCTTTAGAATAAGGGACAAATACATTCAGAATCCACTTCAGAATTCACAGCTAGCAAGCACCATCTTATCAGCCTCTTATCCTCTGCCACATCAGAACAAGAAGTTGCTACCATCCTCAGTCAGGCAACTTCTGAGAAAGGAAATTCCTCCGCTGAGGAAGTGACCCCAGCACTACGACATTTTATCGATTCTCAGGATCCATATGATGATGTAATATTGTAAAAAAAAAAAGTTTTTACTAACCTTTTTGCAGGTACTCAACAGTAAAGATTCTCCAATAATGCTACTCTCCAGCTCAAAAGACAATTCAAATGGCCGACAAAAGAAAGAATCTTCAAAAGCTTTAAGGCGCATTATTTTTCAGATGATTCATCTCTCCATTATTCAAACACTATCTCTATTATTCATAAAACTCCAAGTGACTCAGCATTCCACAACACATTATCAGAAGCTAATAGCAGATAAGGTTTTAATAATTGAGATTCCTTCTTATCTATCAAGGACAGCTCATTAATTCGAGAATGATCTTCTTCAGCTTATATAATCCGTCTTCTTCATCAGAGTGAGGCAGAGCCTTTTCTTTGAAAAGAAAAATTAGAGAGAATAAAGAAAAACCCTTAATAATATCCACTTCCCATTGTAACAAGTCATTAGATCTACAACTAGTATTTACCAGAAAGTGTTCATGTATTCCAGCCTCATCTTCTTCTTGTAATATTTCAACAGAATATAATACATCAGGTATATTTTAAAAAATTATGAGTTATTTTGTTAATCATTTTATTGATGCTTTATCTTCATTAGATTTTTCAGAAAATGAAGAAAGGGCTTTACTCAAGCAAGAACTGTTAAGTTTAAGAACAATTTTAACTCATCAGCATAATGAATTACATTTAGATGGTTTTTGCGACTGTCAAGATTTTATTCAAAAGTTAAATTTAATTGAATTTCTTTTATCATTTTTGCAAAATATTTCTTAAAATATTTTGATATGGCTTTACCAATTGAAGATATTAATATGTTTTCAGATTCATCTACTTCATCAGAATCATCTTCATCATCAAATGCACCTGCATATGAAAGTTATGTAGATGATTTTATTGATAAATTAGGAATGGTAACATTAGAAAATAAAAACTCTAGAATATATTTAAAATCAGAACTTGAAAGACATTTAAAATTTATTGAAGAAGAAAGAAAAATATTGCATGAAACAAATTGTTGTGATTGTAAAGAATTCGAAATTAAGACAAGATTTATAAAAAATATGATCGAATTTTTATATATTAATATATAAATCAATACATGGAATTTGATTCTGCCGTTATAACTCCTAATTCTATAATTGATAAATTTATTTCTAATTTATATCAAATAGATTTTTCTTTAGCTGATCAGAGAAATTATCTAAAAACTGAATTAAGAAACTTATTAGGTTGGATAGAAGATAATTCCCATTTAGTACACAGATCCGGTTATTGTAATTGTCAGTTTACTAATATTAAGAAAAGATTTATACTATATATGATTTTCTTCCTTGAATTAAATACCTCTTAAATACATACATACATATATATATAGATACATACATATATATATATATACATATATATATAGATACATACATATATATATACATACATATATATATATATATACATATACATATATACATACATACATACATATATATACATATACGTATACATATACATATATACATACATACATACATACATATATGTATATATATATATATATATATATATATATATATATATATGTATATATATATATATATATACATATATATATATATATATGTATATATATATATATATATATATATATATATATATATATACATATATATATATATATATATACATATATATATATATACATATACATATACATATATACATATATACATATACAGACGGGATCGGTCATTTTAAGAAGTATAAGAGGGGTATTAAGAGGTATTTAATTCAAGAAAAAATATCATATATAATATAAATCTTTTCTTAATATTAAAAAACCTATAATCACAGTAACCATTCCTATGTACATTATTGGAATTATCTTTTACACAACCTAATAAACTTCTTAATTCTGCTTTCAAATAATTTCTTTGATCAGCTGAAGAAATATCTATTTGCATAAAATTAGAAATAAAATTATCAATTATAGAATTAGGGTTTATAGCAGTATTATGAAGATTTATATTTTGATTCATGTATTAATATCTAAAAACTCAATTATGTTTTTTACAAATCTTGTTTTAATTTCGAATTCTTTGCAGCCACAATAATCTGTTTCATGTAATATATTTCTTTCTTCTTCTATAAATTTTAAATGTTTTTCAAGTTCTGATTTTAAATATAACATTGCATTTCTATTATCTAAACTAACCATTCCTAATGAATCTATAAATTGATCTATATAGTTCTCATATGCAGGTGCATTTGATGATGAAGATTTGTCTGATGAAGAAGATGAATCTGAAAGCATATTAATATCTTCTATTGGTAAAGCCATAGGTCAAACTTTTTCTAAGATATATCTTGCAGAAATGATAAAAGAAGTTCAATTAAATTTAATTTTTGAATAAAATCCTGACAATCGCAAAAACCGTCTAAATGTAATTCATTATGCTGATGAGTTAAAACTGTTCTTAAACTTAACAGTTCTTGCCTGAGTAAAGCCCTTTCTTCATTTTCTGAAAAATCTAATGAAGATAAAGCGTCAATAAAACGATTTACAAAATAACTCATAATTTTCAAAATATACCTGATGTATTATATTCTGTTGAAATATTACAAGATAAGGATGAAGTTGGAATACATGAACATTGCCTGGTAAATACTAGTTGTAGATCTAATGATTTGTTATAATGGGAAGTGGATATTTTTAAAGGTTTTTCTTTATTTTCTCTAATTTTTCTTTTTAAAGAAAAGGCTTTACTTTCTCTGGTGCTAATGATCTGAATTTATAATGGTCTGAAGATTATTCGAGAGTCTTGAATTATTTGAGTCGGATAAGCTATCTTTTATTGATAATTTTTGAAGATTTTGTCGGCTATCTGATCTTTCTTTTGATAAAGTTCTTTTGGATGCTGGTGAATAATGAAGATAGTGCGTCTGATAATACAAAATTATATCCTCGTATGGATCCTGAGAATCGACAAAGTGTCGTGGTGCTGGGGCCACTTCTTCTGTGTAGGAATTTCCTTTTTCTGAAGTTGCCTGACTGAGGATGGCAGCTACTTCTTGTTCTAACGTGGCTGATGATAAAAGACTGATAAGGTGATGCTTGTTAGCTGTAAACTCTGGGCTGGATTCTGATTGGATTTGTCCCTTATTTTAAAGATGTGGACTCTGATAAGAAAATTTGTCGTTATCAAATTTTTCTTTGACTGCTTCTAGATTAGCTCTAATTTCTTGAAAAGAGTCCCACCATTTTACACGGTATTCTCGGTAGAGGATGGGAACGGTTGAGTCTGTTGAGACGTGATAATTCCAAGTAATTATCCATGGGATTTTGAACTCGTTGCAAAATTTAAGTAAAGAGTCATTTATCTTGGTCTGATATTGCTCTTTATATTTTCTATATCCCTGAAGAACTTGAGAAGGAAAAATAGCTTCGACTGGTCCCATGAAATGAAACCATCTAAGGAACCAATTTGGGTAGAATCCTAAGAACTTGTGAAAAAAGTAAAAGAACCAAGAATGATTACAATTTCTGAGATAAAATTCTCTAAACCAAGCTTCCTGGTAATCATAGTAACTGTAATGTCGCCTTGCAGAGTATCCTATTAAGACTTTATTGGTATAAGGCTTCAAACCCCATTCTGCTAGGGTCATGATTTTGAAGATTTTTGCCTTGCTATAATTTATCTTGGAAGAGTCCTGATTATAATTATGTTCAATGATAACTAAATCTGTATCGATTAAGATCATTTCGTAGAATTCTCTGGTTTTGTCTGGGCATTCTTCTAGAAAATGAAAACCTTTTGAAAATATAAATTCAATTAACTTATAAAAACTCTGATTCTCTATCAAGCTCTGTTCTTCTGGTTCTAAAACTTTAATAAATTTTCTGTGAGGATTCAGAATATAAACTGATGAAGATTTTCTGGGAGATGACGAAGATGAGGCCAAATTTGGGGTAGAAACTATAGTAGAAAAGGTTGGAGGTCTAACTAAGGCTGAAGAAATTGGTGGAGGAAACCAGGGTGTATTGGGTCTAGGTCTAAGAGTTAAAGGTGCAAACCTGTTTGGTGATACTGGAATCATCTGATTAGTATTAACAGTCTGATTATTATTCTGATTTGAAATACTTGCTTTACTAAGCACCTTCTTATTATTCATTTTCCCTGTAAAAACTCACGGGAAAGAAAATCAGGCAAACAATTATTCCGTCCTTTAATAAATTCTATTTCGAAATCAAAATTACTAAGAAGGGCTTGCCATCTGGCAAAAATCTGTTTAAAAATTAAATTTTTAACATCCTTCTCTAAAATATTTTTTGCTGAAAGATAATATATTCTAAGCAAAAATCTTTTCATGTATAAATCATTTTCAAATTTTATGATGCATGAAACAATGCTTAATATTTCCTTTTTAATAGTAGAATAATTTCTTTGAGTATTATTCCAACTACCTGAATAATATCGTACTAGTTCTTCCTTATTATTTCTTTTTTGTTTAAGTATTCCTCCAAAACCTATATCACTGGCATCTGTTTCTACAATTAGAAAGACTTCTGGATGTGGGATACTAAGACATGGGAGGTTTTTTACTTTTGCTTTTATCATTCTAACTATTTTAGTATGTGTTTCTGTCCATGGTTTAGGATTTTTCTTTAATCTATTATAAAGAGGTTGACATAATTTTTCTAAATCTTTAAAAAAGTCATGCACATAATTTAAACATCCTAAAAATCTTTATAACTGTTTTTTGTCTTTAATTTCATCTGGAAATTTTTGTGTAAATACTAAACTTCTATTTATAGGTCTAATGGCTACTTGATTAATATCATGTCCTAAGAATCTGACTTTTACCTGAAATAATTTTATTTTTGTAGGAGAAATTACTAGTCCATTATTATGAATAATATTTTAAAACTTCTTTAAATGACTGAAATGCTGATTAATATTTTCTAAAAAAATCAAAACATCATCTATCTAGACTATAGAAAATTCATTAATGGGTCTGATAATATCATTCATAATATTCTGAAATTCAGATGGGGCATTTTTAAGTCCAAAAGGCATTACGTTCCATTCGTAATGGCCAAAAGGGGTGTTGAATTCGGTTTTATATCTATCTTCTTCTAAAACCTGAATCTGCCAAAATCCTGATTTCATATCAAATTTCGAAAATATTTGCGCATTATAAAGTCTTTCTAAAAGATCTCTTTTATAGGGAGTAGGATACCTAATCCATTGTAAAACTTTATTCAAAGGTTTATAATTTATAACTAATCTAGGGACTCCTCTTTCTAATTCTGCTGCATTCATAACATAAAATGCTGAGCAAGACCATGGTGATTTCGAGTCTCTAATTAATCTTTTATTTTTTAACTCTTGTATTTCTTTTCTACAAAGTTTTTCTAAGTCTTCTGACATGTGTATTGCTTTTGATTTAGTAGGGATATTTCTTTCATCAAAATTCTGTTCATAAGGAAGACTGACAATATGACTTTTCCTATTCCAAAAAGCATTTGGTATAGGAGCACAGACATCTTTTAAAAAAGTATTTTCTATCTCTTTTATTTTTTCTTTTATTTCTTCTTTGTCTAATTGAGCTTTTGTTCTTTTCTCATCTATTTCTTGAATTAAATATCTTATATAATTCTGTTTATTTTTTATAAGGTTTATTTCCTGAATATTATTATTTTTTAATTGATTAATATCTCTTGAAACCATTGGAAAAGCAAATTCAAATAATATTTCCTTTTCTAGTATTTTAGTAATTATTCCATTATTACTAACCTGAAATGGATAAAGCATTGTTAAGAAAGGCGTTCCTAAAATTACTCCTGAATTTAAATTTTTGATTAAAATTAATTGAGTCTTGTAACAATATCCTTTATTACACATTTTTACTTTAGATAATTTATATATAATATATAGCTTGGATCCATTAGCAGAACTTAGTCTTTCTGAGGTTTTTTCATAATATTTAGTGGGTACTAAACCTTCCTAAACACAGTTTTGATCAGCTCCACTATCAATTAATGCTAGTGTAGAAAGATGAAAGTCATCACTTATTACTATATCTAATTTAACATACCATTTTTGATAATTTACTTTAGATATGCTATTAACATAATCGTCCTGATTTTCGGGTTCTTTAATTAAAGAAGTAGATGCTTGTCCTTTGTCTTTATTATTAAATATTCTACTTAAACTGCTTTTAAGATTTTCTTCTTCTAAAAATTGAACTTTATCTTTTAATATTTTTATTTCTTGTTTTAAACCTTTAACTTCTTCCTGAAGATCTTAAATAGAAGATTCTTTATTAGTTTTAAATCTCTGACAAATCTCAAGAAAATTATATGGCCTATAATCTTTTTGCTCTCTTTGACTGACTAGGTCTTTTAATCTAAGCAAATAATCCTTTTTAACTTCTGGATCATTAATTTTATCTATTATATCTAATAAAAATTCCTGTTCATTACTAAGCATATTTATGTGGTTACACTGGCAAGTTCCTATGCATTTTTCTGATTCGGTTTCGCTACTAGAATAATTTTCTTCACTTATTATATTTAAATCATTTTTTGAATAATCTGAAATATTTCCTTCTGTTTCAGAGGAAGAGTCGTTTATTACTAGTTTCAGAATTTTCTCTTTTAATTCTTCTGAAGCATCTAAACTATTAACCCTTTTTTTCATTTTACAATTTTTTGAATAGTGTCCTGGTCTGCCACATTTATAGCAAATTATTATATCTTTCTTATTGGGCCGTTTATTATAAGATTTTTTCTTAGGATAAGTTCTACTTTTATTGGGCCTTTCTGGTTCTATTTTGGGCCTGAAAGATCTTCTCTTAGGATTATATCTACATTTTATTTTATTCTTTCTTTTAATCCTGGATGAAGGTGCACTAATTCTTTCATACCCATACTGTTGACAAAAATCTCATAATTCATTTTTTCCCTTAAGATTTTCCCTTTTTAATTTCGCTTTTAATTTCATATTTGAACATATAGTTAATCCTTCTTTGTTAATATAATTTATAATTTGTCCATAAGTTAAATCTTTATAAGGAATTGTATCTCGAAAATCTATTCTTAACTTACTTCTAACCCTTTCAGCAAATAACTTAGGTAAATCGGCTATAAATCTTTCTTTCTAATAAGCATTACTACAATTTGATCTAGTCATGACTTTAGTTAAAAACATATCTTTATACCATCTAAAATCTTGTAATTTTTGACAAGTAAGATTTTGCAATATTTCTGAATTTCTATCTTGAAACTGACTTGGGTCTCCTATGAAACATTTCATAATAGAAAAAATCAAAGTATTAACACTATCATCTATGGTTGTTTCCGTTTCCATTTCATTTTCTCTTTTTACTATAGTCTTTGTAGCTTTTAAAATAGCTTGCTGTTGATCATGGGTTATATAGTAATCCCACCAACCTTTAAGTTGTCCTACAAATCCTACAATTAAGGCTTGAGTTACTTGGCTCTCTCTATTTCCTACAGTTCTATAGGCACTAGCTGCCATAGTCATTTCTTGCAAAATATTTAATATCCTATATTCTGATTGTCCATCTATATTCCATTCGTAAACTGAATTTCCATCACAGTTTGCATGATAATCTCTTTCCTCAAATTGAGTATCCGGTAGAGTAGGTCTAGCATAATAATTTCTAGTAGTAGGTAAGGGTGCATCCCTTCTTAACTTATTTATTTCTAAAGGGCTTAAAGGTAAATTAAATTGGGTTTCTATTTCAGCCAAAGGTTCTATATCTGAATTAGAATCCTGATCTTGGTTTATTGCAGCTACTTATTTATCTTTTTGTTTATTATCTTTAATTATTTTTGAATTAATATTTATATTTCCCAATCTTTCTTCTATTTGTCTTAATATATTTTCTTTTTATTTAGGATAACAGCGGGTTCGGTAAACATAAATGGTTTGAATAATTGTTTTTCTTCTATAATAAGAGGCTTTGGGGTGATAATTTCAGTTGGATGAGGCCTTTCTATTATAGTTTCTATCCTGTTTAGTTGACTACCCATTGTTTCTAAAGTTTGATTAGTAAAGTTTTTCTGAAGAATTATATATTGAATTCTTTTGTCTCGAGAATCTTCGTCTTTTAATTCTATAAAGGGTATGCCTATGTAATCCTGATCATTTTTTTTCTAAATACAATATCTTCTAATAGAGGGTGTATAGAAATAATTCTTTCATCATTAGCTAAATTCCAAAGTTTTCCTACTTTATTTAACATTCTTAATTCCTTGTTAAACGGATAATTAATATTATTATGATAACAATAATTTTCAAACCATAAAAATAAAGGAATATTAACCTTTTGATTTTCCATATCTTCGTACCATGATTTTCTAAATTTTTTTAATTCAATTTGAGAAAAATTACTAAAATACCATTCTCTCTTTTCTTTATTATAATCTGCTTTTAAATCAGCTCTAAGAAATTCTTTGTTAATTTCAAAGACCATTTTTTCTTTTGTCATTTAGAAATTTTCCATTTGCGATCTAGTTGGACTAACTGTAGACTCATTTTCTTCTATGTAAATAGGCCTAGGAATATTTCCCCTAAAATCTATTCCTCTAATATCAAGATTTCTTGCATAAGAAGTACGTCTTAAAGTACTAGCTGAAGTAGAGGGTCTATTATTAGAATATACTGAGTGTCTTCCTGATTGAGGAGTATTTGAAAAATCTATATCTACAGATCCATCAGTATGTTCTATTATTCTAGAGACTTGATTATCTATATCTATTAATCTAGGCTCACTAATTTCCTGAAGATTCCACCTAGTTGATCTAGTGATTTCATCCCATTTTAATCTTTTAGGTATCTGAATATTAGAATATGCCCTATTTCCCTCAAATATGATAGTTTCATTTCTAGTTAAAGTATTCACCGATCTTGGATTTATTGAAGTGGTCATTACGTTATAATATATTCTATAAATTACTGCTACAACTTTAACCTCTTCTTGAACATTCAAATTTTTTGTTTTTACTGTCAAGGTTAAAGTATCCATTAAATGTCTGTCATACAAACTTAAAGTAAATCCTGGGTAACAATTAAAATAAATTGGCCCATTAGCTAAATTAGTTTCGGCCATAGCAAGCAAAGAATTTGAAAAATCTAAATGTCTGGCGTCTCTTAAGCACATTAGAACAGGGACATCTAATCCTAATCTGAATAAAGGCTTAATGGCTATCTGAACAGCTCCTATATGTAAAAATTTATATTTATTTCTCCTATGATTATTAATTGCTTCTCCTAAAAATAATTGAATATTAGCATGTTCCTGATTAATAGGTAAAGTTTGTTTAGTGGTTTTAATGGAATAACTAGACATGAAATCAAAAGTTCCTATTGAATATATAATTTTAATATTTTATTTTGGAATAGTCCAATTATGTAAATCTTGTTCTACTTTATCTATATTAACTTCTACATAATTCATATATAAAGAATTTCCTAAATCCTGGTTCGAATTAGAACTAGATCCTAGTTCTTTTTCAGAGAGAATTTTAGATAACCTATTCATAATAACTTATCTTAATTAAATTCGCTTAAAAATAATTAACAGTAAAGATTGAACCTGAGGGGATTAGCTATATGTTCTGACATGAAACTTAAAGCAAAACTAAAAAGAGAAAATATTAATAGTAGAAAAGAGCTAGGAGATTTTTGTCAACAATATGGTTATGAAAGAATTAGTGCACCCTCTTCTAAAATAAAAATAAAAAATAAAATAAGACGAAAATATAGCTCTAAGAGAAGAACCTTTAGGCCCAATTTAGTATTAGAAAAACCAGAAAGGCCCAGTAACAGAAAAACTTATTCCAAGAAAAAATCTTATAAGAGTAAAAAACCCCATAAAAAAGATATAATAATTTGTTACAAATGTGGAAGACCAGGACACTATTCAAAAAATTGTAAAATGAAAGGAAGAGTAAATAATTTAGATGCTTCAGATGAATTAAAAGAAAAAATTATGAAACTAGTAATAAATGATTCTTCAGAAGAGTCTATCAGAAGATTATTCTGAAAATGATTTGAATAATATAAGTGAAAACGATTCTAGTAATAATGATTCAGAATCTTGTGAATGTATAGGAACTTGTCAATGTAGTCAAATAAACATGATTAATAATGAACAAGAATTTTTATTGGGTATTATAGATAAGATAGATGATCCAGAAATAAAAAAGGATTATTTAATTAAACTTAAAGAATTAATAGGATAAAGGGAGCAAAAAGATTATAAACCTTATAATTTCTCAGAAATTTATCAAAGGTTTAAACAAGTTAATAACAAATCTTCTATTCAAGACCTACAAGAAGAAGTCAAAAATCTTAAACAAGATATAAGTATTTTAAAAAACAAAGTACAATACTTAGAAGAAGAAAATTTAAAAACAAGTCTCAGTAGCTTATTTCATAATAAAAGCCAAGCATCTACGTCTTTAGTTATTAATGAATCAGAAAGCAAAAATGATTATATTAATAGCATATCTAGAATAAATTATCAAAAATGATATGTAAAATTAGATATAGTCATAAATGATGGTTTTCATCTTTCCACCTTAGCATTAATAGATAGTGGTGCAGATCAAAATTGTATTCAGGAAGGTTTAGTTCCAACAAAATATTATGAGAAAACTTCAGAAAGATTAAGCTCCGCTAGTGGTTCAAAATTATATATTAAGTATAAATTATCTAAGGTCAAAGTTTGTAACAAAGGATATTGTTATAAAACTCAATTAATATTAATTAAAAACTTAAATTCAGGAGTAATATTAGGAACACCTTTTTTAACTATGTTATACCCTTTTCAAGTTAATAGTAACGGATTATCCACCATTGTTTTAGGAAAAGAAATTTTATTTGAATTTGCCTTTCTTATGACTATAAGAGATATTAATCAATTAAAAGATAACATTCAAGAAATAAATCTTATTAAGAAAAATAAACTAAATCATATAAAATATTTAATTCAAGAAATAGATGAAAAAAGAATAGAAAATCAGTTAGAAAAAGAAGGAGTAAAAGAAAAGATTAAAGAAATAGAAAATACTTTTTTGAAAGACGTTTGTGCTCCTGTTCCTAACGCATTTTGGAATAGGAAAAGTCATATAGTCAGTTTACCTTATGAAAAAGATTTTGATGAAAAGAAGATTCCCACTAGATCCAAAGCCATACACATGTCAGAAGATTTAGAAAAGTTTTGTAGAAAAGAAATTCAAGAATTGAAAAGTAAAGGATTAATTAGAGACTCAAAATCTCCATGGTCCTGTTCAGATTTTTATGTTATGAACGCAGCAGAATTAGAAAGAGGAGTCCCTAGATTAGTTATAAATTATAAGCCTTTAAATAAAGTTTTACAATGGATTAGATATCCAATTCCCAATAAAAGAGATCTTCTAAAAAGATTATATAATGCAAAAATATTTTCTAAATTCGATATGAAATCAGGTTTTTGGCAAATACAAATTTTGGAAAAGGATAGATATAAAACAGGATTTAATACTCCCTTTGGACATTACGAATGGAATGTAATGCCTTTTGGTTTAAAAAATGCCCCATCAGAATTTTAGAATATTATGAATGATATTATCAGACCTATTAATGAATTTTCCATAGTCTATATTGATGATGTCTTAATTTTCTCAGAAAATATTAATCAACATTTTAATCATTTGAAAAAAATTCTATAATATTATTCATAATAATGGATTAGTTATTTCTCTAACAAAAATAAAATTATTTCAAATAAAGGTAAGATTCTTACGAAATGATATTAATCAGGGAACTATTAGACCAATAAATAGAAGTTTAGAATTTACAGAAAAATTTCTAGATAAAATTAAAGATAAAAAACAGCTTCAATGATTCTTAGGATGTTTAAATTATGTTCATGATTTCTTTAAAAATATAGGAATAATTTGTCAGCCTTTGTATGATAGACTTAAGAAGAACCCTTCACCATGGACAGAACAACATACTCAAATAGTAAAAACTATTAAATTAAAAGTTAAAAGTCTTCCTTGTCTTAGTATTCCTCACCCAGAAGCTTTTTTAATAGTTGAAACCGATGCTAGTAATTTAGGATTTGGAGGAATTCTAAAACAGAAAAGAAATAATAAAGAAGAGTTAATTAGATATTATTCAAGAAGTTGGAATGACACTTAAGAGAAATACTCTACGATTAAAAAGGAAATTTTAATCATAGTTTCATGCATCATAAAGTTTGAAGATGATTTATATATGAAAAGGTTTTTACTCAGAATAGATTGTCTTTCAGCAAAACATATTTTAGAAAAAGATGTAAAAAATTTGATTTCCAAGCAAATTTTTGCCAGATGGCAAGCCCTTCTTAGCAATTTTGATTTTGAAATAGAATTTATTAAAGGACAAAATAATTGTTTGCCTGATTTTCTTTCTCGTGAGTTTTTACAGGGAAAATGAATAATAAGAAGATTTTAAGTAAAGCAAGCATTTCGAAATAAAATAATAATCAGAATGTCAATAATAATCAGATGATTCCAGTTTCCCCAAACCGTTTCTCTCCCTTGTTACCAAGACCAAGAGCAATCTCTCCACAGTTTTTCCCACCAGTTTCTTCAAATTTAGTTATAACTCCACCTCTAGTTCCTCCTTCTACCTTCAGACCACCTCCAACCTTTTCTACCATCCTATCCAGTCCTACCTTTGCATCATCTTCCACATCTCCGAGAAAGTCTTCATCAGTTTACCTTTTAAGCCCTAAAAGAAAGTTCATTAAAGTGTTAGAACCAGAAGAACAAAATCTTATAGAAAATCAGAGTTTCTATAAATTAATTGAATTTATCTTCCCAAAAGGTTTTCATTTCTTTGGAGAGTGTTCAGATAAAACCAGAGAATTCTATGAAATGTTCCTTGTTGACACAGACTCAGTGGTTATCGAACATAATTATAATCAAGACTCAACCAAGATTAACTACAGCAAAGTAAAGATTTTCAAGATTCTGACTCTAGCAGAATGGGGAATGAAGCCTCACACCAATAAAGTTTTAACAGGATATCTTCCAAGAAATCAGTATAATTATTATGATTATCAGGAAGCCTGGTTCAAGGCATTTTATCTCAGGAACTTCAATCACTCATGGTTCTTTTACTTTTCCAATAAGTTTTCAGGATTTTATCCAAATTGGTTCCTTAGATGGTTTGACTATATGGGACCAATAGAAGCCATTTTTCCTTAGCAAGTGTTATCAGGATTTGAAAAGTATAAAGAACAGTTGCAAACTAAATTGAACGATTCTTTACTTCAATTTTGCAATGAATTCAAGATTCCTTGGATTATTACGTGGAACTACCATGTCTCAACAGACTCGGTTATCCCTATCCTATATAGAGAATATCGAGTAAAATGGTGGGATTCATTTCAAGAAGACAGAGCAAATTCAAAGCCGTAAGGCAAAAGTTCGATTATGAAAAATTTGCTTATCAGTCTCCTTTACATAAAGGAATCCAATCAAAACCCACTCCGGATTTCACCATCAACAAACAACATCTTATCAATCTTTTATCTTCAGCAACATCAGAACAAGAGGTAACGGCTATTCTCAGTCAAGCAACCTCAGAAAAGGGAAACTCTTCCACAGAAGAAGTAACCCCAGCATCTAGACACTTTATGGATTCCCAAGATCCTTATGACGATGTAAGATTATAAAAAAAAAAGGAATGAAAAAGAAAAAGAAAAAAGAAATTTTTCTAACATTTTCCTTTGCAGGTACTTAATTAAGATCAACAGTAAAGATTCAGCATTTTACTTTCCAACTCAAAAGTTTTATTGGCCGATAGCATCTTACTTTACAGCACAGGAGCATTATCAACCAACAACATCTTCAGAGCACAATCTGGCCGACAGCATCTTACTTTACAGCACGAAAGCATTATCAACCGACAGCATCTTCAGAGCACAATCCTTCCACTATCTCCAATAATTAGAAGACTCCAAATGACTCAGCATTCCACTTCATCTTATCAGAATTCAGTGGCAGACAACGATTCAATAATTCAAATTCCTTCTTATCTTCAGGACAGCTCATCAGTTCGAGAATGATCGAATCTACTCTATATATTTCCAACTCTTCTTCAGCATCATGCAGAGCCCTTTTTCAAAAGAAAAAAATAGAGAAAACAATAGAAAAAAATCCTTAGTAATCTCTACCTCTCGTTGTAATAAGTCCTTAGATCTCCAATTAGTATTCACAAAGAATTGCTCATGTATCCCTTCATCTTTTACTTGTAATATTTCTTCAGAGAATAATATATCAGGTATATTTTAAAAATATGAGTTATTTTGTAAATCATTTTATTGATTCTTTATCTTCTTTAGATTTTTCAGAAGAGCAAGAAAGGGCTTTACTCAGGCAAGAATTAGTAAGTTTAAGAACAGTTTTAACGCATTTGCATAATGATTTACATTTGGATGGATTTTGTGATTGTCAAGATTATATTAATAAACTTAATTTAATCAACGTTTTATTAGAATTTTTACAACATATTTCTTAAATCTATATTTTATGGATTCTCCAATAGAAAATAACATTGAAGATATTAATATGTTATCAGATTCATCTTCTTCATCAGAGTCTTCATCCTATGCACCTATTCATGAAAGTTATATTGATGATTTCATTGAAAAATTTCAATTAGCATTAGTAACTATAGATAAAAGGGATGCTAGATTATATATGAAATCAGAATTAGAAAAACATTTAAATTTTATAGAAAAAGAAACTAAAGAATTACATGAAATAGAATGTTGTAGTTGTAAAAGTTTTGATATTCAAAAAATATTTGTAAAACATATTATTGAATTTCTAGATATTAATACATAATGGACTCTTTTGGCTCTACTATTATAACTCCTAATTCTAGAATTGATAATTTAATTTCAAATTTATATCTAATAGATTTTTCTTCAGCTGATCAGAGAAATTATTTAAAAATTGAATTAAGAAATTTATTAGGTTGGTTAGATGATAGTAATAATCTCTGTCATAGAATGGGATATTGTACTTGTCAGTTTACTAAAGCAAAACAAAGATTTATATTACATATGATTTTCTTTCTTGAATTAAATAACTTATAATACGTCTTTTATCTCTCTCTCCTTATCTATCTAAAAAATGTCCGATCCCGTCCGTTTTGGTATCAGAGCCTGGGGGGAAGAGGAGATAGTTTTATTTAAGCTATTCAGAAAGACTATTTTAGTTAAATTTGCTCTAGAAATAGTTGCAGAACAGATAGTTCAAGAAAGTAGGAAACGTTGGTCAGCCCTGAAAGCGTGCGTTGGTCAGCCAATAGCCCAGGAGAGGCGTAAGGTGGTCCCGCAGCTGGGTGGTCCAGTGAATACTTTCAGGTTCAATCTTTACTGTTGATTATTTCTAAGCAGATTTGATTAGGATAAGCTATTATGAATAGATTATCTAAAATTCTCTCTGAAAGCCAATCAGGTTTTAGGTCTAATTTGAATCAGGATTTAGGAAATTCTTTAGATATGAATTCTCTAGAAATAAATATAGATAAAGTAGAATAGGATTTACATAACTGGACTATTCCAAAACAGAACATTAAGACGATATATTCAATAGGAACTTTTGATTTTATGTCTAGTTATTCTATTAAAATGACAGAACAGACTTTACCTATAAATCAGGAACATACTAATATTCAATTATTTTCAGGAGAAGCAATTAATAATCACAGGAGAAATAAATATAAATTTTTGCACATAGGAGCAGTGCAAATAGCTATCACACCTTTATTCAGATTAGGATTGGACGTCCCTGTTTTAATGTGCTTAAGAGATGCCAGACATTTAGATTTTTCAAGCTCTTTACTTGCTATGGCAGAAACCAATTTAGCTAATGGGCCAGTTTACTTTAATTGCTACCCAGGATTTACTTTAAGTTTATATGATAGACATTTAATGGATACATTAACTTTAACAATTAAAACAAAGAATTTAAATGTTAAAGAAGAAGTAAAAGCTGTAGCAGTAATTTATAGGATATATTATAAAGTTATGACCACTTCAATTAATCCTAAATCAGTTAATACTTTAACTAGAGATGAAACTATTATATTTGAAGGTAATAGGGCACATTTTAATATTCAGATACCCAAAAGATTAAAATGGGATGAAATTACTAGATCAACCAGATGGAATCTTTAGGAAATAAATGAACCTAGATTAATAAATATAGATGATCAAGTTTCTAGAATAGTAGAACATACCGATGGATCAATAGAAATAGATTTTACAAATACTCTTCAATCAGGTAGACATTCAGTATATTCTAATAATAGACCTTCCACCTCAGCCAGTACTTTAAGGCGTACAACCTCAGCTAGAAATTTAGATATTAGAGGAATTGATTTCAGAGAAAACATTCCTAAACCTATTTACACAGAAGAAAATGAATCTTCAGTAAGTCCTACTAGATCTCAAATGGAAAACTTTTAATTAAGTAATTATAAAAATGAGTTTTGAAATTAATAAAGAATATTTAAGAGTAGATTTAAAGGCATAATATAATAAAGAAAAATGGAAATGGTATTTTAATAATTTTTCTCAAAAGGAATTAGAAAATTTTAGGAAAATATGGTATAGAGATATAGAAAATCAGAAGGTTAATATTCCTTTATTTTTGTGGTTTGAAAATTATTGTTATCAGAATAATATTAATTATCCGTTCGAAAAAGAATTAAGAATGTTAAATAAAGTAGGAAAACTCTGGAATTTAGCACATGATGAAAGAATTATTTCTATTCATCCTCCATTAGAAAACATAGTATTTAGGCAAAATGATCAGGATTGTATAGGAATACCTTTTATAGAAATAAAAGAAGAAGACTCTAGAGATAAGAGGATTCAATATATTATGCTTCATAATAATTATACAAATCAAACCCTAGAAACCATAGGAAACCAGTTAAATAGAATAGAAACGGTAGTACAGAAACCATTACCAACAGAAACAGGTACCCCAAAACCGTTTATAGAAGAAAAACCTTTCTTTAAACCTTTTATGTTTACTGGTACACCTATTAACCTCAATAAAGAAGAATCTATTATAACACCCCCTACCCGTACTAAGACGATCCCATCCGATACGGAGTGAGATGTCGTACGAGTCGAGGTGTCAACATGCATGTACGAAATAAATTATACAATAAAACATATAATCATACATAACATGTATACTTAAACACAGGTTAATTAAAATTTTTTTCATAATAAATTACAGCAAATCACGCATCGTGTAATAATATTACATGCCAAAGGCCATCACAATAATTCTGATCAACAAGTTGATACCAAAATAATATTACATGTCCGTATATGAATATAACAGCGGAAGCTATATAAAAATATTACATAGAATAAAATCCCTAACTCTAGTCCCTGCTGTGTTGGCTTGACCTCAGTGACTCACTCTAATAAAGCTTCTTATTTACCTGCACGGGTAAACACACCGTGCTAAGCGATAAACGCTTAGTGGGGATACACACATATCATATGGACGACCATTCACAATGGTCGTCAATGCATAACACATTCATGATGGCATATTTTTAATACGGTCATAATATGTATACACTTAGGCTCGAATTCACAATCATATATTCCGCATCGCATGCTTATATTCATCTCCATATTATCTCATTCAATAATACTTTTGTACAATCAACATATAATAGAATAAATCACATATCACATAAAGATCCTGCTGACTCATAATAGTGGATAACGAGTATACGGACAGTACCTTACGGGTACGAATCGCTAAATCTATCATTTTATACAGACAGTACCTTACGGGTACGAATCGCTAGATCTATCATTTTATCCAGACAGTACCTTACGGGTACGAATCGCTAAATCTATCATTTTATACAGACAGTACCTTATGGGTATGAATCGCTAGATCTATCATTTTATCCAGACAGTACCTTACGGGTACGAATCGCTAAATCTATCATTTTATACAGACAGTACCTTACGGGTACGAATCGCTAAATCAAAACTTCTTTTATTTTTCTTTTCAAAGCACTATAAGAGGGACCTGATCAGGGTCCAATCCAATCAAAATGCTGCAGCTATAAACTCTATTAGGCATGCCTAACTATCCACTGACTTGACTTTAGCAGGTCATGCATATCACAATTCACATTTGTTCAATATGAATATCTATTGAATTTAACATGCATAAATTAATTATTTTTAAGCATGACACATTAAGTCAATAAGTTAAGGCATAATATGGCATACAAACATTTAGCATAACAAAAATACAATTATAAAAATGTAAGGCATAATATTCAAATCACAAGTTCTTGCTTCCTAATTAAATTAGATTTAATCTAATAATATATTAGGTTTAATGCCTTAATTATAAATTATAAATATATTATATAATTTTTGTCATGAGTATTTATTCATAAAGCAAATTATTCTTATAGTTCGTGTAAACTAATTATGCTATACTGGTTCAAGACAGATTGTATGTCTAAACTTACAATACATTTTACGCATAGTTAAAAACATATTTAGGAAAAACGTTCTTCACAAAAATTGTTCTTTAGGATGTTATCTTTCAAATGAGATAAATATGAGGTCATTTGGACGTCTATAACTCCAGATATGATCTAAATAATATATACTGTTCCACAGACACACCTGACAAATTTTGCTACTGTAATGGGCGATTTTAAAATTGTTAGAGTCCGAATTAAATTATGGTTTCTTCTACAAACGTTTAACCAAAGATGTCATGGTTCTAACCTAACTGGAATTATGCAATTTGGAGTTATAAAACTCGATTTATGTTAAAACCAATGAGCAAAGGTCAATCTGTGTGCTTTCCAACTAGTCCCCAGACACAGGGCAGAATCCATTTACTGACTTTAAATGCATTTTTGGACAAGTAAACGACATTTTCAAACCAAGTGGTCTTCATAGAAATTAATCCTCAAGATGTTAAATTTCTATTGAAAAAAAATTTCAGATCGTTTGGATCTGAATTCAGAGAGATATACTCAAATGTTTCTACCCTGCTCCACTGAAACACCTGACAATTTTTGCTACTGTAATGGACAATTTTAAAATGGTTAGAGTCCGAATTAAATTATGGTTTCTTCTACAAAAGTTTAGCCACGGATGTTATGGTTCTAACCCAACTGGAATCATGCAATTTGGAGTTGTAAAACTCGATTTATACTAAAAACAATGAGCAAAGGTCAATCTGTCCCTCAAAAACGAATTTACACTTTGAAATTCAACAACTTCAAATCAACCCATTTTACACCATCAATTCACCAAATTTAATCCAAACCATCAAACACATAAATTAACAATCAAATTCCCAAACAAATCATAAATAATTTCCAAACAAAATCCCAAACCTGAATTTTCACTTCTAATGTTTTGTTCAACTTGATCCAGCAATTTCTTTGCCTTTAGGATTTGGAGGAGGTTCAACTAATCAAGAATTTACCAAAATACACAAATATAAATTCTAGATTAAAATTCAATAATTGAAAAAGAAATTGAAGAATTAAATGAAATTAGGAGTTGATCTTACCAAATTGATGTTAAATCAATTAATTTCTACTCTCAATTTACTTAGATTTTTGTTAGGATTTTTAGGTGAATTGAAATGAAGAAGAAGAAATGAAGAAGAAGAAGAAGAAGAATAAGAAATGGAAATGCATTTACGGGAAATGAAAGAATTCCCTCATCTCATACATATTTCATGTACATTTAATGTACATTTCATTTAATTTCATTTACATTTCATTTGCATTTCGTTTCACCTAACTTCATTTGCATTTCATTTGCATTTCATTTCACCTAACTTCATTTGCATTTCATTTGCATTTCATTTCACCTAACTTCATTTGCATTTCATTTCACCTAACTTCATTTGCCACATGTCACTTCCTCATTGGTGAACACTAATCACTCATACCCAACTTCCATACACTTGTACACATTCTAATCATCCTCACATGACACACCCTACTAGTGTGTGAGCAAAGCACACAATAACATACCCTAATAATTCACTCTACATAGGTATGAGTATCCACATACAAACACTACCCCCCCTCACTCATACCCTACAAGGGTATATGCATGCACACCTAATTATTTCCCAACTAATTCATACCTTATTAGCATATATGCACTCACATGGTAATAAAACCCTTATAACATGTAAACTACCCAAAATATCCTTGTTAGTTATCAAAATACATACAATTGTACGTATATACATGATTTATACTACTAGGGGGTATACAGGGTGTGACAACTCTCCCCTACTCATAAAAATTTCGTCCTCGAAATTCTCACCTGAACTGAATAATTGCGGATACTGAGCTCTCATTGACTCCTCGGTCTCCCAAGTCGCTTCTTCGACTCCGTGATGATTCCACAACACTTTTACCAAAGGAATTTGTTTATTTCTCAATTGTCTCACCTCTCGAGCGAGAACAGCTTTTGGTTCCTCATCATAAGAAAAATCTGGTTGCACTTGCACATCCTGAACCGACAAAACATGTGAAGGATCTGATCTGTATCGACGAAGCATCGACACATGAAACACATCGTGCAACTTGGACAACTCCTTCGGTAATGCCAATCTGTAGGCAACTGGACCAACTTTAGCCAGAATCTCATACGGTCCAATGAAGCGAGGACTAAGTTTACCCTTCTTGCCAAAACGAAGTACTTTTCTCCAAGGAGATACCTTAAGGAAAACTTTATCCCCAACTTCAAAGTGCACATCTTTCCTCTTCAAGTTTGCATATGACTTTTGTCGATCTTTAGCCGTTTTCAAATTCCGTTGCACAACTCTGATCTTTTCCTCTGTGTCTCTAACCAAATCTGGTCCAATAACAGATCTCTCAGATAACTCGGTCCAACAAAGTGGAGTCCTACACTGCCGACCATACAAAGCCTCATATGGTGACATGCCGATACTCGACTGATAACTATTATTGTAGGAAAACTCCATCAGTGTTACATATCTATCCCAACTACCTGGAAAATCCAAAGCACAAGCTCTCATCATATCTTCTAGAATCTGAATAACCCGCTCGGACTGACCGTCTGTCTGAGGGTGAAATGCTGTACTGAAGTTCAACTTGGTACCCAAAGCTCGTTGTAACTCTTTCCAAAACTTAGATGTGAGCCTCGGGTCCCGATCTGAAACTATGGACAAAGGCACTCCATGTAACCGAACTATCTCATCCACATAAATACTGGCCAATCTATCCATCGGATAATCCATCCTAACAGGTAGAAAATGAGCTGACTTTGTAAGTCGATCCACTATCACCCAAACTGAGTCATGTTTCTTCTGAGTTAAAGGTAAACCTGTTACAAAGTCCATGGCTATATCATCCCATTTCCACTCGGGAATAGACAAAGGCGTGAGCAAACCCGAAGGAACTTGATGCTCGACCTTAACTTGCTGACATGTCAAGCATCTAGATACAAAATCTGTAATATCCCTTTTCATACCAGACCACCAAAAGAACTGCTTCATGTCTCTGTACATCTTCACACTGCCTGGATGCATAGCAAAAACTGTACTATGTGCCTCACTCATAAGCTGTTTTCTTAACTCTTCATTTCCCGGCACACACAAGCGATTTTTATACCTAAGTACCCCATCCTGAACTGAGAACTCTGACTGTTTCCCATTTTTAACTTCTTGCAAATTTCGTTGTAGCTTCTCATCATCACTCTGAGCATCTATTATCTGTTGTCTCAAGGTAGGCTTCACTCTCAATTGAGCAATTAAGGCCTCATCTGAATCAAACCTCCATCTGAACCGTCTTAAAATCAAAGCCGACATCGATTTTCGACTCAAAGCATCAGCGACTACATTGGCCTTACCTGGGTGATAATCCACAACGCAGTCATAATCCTTAAACAACTCAAGCCATCGTCGCTGTCTCATGTTCAACTCCTTCTGTGTGAGAAAATACTTCAAACTCTTATGATCTGTGAAGATTTTACATTTCTCTCCATACAGATAATGGCGCCAAATCTTCAAAGCAAAAATCACAGCAGCCAATTCCAAATCATGTGTCGGATAATTCCTCTCATGTGGCTTCAACTGTCGAGAAGCATAAGCCACAACCATGCCTTGTTGCATTAAAACACAGCCAAGACCAACACCTGAAGCATCACTATAGATGACAAACTCTTTACCCGAGATGGGTTGAGTAAGTATAGGAGCCTCAACTAACAACTTCTTCAACTGCTCAAAACAAGCCTGACACTTATCTGACCACTCAAATTTGACTCCTTTTCTCAACAATCTTGTCATCGGAGCGGCAATCACTGAAAAACTCTTAACAAATCGACGGTAGTAACCCGCCAAACCAAGAAAACTTCTCACTTCTTGAACATTTTTAGGTGCTTTCCAATCCACAATTGCCTCAATCTTTGCTGGATCCACTTGAATACCCTTAGCAGAAACTATATGACCCAAAAATGACACCTTCTGAAGCCAGAAGTCACACTTGCTCAGCTTGGCAAACAATTGATGCTCTCTCAAAACTTGCAAAACTATCCGAAGATGTGCCTCATGTTCACGCTCATCCTTGGAATACACCAAAATATCATCTATAAATACCACTACAAACTGGTCCAAATATGGCCTAAACACTCGGTTCATCAGATCCATGAAAGCTGCTGGAGCATTGGTCAAACCAAACGGCATAACAAGGAACTCATAATGGCCATAACGAGTCCGAAATGCAGTCTTAATCACATCCTCATCCTTTACACGAAGCTGATAATATCCTGACCGAAGATCTATTTTCGAGAAAACACCTGCACCTCGTAGTTGATCAAACAAATCCTCAACTCTAGGCAGCGGATACTTGTTCTTTACTGTTACTTTGTTGATCTGCCTGTAGTCTATACACATTCTCAAGGTTCCATCCTTTTTCTTGACAAACAGAACAGGAGCTCCCCAAGGAGATATTTTGGGGCGAACAAATCCTTTATCCAATAGCTCTTGTAGCTGAGTTTTGAGTTCTCTCAACTCTACAGGAGCCATCCGATAAGGTGCTCTCGATATGGGTGTAGTACCCGGCATAATCTCTATGGCTAACTCAACCTCTCTCTCTGGTGGCAAACCCGGCAATTCACTTGGGAAGACATCACCAAACTCTCGCACAACTGGTATATCATCAATCTCTACTTGATCCCTCTTGGAATCCAGAACCACAGCTAGGAATGCTTCACAACCTTTTCTGATAAACCTCTTTGCTTGTATTGCAGATATCACATTATTCACTGAACTAGCACCCAAACCTCTTACAAAAACTGGATCTCGATTTCTATCTCGAAGCACAAAAGTCTTCCTATGGCAATCAACAACAGCCCGGTGTTTATCCAGCCAATCCATACCCAAAATCAGATCAAATTCTGTGAATGGTAGCTCTATCAGATCCGCAGGAAACTCAACTCCCTCGATCATCAAAGGACAATTCTTGTAAACTCTACTCACATTGACACTATGTCCTAATGGACTGGTCACACATATCTCATGTTCTAGCTGATCTATCACATGCAGTTTATCAATAATTTTATCTGTGCACAAATATGAGTGTGTGGAACCAGGATCTATTAAGGCATATAACTCAGTGTCAAGGAGTAAAAACATACCAGCAATCACATCAGGACCATCCTGCTCCTTTCTAGCTCTGGCGGCATAAGCTCTGGCTGAACCAGGTGGAGGACGCTCCACTGACTCAGAAACAGCTCCACCTCTAGGTTGACCACCTCGACCTCTACCTCTACCTCTACCTCTAGAGAATGAGGCATTTGATCCAATTCCACTGACTCGATTCTGTGGACCTGAATCCTCAATCATTTGTGGACAAGTAGCCAAACGGTGCTCGAAACTTCCACATCTAAAACACCCTCCAGTGAGCCATCTACACTCACCTCGATGTGCCTTATTACAATGTAAACACATAGGTGGAGGCTCAAATCTACCACTTCTACCAAAACCAGATACTGCAGAACCCTGTCTTCTGCCTCTTGTAACTGAACCAGTAGAGAACTGATGATGCGAGTCTCTAGATCTCTTACCAGAAGAAAAGGAAGGACCACCCCTTGAAACATTTCTTCTCTGAGCTTGTTCTTTCCTCACTATTTCATTTGTCTCCGCTAACATTGCAGCCTCGGTAAGCTGATAATAAGTAACTCCCGGCATACACCTCAAAGGAATCAAAGGCACCTTCAGTGATTGATTCAATCCAGCCTCAAAGTGCTTACATCTAAAGTCCTCTGTCATAATTCCAACCGGAGCATACTGAGCCAACCGAGTACACTCTTTCTCATACTCAGAAACAGACATACCCCTTTGTTTCAAGTTTAGAAATTCTGCCCATCTTGCACTTTTATAAGCTTGGGTGATATATTTCTTTTTAAACTCCTCTTCAAATAACTCCAAAGACACAGGATCAGGTATTTGAGGTTGATTACTCACCAAACCCCACCATGCATATGCTGCCCCTTGTAATAGTGCCACTGCACACTCTCCTTGCTGCTCAAGGGGACATCTGACTTCCTTCAAAGCCCTTTTTAATTTATCAAGCCATTTTTCGGCTAACTCTGATTCACCTAACCCTGTTCCATAAAAGTCTTCAGCACCTGCTCTTCTCAAACTCTCTAAAGGAGCTCTCGGAGCAGCCATTCTTTCTAAAATCTGGGCCATATTCTGATTCATTCTGAACATAGCCTCAAAAGCAGCAGCAGCAGGCTCGGGTTGCACCCTAGCTGGTTGTGCAGACAAAGATGCTGAAGGATCAACTGCTGGAGGATTTACACTTTCAGCCGATTCCTCAAGTAAACCACGATTTGAATTCGAGGCCATCTATAACAAATCAAGAAACAACTGCATCAGCCAACACAGCCCTAGACATAGACACATTTACGCACAACAATCACAACATCACCCAGAAAACGCCTAAACCTAGGCTCTGATACCAAAACTTATAACACCCCCTACCCGTACTAAGACGATCCCATCCGATACGGAGTGAGATGTCGTACGAGTCGAGGTGTCAACATGCATGTACGAAATAAATTATACAATAAAACATATAATCATACATAACATGTATACTTAAACACAGGTTAATTAAAATTTTTTTCATAATAAATTACAGCAAATCACGCATCGTGTAATAATATTACATGCCAAAGGCCATCACAATAATTCTGATCAACAAGTTGATACCAAAATAATATTACATGTCCGTATATGAATATAACAGCGGAAGCTATATAAAAATATTACATAGAATAAAATCCCTAACTCTAGTCCCTGCTGTGTTGGCTTGACCTCAGTGACTCACTCTAATAAAGCTTCTTATTTACCTGCACGGGTAAACACACCGTGCTAAGCGATAAACGCTTAGTGGGGATACACACATATCATATGGACGACCATTCACAATGGTCGTCAATGCATAACACATTCATGATGGCATATTTTTAATACGGTCATAATATGTATACACTTAGGCTCGAATTCACAATCATATATTCCGCATCGCATGCTTATATTCATCTCCATATTATCTCATTCAATAATACTTTTGTACAATCAACATATAATAGAATAAATCACATATCACATAAAGATCCTGCTGACTCATAATAGTGGATAACGAGTATACGGACAGTACCTTACGGGTACGAATCGCTAAATCTATCATTTTATACAGACAGTACCTTACGGGTACGAATCGCTAGATCTATCATTTTATCCAGACAGTACCTTACGGGTACGAATCGCTAAATCTATCATTTTATACAGACAGTACCTTATGGGTATGAATCGCTAGATCTATCATTTTATCCAGACAGTACCTTACGGGTACGAATCGCTAAATCTATCATTTTATACAGACAGTACCTTACGGGTACGAATCGCTAAATCAAAACTTCTTTTATTTTTCTTTTCAAAGCACTATAAGAGGGACCTGATCAGGGTCCAATCCAATCAAAATGCTGCAGCTATAAACTCTATTAGGCATGCCTAACTATCCACTGACTTGACTTTAGCAGGTCATGCATATCACAATTCACATTTGTTCAATATGAATATCTATTGAATTTAACATGCATAAATTAATTATTTTTAAGCATGACACATTAAGTCAATAAGTTAAGGCATAATATGGCATACAAACATTTAGCATAACAAAAATACAATTATAAAAATGTAAGGCATAATATTCAAATCACAAGTTCTTGCTTCCTAATTAAATTAGATTTAATCTAATAATATATTAGGTTTAATGCCTTAATTATAAATTATAAATATATTATATAATTTTTGTCATGAGTATTTATTCATAAAGCAAATTATTCTTATAGTTCGTGTAAACTAATTATGCTATACTGGTTCAAGACAGATTGTATGTCTAAACTTACAATACATTTTACGCATAGTTAAAAACATATTTAGGAAAAACGTTCTTCACAAAAATTGTTCTTTAGGATGTTATCTTTCAAATGAGATAAATATGAGGTCATTTGGACGTCTATAACTCCAGATATGATCTAAATAATATATACTGTTCCACAGACACACCTGACAAATTTTGCTACTGTAATGGGCGATTTTAAAATTGTTAGAGTCCGAATTAAATTATGGTTTCTTCTACAAACGTTTAACCAAAGATGTCATGGTTCTAACCTAACTGGAATTATGCAATTTGGAGTTATAAAACTCGATTTATGTTAAAACCAATGAGCAAAGGTCAATCTGTGTGCTTTCCAACTAGTCCCCAGACACAGGGCAGAATCCATTTACTGACTTTAAATGCATTTTTGGACAAGTAAACGACATTTTCAAACCAAGTGGTCTTCATAGAAATTAATCCTCAAGATGTTAAATTTCTATTGAAAAAAAAGTTCAGATCGTTTGGATCTGAATTCAGAGAGATATACTCAAATGTTTCTACCCTGCTCCACTGAAACGCCTGACAATTTTTGCTACTGTAATGGACAATTTTAAAATGGTTAGAGTCCGAATTAAATTATGGTTTCTTCTACAAAAGTTTAGCCACGGATGTTATGGTTCTAACCCAACTGGAATCATGCAATTTGGAGTTGTAAAACTCGATTTATACTAAAAACAATGAGCAAAGGTCAATCTGTCCCTCAAAAACGAATTTACACTTTGAAATTCAACAACTTCAAATCAACCCATTTTACACCATCAATTCACCAAATTTAATCCAAACCATCAAACACATAAATTAACAATCAAATTCCCAAACAAATCATAAATAATTTCCAAACAAAATCCCAAACCTGAATTTTCACTTCTAATGTTTTGTTCAACTTGATCCAGCAATTTCTTTGCCTTTAGGATTTGGAGGAGGTTCAACTAATCAAGAATTTACCAAAATACACAAATATAAATTCTAGATTAAAATTCAATAATTGAAAAAGAAATTGAAGAATTAAATGAAATTAGGAGTTGATCTTACCAAATTGATGTTAAATCAATTAATTTCTACTCTCAATTTACTTAGATTTTTGTTAGGATTTTTAGGTGAATTGAAATGAAGAAGAAGAAATGAAGAAGAAGAAGAAGAAGAATAAGAAATGGAAATGCATTTACGGGAAATGAAAGAATTCCCTCATCTCATACATATTTCATGTACATTTAATGTACATTTCATTTAATTTCATTTACATTTCATTTGCATTTCGTTTCACCTAACTTCATTTGCATTTCATTTGCATTTCATTTCACCTAACTTCATTTGCATTTCATTTGCATTTCATTTCACCTAACTTCATTTGCATTTCATTTCACCTAACTTCATTTGCCACATGTCACTTCCTCATTGGTGAACACTAATCACTCATACCCAACTTCCATACACTTGTACACATTCTAATCATCCTCACATGACACACCCTACTAGTGTGTGAGCAAAGCACACAATAACATACCCTAATAATTCACTCTACATAGGTATGAGTATCCACATACAAACACTACCCCCCCTCACTCATACCCTACAAGGGTATATGCATGCACACCTAATTATTTCCCAACTAATTCATACCTTATTAGCATATATGCACTCACATGGTAATAAAACCCTTATAACATGTAAACTACCCAAAATATCCTTGTTAGTTATCAAAATACATACAATTGTACGTATATACATGATTTATACTACTAGGGGGTATACAGGGTGTGACATCTATATTAAGAAAAATAGAAGAAAGATTAGGAAATATAAATATTAATTCAAAATCAGTTAAAGATAATAAGCAGAAAGATAAACAAGTTGTTGTGCTAAACAAAGAAAAGGATTCAGATTCTGACACAGAGTCAATAGCTGAAATAGAATTTCAATTTAATCAATCTTCTGAAATACTTTAGGAATAAATAAGTTAAGAAGAGATGCTCCACTACCTACTACTATAAATTATTATAAAAGACCTACTCCACCAGATACTCAATTAGAAGAAAAATGGTATCAGGCTAATTATGATGAAAAATTAGTCTATGAATGGAATATAGATGGCTAATCAGAATATAGGATATTAAATATTTTAGATAAAATGACTATGGCTGCTAGTTCTTATAGAACAGTAGGAAATAGAGAACAAGCCATTACCCAAGCTTTAATTTCCGGCTTTTCAGGACAGTTGAAAGGTTGGTGGAATTATTATTTAACTCACCGTGAACAAGAATATATTTTAAAAGCAACTAAAACTATAATAAAAAGAGAAGGTGAAATGGAAACAGAAACTGTAATGGATGATAGTGTAAATACCTTATATATATATATATATATATATATATATATATATATATATATATATATATATATATATATGTATGTATGTATGTATGTATGTATGTATGTATGTATGTATGTATGTATGTATGTACGTGTATATATATATATATATATATATATATATATATATATATATATATATATATATATATATATATATATATATATATATATATATATATATATATATATATATATATATATATATATCTAAATACACGTACATATATATATAGATACATACATACATACATACATACATATATATATATATATATATATATATATATATTTATATATATATACACGTACATATATATATAGATACATACACATATATATATATAGATACATAGATATATACATACATACATATATATATATATGTATATACATATGTATATACATATATATACATATGTATATACATATATATATATGTATATACATATGTATATACATATATATACTATCTCCTCTTCCCCCCAGGCTCTGATACCAAAACGGACGGGACAGGACATTCTTTTTAGGAAGAGAGAAATAGATAAATTAAAAGGTATATAATTCAAGAAAATAAATCATTTGTAATATAAATCTTCTTTTAGCTTTAATATATTGACAAGAACAAAACCCTATTCTGTGACAAAGGTGATTATTATCTTCTAACCAACCTAATAAATTTCTTAATTCAGTTTTTAAGTAATTCCTTTGATCGGCTGAGGCAAAATCTATTAAATATAAATTAGTAATCAAATTATCAATCCTTGAATTAGAAATAGTAGATCCTAATGAGTTCATTAGGTGGAATTAAGATATAAGAAGTCAATTATATGTTTCACAAATCTCTTTTGAATATCAAAATTTTTACAATCACATTCACCTAAATCATGTAGATTTTTTGTTTCCTTTTCTATGAAATCTAAATGTTTTTCTAATTCTGATTTCATATATAATCTAGCATTATTTTTATCTATTGTCATTAATGCTAATTGAAATTTATCAATAAATTCATCAATATAACTTTCATGTATGGGTGCATATGAAGAAGCTGACGAGCTTGATGAAGAAGATGAGTCTGAATGCATATCTATATCTTCAATATTTTCTATTTGAAAATCCATGGATAAAATATAAAATTTAAGAAATATGTTGCAGAAATTCTAAAATAACATTTATTAAATTAAGTTTATTAATATAATCTTGGCAATCGCAAAATCCATCTAAATGTAAATCATTATGCAAATGAGTTAAAACTGTTCTTAAACTTAGTAATTCTTGCCTGAGTAAAGCCCTTTCCTGTTCTTCTGAAAAATCTAAAGAAGATAAAGAATCGATAAAACGATTTACAAAATAACTCATGATTTAAAATATACCTGAAGTAATATTATTTTCTGATGAAATATTACAAGTGGATGAGGTAGGAATACATGAACAACTGTTGAAGATTAATTGAAGATCTAGGGTTTTATTACAATGAGAGGTGGATATTATTAAAGGTTTCTTTTCTTTATTTTCTCTAATCTTTTCTTTGTAGGAAAGGCTCTGCTTGATGCTGAAGAAATGATCTGATTAAATAGAGTTGAATATTTGCTTCTCGATTTGATGAGCTGTCTTTAAGGATAAGAAAGAGTTTGAATGATAAAAGTGTTGTCTGCCATTGAATCTTGATGAGATTGAGTGAGATGCTGAGTCACTTGGAGTCTTCTGAAAATAGTGGAAGGATAAGAGATATCTGAAGATGCTTTGTCGGCCATGAAAAGATGTAGTGGAGGATGATGATTAAGAAAGTAAGATGCTGTCGGTCATAAAGCTTTTGAGCTGGAAAGCTTTTATGTAGGAATCTTTACTGTTGATTATAATTGAGTACCTGCAAAACAAAACGTTAAAAATTTTTTGTTTTTTTTTTTTTGTTTTTTTTTTTGTTTTTTTTTTTATAATATTACATCATCATATAGATCCTGTGAATCTATAAAGTGTCTCGGAGCTGGGGTAATTTCTTCAGTAGAAGAGTTTCCTTTTTCAGAAGTAGCTTGACTTAGGATAGCGGCTACCTCTTGTTCTGACGTGGCTGAAGATAAGAGGCTAATGAGATGTTGTTTGCTGTTTGTAAATTCCTGAGTGGATTCTGATTGGATATCTTTATGCTGAGGATGAGAAGTTTGATAAGAAAATTTGTCGTTATCGAACTTTTGTCTGACTGCTTCTGGATTAGCTCTGCTTTCTTGAAAGGAATCCCACCACTTTACTCGATACTCTCGGTAAAGGATAGGAATGACTGATTCTGTTGATACGTGATAATTCCAAGTAATGATCCATGGTATCTTAAATTCATTGCAGAATTGTAGTAATGAATCGTTAAGCTTGGTTTGGTGTTGCTCCCGATATTTACCAAATCCTTGGAGAACTTGCTGAGGAAATATAGAGTCTATGGGTCCCATATAATCAAACCATCTTAAAAACCAATTAGGGTAAAAACCTGAAAACTTGTTTGAAAAATAAAAGAACCAAGAATGATTATAATTTCTGAGATAAAAGGCCTTAAACCATGCTTCCTGATAATCGTAATAATTAAAATACTTTCTGGCAGAAAATCCTGTTAGAACCTTGTTGGCGTGAGGTTTCATTCCCCAATCTGACAAAGTCATTATCTTGAAGATCTTAACCTTGCTGTAATTGATCTTAGTAGAGTCCTGATTATAATTATGTTCAATCACCACTGAGTCGGTGTCTACTAGAACCATTTCATAGAATTCTCTGGTCTTTTCTGGGCAATCTTCTAAAAAATGAAATCCTTTTGGGAAGATAAATTCAATTAATTTATAAAAACTCTGATTTTCTATCAATGATTGTTCCTCTATTTCTAAGACTTTGATAAATTTTCTTCGAGGGTTCAACTGATAAATTGATGAAGATCTTTTGGGAGATGATGAGGAGGCGAAGGTAGGAGTGGATACTATAGTAGAATAGGTCGGTGGTCTAAAGGTAGAAGGTGGAATTAAAGGTGGTGTTCTGATAAGGTTTGAAGAAATTGGTGGAAAAAACTGAGGAGTTATTGCTCTAGGTCTAGGGGCAATAGGAGAGAAACGGTTTGGAGAGACGGGTATCATCTGATTAGTATAAGCATTCTGATTATTATTCTGTTTTGAAATACTTTCTTTGCTCAAAATCTTCTTATTATTCATTTTCCCTGTAAAAACTCACGAGAAAGAAAATCAGGCAAACAATTATTTTGTCCTTTAATAAATTCGATTTCAAAATCAAAATTACTAAGAAGGGCTTGCCATCTAGCAAAAATCTGTTTGGAAATTAAATTTTTAACATCCTTTTCTAAAATATGTTTGGCTGAGAGGCAATCTATTCTGAGTAAAAATTTTCTCATGTATAAATCATCTTCAAATTTTATGATGCATGAGACAATGCTTAAAATTTCCTTTTTAATCGTAGAATAATTCTTTTGAGTATTATTCCAGTTTCCTGAGTAATATCTAACCAATTCTTCTTTATTATTTCTTTTTTGTTTTAAAATTCCTCCAAATCCTTTATCACTAGCATCTGTTTCAACTATTAAAAATGCTTCTGGGTGAGGAATACTAAGACAAGGAAGACTTTTAACTTTTGATTTAATAATTTTTACTATTTGAGTATGTTCTTCTGTCCAAGGTGTAGGATTTTTCTTAAGTCTATCATAAAGAGGTTGACAAATTATGCCTAAATCTTTAAAGAAATCATGAACATAATTTAAACATCCTAAAAACCTTTGCAATTGTTTTTTATCTTTTATTTCATCTGGAAATTTTTCTGTAAATTCTAAACTTCTATTAATCGGTCTAATTGTTCCTTGATTAATATCATGACCTAAAAATCTAACTTTTATTTGAAATAACTTTATTTTTGTTGGAGAGATTACTAATCCATTATTGTGAATAATATTATAGAATTTTCTTAAATGACTAAAATGTTGACTAATATTTTCCGAAAAAATTAAGACATCATCTATATAGACTATAGAGAATTCATTAATAGGTCTAATTATATCATTCATAATATTTTGAAATTCTGATGGAGCATTTTTTAATCCAAAGGGCATTACATTCCATTCGTAATGTCCAAAAGGAGTATTAAATCCTGTCTTGTACCTGTCTTTTTCTAAAATTTGTATTTGCCAGAATCCTGATTTCATATCAAATTTAGAAAATATTTTTGCATTGTATAATCTTTTTAATAAATCTCTTTTATTAGGAATTGGATATCTAATCCATTGTAAAACTTTATTTAATGGTTTATAGTTGATAACTAATCTAGGAATTCCTCTTTCTAATTCTGCAGCGTTCATAACATAAAAAGCTGAACAAGACCATGGTGATTTGGAATCTCTAATTAATCCTTTATCCCTTAATTCCTGTATCTCTTTTCTACAAAGCTTTTCTAAATCTTCTGACATGTGTATGGCTTTAGATCTAGTGGGAATCTGTCTTTCGTCAAAATCCTTTTCATAAGGTAAACTAACTATGTGGCTTTTCCTATTCCAAAAAGCATTAGGAACAGGAGCACAAACATCCTTTAAAAAAGTATTTTCTATGTCTTTGACCTTTTCTTTTGTTTTATCTTCATTTAACTGATTTTCTATTCGCTTTTCATCTATTTCTTGAATTAAATACTTTATGTGACTTAGTTTATTTTTCTTAATTAGATTTATTTCTTGAATATTATTTTTTAATTGATTAATATCTCGCGTTGTCATAGGAAAGGCAAATTCAAATAGAATTTCTTTTCCTAAAACAATTGTAGATAATCCATTATTATTAACTTGAAAAGGGTATAACATAGTTAAAAAAGGGGTTCCTAAAATTACTCCTGAATTTAAATTTTTAATTAATATTAACTGAGTTTTATAACAATATCCTTTATTACAAATTTTTACCTTGGATAATTTATATTTAATATGTAACTTTGAACCACTAGCTGAGCTAAGTCTTTCTGAGGTTTTTTCGTAATACTTAGTTGGAACTAATCCTTCTTGAATACAATTTTGATCAGCACCACTATCTATTAAAGCTAAGGTAGAAAGATGAAAATCATCATTTATAACTATATCTAGTTTTACATACCATTTTTGATAATTTATTCTAGATATACTATTAATATATTCATCTTTATTTTCTGATTCGTTAATAATTAATGAAGTAGAAGCCTGATTGTTATTTTTAAATATTCGGCTTAAATTCCCTTTTAAATTTTCTTCTTCTAAGTATAAAACTTTATCTTTTAATGTATTCATATCTTGTTTTAAATTTTTAACTTCTTCTTGAAGGTCTTGAATGGAGGATTTTTTATTATCTTGTCTAAATCTTTGACAAATTTCTGAAAAGTTATAAGGTTTATAATCTTTTTGCTCCCTTTGTCCTATTAATTCTTTTAATCTGATTAAATAGTCTCTTTTTATTTCTGAATCATTTATTTTATCTATAATGTCTAATAAAAATTCTTGTTCATTATTAATCATATTTATTTGATTACACTGGCAAGTTCCTATACATTCACAAGATTCTGAATCACTATTATTAGATTCATTTTCACTTATATTATTTAAATCATTTTCAGAATAATCTTCTGATAGACTTTCTTCTGAGGAATCATTAATTACAAGTTTCATAATTTTCTCTTTTAATTCATCTGAAGCATCTAAATTATTTACTTTTCCTTTCATTTTACAATTTTTTGAATAATGACCTGGTCTACCACATTTATAACAAATGATTATATCCTTTTTATGAGGTTTTTTATTCTTATAAGATTTTTTCTTAGAATAAGTTTTTCTGTTACTGGGCCTTTCTGATTCTATATTGGGCTTATAAGTTCTTCTTCTAGGAATATATTTTCGTTTAATTTTATTCTTCTTTTTTATTTTAGCAGAGGGTGCACTAATTCTTTCATAACCATATTGTTGACAAAAATCTCCTAATTCTTTTCTACTATTAAGATTTTCTCTTTTTAATTTTGCTTTTAATTTCATATCTGAACATATAGCTAATCCTTCTTTATTGATATAATTAATTAGTTGTCCATAAGATAATTCTTTATACGGAATAACGTTATTATATTCATTTCTCAGTCTATTCCTAATTTTATCTGCAAATAATTTTGGTAATCCTGCTATAAATTTTTCTTTCCAATAAGAATTACTACAGTCTGGTCTAGTCATTACTTTTGTTAAAAATACATCCTTATACCATCTAAAATCTTGTAATTTTGGACAAGTTAAATTCTATAATATTTCTGAATTCCTATCTTGATACTGACTAGGATCTCCTATAAAACATTTTGTTATTGCAAATATTAAAGTATTTACACTGTCTTCAATAATAGTTTCTGTTTCCATATCACCTTCTCTTTTTATTATTGTTTTAGTTGCTTTCAATATATATTCTTGTTCTTGGTGAGTTAAATAATAATCCCACCAACCTTTCAACTGTCCTGTAAATCCTGAGATTAAGGCTTGGGTAATAGCCTGTTCTCTATTTCCTACTGTTCTATATGAACTAGCTGCCATTGTCATTTCCTCTAAAAGATTTAATATCCTATATTCGGATTGGCCATCTATATTCCATTCATAGACTGATTTTCCATCGTAATTAGCCTGATACCAATGTTCTTCTAATTGAGTATCTGGTGGAGTAGGTCTTTTGTAATAATTTCTAGTAGTAGGAAGTGGGGCATCTTTTCTTAACTTATTTATTTCTAAGGATTTTTCTAAAGGTAAATTAAATTGAACTTCTATTTCAGCTATTGATTCTGAATCAGAGTCTAAACTTTCTTCTGTATTTAATACAGCAACTTGTTTATCTTTCTGTTTATCACTTTTAATTATTTTTTGATTAATATTAATATTTCCTAGTCTTTCTTCTATTTTCTTTAATATAGATTCTTCCTTGTTAAGATTAACAGGTGATCCTGTAAACATAAAAGGTTTAAAGAAAGGTTTTTCTTCTATAAATGGTTTTGGAGTAATTGTTTCTATTGATACTGGTTTTTGTACTACAGTTTCTATTCTATTTAACTGGTTTCTTATAGTTTCTAAAGTTTGATTAGTGTAATTATTCTGAAGCATAATATATTGAATTTTTTTATCTCTAGAGTCCTCTTCTTTTATTTCCATAAAAGGTATTCCTATATAATCCTGATCATTTTGTCTAAATACTATATTTTCTAATGGAGGATGGATAGATATAATTCTTTCATCATTTGCTAAATTCCAAAGTTTTCCTACTTTATTCAACATTTTTAATTCTTTTTCGAAAGGATAATTAATATTATTCTGATAGCAATAATTTTCAAACCATAAGAATAAAGGCATATTAACTTTCTGTTCTTCCATATCTTTATACCAAATTTTTCTAAAATTTTCTAATTCCTTTTGAGAAAAGTTACTAAAATACCATTCTCTTTTTTCTTTATTATATTCTGCTTTTAAATCTGATCTTAGAAATTCTTTATTAATTTCAAAATTCATTTTATAATTAAAAGTTTTCCATTTGAGATCTAGTAGGGCTTACAGACGATTCAGTTTCTTCTGTGTAAATAGGTTTAGGAATATTTCCTCTAAAATCTATTCCTCTAATATCTAAATTTCTGGCTGAAGTGGTACGTCTTAAAGTACTGGCTGAAGTGGAGGGTCTATTATTAGAATATACTGAATGTCTTCCTGACTGAGGAGTATTTGTAAAATCTATTTCTACAGATCCATCTGTATGTTCTATTATTCTAGAAACCTGATCATCTATGTTTATTAATCTAGGTTCACTTATTTCTTGAAGATTCCACCTAGTTGATCTAGTTATTTCATCCCATTTTAACCTTTTAGGTATCTGAATATTAGAGTGTGCCTTATTTCCTTCAAATATAATAGTTTCATCTCTTGTTAAAGTATTTACTGATTTAGGATTAATTGAAGTTGTCATAACCTTATAATATACCCTATAAATTACAGCTACTGCTTTTACTTCTTCTTTAACATTTAAATTTTTTGTTTTAACTGTCAAAGTTAAGGTATCCATCAAATGTCTATCATTTAAACTTAATGTAAATCCTGGGTAACAATTAAAATATACTGGTCCATTTGCTAAATTAGTTTCTGCCATGGCTAATAAAGAATTTGAAAAATCTAAATGTCTGGCATCTCTTAAACACATTAAAACAGGGACATCTAATCCTAATCTGAACAAAGGTTTAATAGCTATTTGAACTGCTCCTATATGTAAATATTTATATTTATTTCTCCTATGATTATTAATTGCTTCTCCTGAAAATAATTGAATATTAGCATGTTCCTGGTTTATTGGTAAAGTTTGTTCTGTTGTTTTAATTGAATAACTAGACATAAAATCAAAAGTTCCTATTGAATATATTGTCTTAATGTTCTGTTTTGGAATAGTCCAATTATGTAAATCTTGTTCTACTTTATCTATATTAATTTCTAGAGAATTCATATCTAAAGAATTTCCGAAATCTCTATCTGACTTAGAATTAGAACCTGATTGATTTTCAGAGAGAATTTTAGATAACCTATTCATAACAGTTTATCTTAATCAAATATGTTTAAAAATAATCAACAGTAAAGATTGAACCTGAAAGTATTCACGGGACCACCCAGCTGCGGGACCACCTTACGCCTCTCCTGGGCTATTGGCTGACCAACGCATGCCTTCAGGGCTGACCAACGTTTCCTACTTTCCTGAACTATCTTTTCTGCAACTATTTCTAGAACAAATTTGCTTAAAATAATTGTTTTGAATAGCTTAAATAAAACTATCTCCTCTTCCCCCCCAGGCTCTGATACCAAAACGGACGGGACAGGACATTCTTTTTAGGAAGAGAGAAATAGATAAATTAAAAGGTATATAATTCAAGAAAATAAATCATTTGTAATATAAATCTTCTTTTAGCTTTAATATATTGACAAGAACAAAACCCTATTCTGTGACAAAGGTGATTATTATCTTCTAACCAACCTAATAAATTTCTTAATTCAGTTTTTAAGTAATTCCTTTGATCGGCTGAGGCAAAATCTATTAAATATAAATTAGTAATCAAATTATCAATCCTTGAATTAGAAATAGTAGATCCTAATGAGTTCATTAGGTGGAATTAAGATATAAGAAGTCAATTATATGTTTCACAAATCTCTTTTGAATATCAAAATTTTTACAATCACATTCACCTAAATCATGTAGATTTTTTGTTTCCTTTTCTATGAAATCTAAATGTTTTTCTAATTCTGATTTCATATATAATCTAGCATTATTTTTATCTATTGTCATTAATGCTAATTGAAATTTATCAATAAATTCATCAATATAACTTTCATGTATGGGTGCATATGAAGAAGCTGACGAGCTTGATGAAGAAGATGAGTCTGAATGCATATCTATATCTTCAATATTTTCTATTTGAAAATCCATGGATAAAATATAAAATTTAAGAAATATGTTGCAGAAATTCTAAAATAACATTTATTAAATTAAGTTTATTAATATAATCTTGGCAATCGCAAAATCCATCTAAATGTAAATCATTATGCAAATGAGTTAAAACTGTTCTTAAACTTAGTAATTCTTGCCTGAGTAAAGCCCTTTCCTGTTCTTCTGAAAAATCTAAAGAAGATAAAGAATCGATAAAACGATTTACAAAATAACTCATGATTTAAAATATACCTGAAGTAATATTATTTTCTGATGAAATATTACAAGTGGATGAGGTAGGAATACATGAACAACTGTTGAAGATTAATTGAAGATCTAGGGTTTTATTACAATGAGAGGTGGATATTATTAAAGGTTTCTTTTCTTTATTTTCTCTAATCTTTTCTTTGTAGGAAAGGCTCTGCTTGATGCTGAAGAAATGATCTGATTAAATAGAGTTGAATAGATGCTTCTCGATTTGATGAGCTATCTTTAAGGATAAGAAAGAGTTTGAATGATAAAAGTGTTGTCTGCCATTGAATCTTGATGAGATTGAGTGAGATGCTGAGTCACTTGGAGTCTTCTGAAAATAGTGGAAGGATAAGAGATATCTGAAGATGCTTTGTCGGCCATGAAAAGATGTAGTGGAGGATGATGATTAAGAAAGTAAGATGCTGTCGGTCATAAAGCTTTTGAGCTGGAAAGCTTTTATGTAGGAATCTTTACTGTTGATTATAATTGAGTACCTGCAAAACAAAACGTTAAAAATTTTTTGTTTTTTTTTTTTTGTTTTTTTTTTGTTTTTTTTTTATAATATTACATCATCATATAGATCCTGTGAATCTATAAAGTGTCTCGGAGCTGGGGTAATTTCTTCAGTAGAAGAGTTTCCTTTTTCAGAAGTAGCTTGACTTAGGATAGCGGCTACCTCTTGTTCTGACGTGGCTGAAGATAAGAGGCTAATGAGATGTTGTTTGCTGTTTGTAAATTCCTGAGTGGATTCTGATTGGATATCTTTATGCTGAGGATGAGAAGTTTGATAAGAAAATTTGTCGTTATCGAACTTTTGTCTGACTGCTTCTGGATTAGCTCTGCTTTCTTGAAAGGAATCCCACCACTTTACTCGATACTCTCGGTAAAGGATAGGAATGACTGATTCTGTTGATACGTGATAATTCCAAGTAATGATCCATGGTATCTTAAATTCATTGCAGAATTGTAGTAATGAATCGTTAAGCTTGGTTTGGTGTTGCTCCCGATATTTACCAAATCCTTGGAGAACTTGCTGAGGAAATATAGAGTCTATGGGTCCCATATAATCAAACCATCTTAAAAACCAATTAGGGTAAAAACCTGAAAACTTGTTTGAAAAATAAAAGAACCAAGAATGATTATAATTTCTGAGATAAAAGGCCTTAAACCATGCTTCCTGATAATCGTAATAATTAAAATACTTTCTGGCAGAAAATCCTGTTAGAACCTTGTTGGCGTGAGGTTTCATTCCCCAATCTGACAAAGTCATTATCTTGAAGATCTTAACCTTGCTGTAATTGATCTTAGTAGAGTCCTGATTATAATTATGTTCAATCACCACTGAGTCGGTGTCTACTAGAACCATTTCATAGAATTCTCTGGTCTTTTCTGGGCAATCTTCTAAAAAATGAAATCCTTTTGGGAAGATAAATTCAATTAATTTATAAAAACTCTGATTTTCTATCAATGATTGTTCCTCTATTTCTAAGACTTTGATAAATTTTCTTCGAGGGTTCAACTGATAAATTGATGAAGATCTTTTGGGAGATGATGAGGAGGCGAAGGTAGGAGTGGATACTATAGTAGAATAGGTCGGTGGTCTAAAGGTAGAAGGTGGAATTAAAGGTGGTGTTCTGATAAGGTTTGAAGAAATTGGTGGAAAAAACTGAGGAGTTATTGCTCTAGGTCTAGGGGCAATAGGAGAGAAACGGTTTGGAGAGACGGGTATCATCTGATTAGTATAAGCATTCTGATTATTATTCTGTTTTGAAATACTTTCTTTGCTCAAAATCTTCTTATTATTCATTTTCCCTGTAAAAACTCACGAGAAAGAAAATCAGGCAAACAATTATTTTGTCCTTTAATAAATTCGATTTCAAAATCAAAATTACTAAGAAGGGCTTGCCATCTAGCAAAAATCTGTTTGGAAATTAAATTTTTAACATCCTTTTCTAAAATATGTTTGGCTGAGAGGCAATCTATTCTGAGTAAAAATTTTCTCATGTATAAATCATCTTCAAATTTTATGATGCATGAGACAATGCTTAAAATTTCCTTTTTAATCGTAGACTAATTCTTTTGAGTATTATTCCAGTTTCCTGAGTAATATCTAACCAATTCTTCTTTATTATTTCTTTTTTGTTTTAAAATTCCTCTAAATCCTTTATCACTAGCATCTGTTTCAACTATTAAAAATGCTTCTGGGTGAGGAATACTAAGACAAGGAAGACTTTTAACTTTTGATTTAATAATTTTTACTATTTGAGTATGTTCTTCTGTCCAAGGTGTAGGATTTTTCTTAAGTCTATCATAAAGAGGTTGACAAATTATGCCTAAATCTTTAAAGAAATCATGAACATAATTTAAACATCCTAAAAACCTTTGCAATTGTTTTTTATATTTTATTTCATCTGGAAATTTTTCTGTAAATTCTAAACTTCTATTAATCGGTCTAATTGTTCCTTGATTAATATCATGACCTAAAAATCTAACTTTTATTTGAAATAACTTTATTTTTGTTGGAGAGATTACTAATCCATTATTGTGAATAATATTATAGAATTTTCTTAAATGACTAAAATGTTGACTAATATTTTCCGAAAAAATTAAGACATCATCTATATAGACTATAGAGAATTCATTAATAGGTCTAATTATATCATTCATAATATTTTGAAATTCTGATGGAGCATTTTTTAATCCAAAGGGCATTACATTCCATTCGTAATGTCCAAAAGGAGTATTAAATCCTGTCTTGTACCTGTCTTTTTCTAAAATTTGTATTTGCCAGAATCCTGATTTCATATCAAATTTAGAAAATATTTTTGCATTGTATAATCTTTTTAATAAATCTCTTTTATTAGGAATTGGATATCTAATCCATTGTAAAACTTTATTTAATGGTTTATAGTTGATAACTAATCTAGGAATTCCTCTTTCTAATTCTGCAGCGTTCATAACATAAAAAGCTGAACAAGACCATGGTGATTTGGAATCTCTAATTAATCCTTTATCCCTTAATTCCTGTATCTCTTTTCTACAAAGCTTTTCTAAATCTTCTGACATGTGTATGGCTTTAGATCTAGTGGGAATCTGTCTTTCGTCAAAATCCTTTTCATAAGGTAAACTAACTATGTGGCTTTTCCTATTCCAAAAAGCATTAGGAACAGGAGCACAAACATCCTTTAAAAAAGTATTTTCTATGTCTTTGACCTTTTCTTTTGTTTTATCTTCATTTAACTGATTTTCTATTCGCTTTTCATCTATTTCTTGAATTAAATACTTTATGTGACTTAGTTTATTTTTCTTAATTAGATTTATTTCTTGAATATTATTTTTTAATTGATTAATATCTCGCGTTGTCATAGGAAAGGCAAATTCAAATAGAATTTCTTTTCCTAAAACAATTGTAGATAATCCATTATTATTAACTTGAAAAGGGTATAACATAGTTAAAAAAGGGGTTCCTAAAATTACTCCTGAATTTAAATTTTTAATTAATATTAACTGAGTTTTATAACAATATCCTTTATTACAAATTTTTACCTTGGATAATTTATATTTAATATGTAACTTTGAACCACTAGCTGAGCTAAGTCTTTCTGAGGTTTTTTCGTAATACTTAGTTGGAACTAATCCTTCTTGAATACAATTTTGATCAGCACCACTATCTATTAAAGCTAAGGTAGAAAGATGAAAATCATCATTTATAACTATATCTAGTTTTACATACCATTTTTGATAATTTATTCTAGATATACTATTAATATATTCATCTTTATTTTCTGATTCGTTAATAATTAATGAAGTAGAAGCCTGATTGTTATTTTTAAATATTCGGCTTAAATTCCCTTTTAAATTTTCTTCTTCTAAGTATAAAACTTTATCTTTTAATGTATTCATATCTTGTTTTAAATTTTTAACTTCTTCTTGAAGGTCTTGAATGGAGGATTTTTTATTATCTTGTCTAAATCTTTGACAAATTTCTGAAAAGTTATAAGGTTTATAATCTTTTTGCTCCCTTTGTCCTATTAATTCTTTTAATCTGATTAAATAGTCTCTTTTTATTTCTGAATCATTTATTTTATCTATAATGTCTAATAAAAATTCTTGTTCATTATTAATCATATTTATTTGATTACACTGGCAAGTTCCTATACATTCACAAGATTCTGAATCACTATTATTAGATTCATTTTCACTTATATTATTTAAATCATTTTCAGAATAATCTTCTGATAGACTTTCTTCTGAGGAATCATTAATTACAAGTTTCATAATTTTCTCTTTTAATTCATCTGAAGCATCTAAATTATTTACTTTTCCTTTCATTTTACAATTTTTTGAATAATGACCTGGTCTACCACATTTATAACAAATGATTATATCCTTTTTATGAGGTTTTTTATTCTTATAAGATTTTTTCTTAGAATAAGTTTTTCTGTTACTGGGCCTTTCTGATTCTATATTGGGCTTATAAGTTCTTCTTCTAGGAATATATTTTCGTTTAATTTTATTCTTCTTTTTTATTTTAGCAGAGGGTGCACTAATTCTTTCATAACCATATTGTTGACAAAAATCTCCTAATTCTTTTCTACTATTAAGATTTTCTCTTTTTAATTTTGCTTTTAATTTCATATCTGAACATATAGCTAATCCTTCTTTTATTTCCATAAAAGGTATTCCTATATAATCCTGATCATTTTGTCTAAATACTATATTTTCTAATGGAGGATGGATAGATATAATTCTTTCATCATTTGCTAAATTCCAAAGTTTTCCTACTTTATTCAACATTTTTAATTCTTTTTCGAAAGGATAATTAATATTATTCTGATAGCAATAATTTTCAAACCATAAGAATAAAGGCATATTAACTTTTTATTCTTCCATATCTTTATACCAAATTTTTCTAAAATTTTCTAATTCCTTTTGAGAAAAGTTACTAAAATACCATTCTCTTTTTTCTTTATTATATTCTGCTTTTAAATCTGATCTTAGAAATTCTTTATTAATTTCAAAATTCATTAAAAGTTTTCCATTTGAGATCTAGTAGGGCTTACAGACGATTCAGTTTCTTCTGTGTAAATAGGTTTAGGAATATTTCCTCTAAAATCTATTCCTCTAATATCTAAATTTCTGGCTGAAGTGGTACGTCTTAAAGTACTGGCTGAAGTGGAGGGTCTATTATTAGAATATACTGAATGTCTTCCTGACTGAGGAGTATTTGTAAAATCTATTTCTACAGATCCATCTGTATGTTCTATTATTCTAGAAACCTGATCATCTATGTTTATTAATCTAGGTTCACTTATTTCTTGAAGATTCCACCTAGTTGATCTAGTTATTTCATCCCATTTTAACCTTTTAGGTATCTGAATATTAGAGTGTGCCTTATTTCCTTCAAATATAATAGTTTCATCTCTTGTTAAAGTATTTACTGATTTAGGATTAATTGAAGTTGTCATAACCTTATAATATACCCTATAAATTACAGCTACTGCTTTTACTTCTTCTTTAACATTTAAATTTTTTGTTTTAACTGTCAAAGTTAAGGTATCCATCAAATGTCTATCATTTAAACTTAATGTAAATCCTGGGTAACAATTAAAATATACTGGTCCATTTGCTAAATTAGTTTCTGCCATGGCTAATAAAGAATTTGAAAAATCTAAATGTCTGGCATCTCTTAAACACATTAAAACAGGGACATCTAATCCTAATCTGAACAAAGGTTTAATAGCTATTTGAACTGCTCCTATATGTAAATATTTATATTTATTTCTCCTATGATTATTAATTGCTTCTCCTGAAAATAATTGAATATTAGCATGTTCCTGGTTTATTGGTAAAGTTTGTTCTGTTGTTTTAATTGAATAACTAGACATAAAATCAAAAGTTCCTATTGAATATATTGTCTTAATGTTCTGTTTTGGAATAGTCCAATTATGTAAATCTTGTTCTACTTTATCTATATTAATTTCTAGAGAATTCATATCTAAAGAATTTCCGAAATCTCTATCTGACTTAGAATTAGAACCTGATTGATTTTCAGAGAGAATTTTAGATAACCTATTCATAACAGTTTATCTTAATCAAATATGTTTAAAAATAATCAACAGTAAAGATTGAACCTGAAAGTATTCACGGGACCACCCAGCTGCGGGACCACCTTACGCCTCTCCTGGGCTATTGGCTGACCAACGCATGCCTTCAGGGCTGACCAACGTTTCCTACTTTCCTGAACTATCTTTTCTGCAACTATTTCTAGAACAAATTTGCTTAAAATAATTGTTTTGAATAGCTTAAATAAAACTATCTCCTCTTCCCCCCAGGCTCTGATACCAAAACGGACGGGACAGGACATTCTTTTTAGGAAGAGAGAAATAGATAAATTAAAAGGTATATAATTCAAGAAAATAAATCATTTGTAATATAAATCTTCTTTTAGCTTTAATATATTGACAAGAACAAAACCCTATTCTGTGACAAAGGTGATTATTATCTTCTAACCAACCTAATAAATTTCTTAATTCAGTTTTTAAGTAATTCCTTTGATCGGCTGAGGCAAAATCTATTAAATATAAATTAGTAATCAAATTATCAATCCTTGAATTAGAAATAGTAGATCCTAATGAGTTCATTAGGTGGAATTAAGATATAAGAAGTCAATTATATGTTTCACAAATCTCTTTTGAATATCAAAATTTTTACAATCACATTCACCTAAATCATGTAGATTTTTTGTTTCCTTTTCTATGAAATCTAAATGTTTTTCTAATTCTGATTTCATATATAATCTAGCATTATTTTTATCTATTGTCATTAATGCTAATTGAAATTTATCAATAAATTCATCAATATAACTTTCATGTATGGGTGCAGATGAGTCTGAATGCATATCTATATCTTCAATATTTTCTATTTGAAAATCCATGGATAAAATATAAAATTTAAGAAATATGTTGCAGAAATTCTAAAATAACATTTATTAAATTAAGTTTATTAATATAATCTTGGCAATCGCAAAATCCATCTAAATGTAAATCATTATGCAAATGAGTTAAAACTGTTCTTAAACTTAGTAATTCTTGCCTGAGTAAAGCCCTTTCCTGTTCTTCTGAAAAATCTAAAGAAGATAAAGAATCGATAAAACGATTTACAAAATAACTCATGATTTAAAATATACCTGAAGTAATATTATTTTCTGATGAAATATTACAAGTGGATGAGGTAGGAATAGATGAACAACTGTTGAAGATTAATTGAAGATCTAGGGTTTTATTACAATGAGAGGTGGATATTATTAAAGGTTTCTTTTCTTTATTTTCTCTAATCTTTTCTTTGTAGGAAAGGCCCTGCTTGATGCTGAAGAAATGATCTGATTAAATAGAGTTGAATAGATGCTTCTCGATTTGATGAGCTGTCTTTAAGGATAAGAAAGAGTTTGAATGATAAAAGTGTTGTCTGCCATTGAATCTTGATGAGATTGAGTGAGATGCTGAGTCACTTGGAGTCTTCTGAAAATAGTGGAAGGATAAGAGATATTTGAAGATGCTTTGTCGGCCATGAAAAGATGTAGTGGAGGATGATGATTAAGAAAGTAAGATGCTGTCGGTCATAAAGCTTTTGAGCTGGAAAGCTTTTATGTAGGAATCTTTACTGTTGATTATAATTGAGTACCTGCAAAACAAAACGTTAAAAATTTTTTGTTTTTTTTTTTTTGTTTTTTTTATAATATTACATCATCATATAGATCCTGTGAATCTATAAAGTGTCTCGGAGCTGGGGTAATTTCTTCAGTAGAAGAGTTTCCTTTTTCAGAAGTAGCTTGACTTAGGATAGCGGCTACCTCTTGTTCTGACGTGGCTGAAGATAAGAGGCTAATGAGATGTTGTTTGCTGTTTGTAAATTCCTGAGTGGATTCTGATTGGATATCTTTATGCTGAGGATGAGAAGTTTGATAAGAAAATTTGTCGTTATCGAACTTTTGTCTGACTGCTTCTGGATTAGCTCTGCTTTCTTGAAAGGAATCCCACCACTTTACTCGATACTCTCGGTAAAGGATAGGAATGACTGATTCTGTTGATACGTGATAATTCCAAGTAATGATCCATGGTATCTTAAATTCATTGCAGAATTGTAGTAATGAATCGTTAAGCTTGGTTTGGTGTTGCTCCCGATATTTACCAAATCCTTGGAGAACTTGCTGAGGAAATATAGAGTCTATGGGTCCCATATAATCAAACCATCTTAAAAACCAATTAGGGTAAAAACCTGAAAACTTGTTTGAAAAATAAAAGAACCAAGAATGATTATAATTTCTGAGATAAAAGGCCTTAAACCATGCTTCCTGATAATCGTAATAATTAAAATACTTTCTGGCAGAAAATCCTGTTAGAACCTTGTTGGCGTGAGGTTTCATTCCCCAATCTGACAAAGTCATTATCTTGAAGATCTTAACCTTGCTGTAATTGATCTTAGTAGAGTCCTGATTATAATTATGTTCAATCACCACTGAGTCGGTGTCTACTAGAACCATTTCATAGAATTCTCTGGTCTTTTCTGGGCAATCTTCTAAAAAATGAAATCCTTTTGGGAAGATAAATTCAATTAATTTATAAAAACTCTGATTTTCTATCAATGATTGTTCCTCTATTTCTAAGACTTTGATAAATTTTCTTCGAGGGTTCAACTGATAAATTGATGAAGATCTTTTGGGAGATGATGAGGAGGCGAAGGTAGGAGTGGATACTATAGTAGAATAGGTCGGTGGTCTAAAGGTAGAAGGTGGAATTAAAGGTGGTGTTCTGATAAGGTTTGAAGAAATTGGTGGAAAAAACTGAGGAGTTATTGCTCTAGGTCTAGGGGCAATAGGAGAGAAACGGTTTGGAGAGACGGGTATCATCTGATTAGTATAAGCATTCTGATTATTATTCTGTTTTGAAATACTTTCTTTGCTCAAAATCTTCTTATTATTCATTTTCCCTGTAAAAACTCACGAGAAAGAAAATCAGGCAAACAATTATTTTGTCCTTTAATAAATTCGATTTCAAAATCAAAATTACTAAGAAGGGCTTGCCATCTAGCAAAAATCTGTTTGGAAATTAAATTTTTAACATCCTTTTCTAAAATATGTTTGGCTGAGAGGCAATCTATTCTGAGTAAAAATTTTCTCATGTATAAATCATCTTCAAATTTTATGATGCATGAGACAATGCTTAAAATTTCCTTTTTAATCGTAGAATAATTCTTTTGAGTATTATTCCAGTTTCCTGAGTAATATCTAACCAATTCTTCTTTATTATTTCTTTTTTGTTTTAAAATTCCTCCAAATCCTTTATCACTAGCATCTGTTTCAACTATTAAAAATGCTTCTGGGTGAGGAATACTAAGACAAGGAAGACTTTTAACTTTTGATTTAATAATTTTTACTATTTGAGTATGTTCTTCTGTCCAAGGTGTAGGATTTTTCTTAAGTCTATCATAAAGAGGTTGACAAATTATGCCTAAATCTTTAAAGAAATCATGAACATAATTTAAACATCCTAAAAACCTTTGCAATTGTTTTTTATCTTTTATTTCATCTGGAAATTTTTTTGTAAATTCTAAACTTCTATTAATCGGTCTAATTGTTCCTTGATTAATATCATGACCTAAAAATCTAACTTTTATTTGAAATAACTTTATTTTTGTTGGAGAGATTACTAATCCATTATTGTGAATAATATTATAGAATTTTCTTAAATGACTAAAATGTTGACTAATATTTTCCGAAAAAATTAAGACATCATCTATATAGACTATAGAGAATTCATTAATAGGTCTAATTATATCATTCATAATATTTTGAAATTCTGATGGAGCATTTTTTAATCCAAAGGGCATTACATTCCATTCGTAATGTCCAAAAGGAGTATTAAATCCTGTCTTGTACCTGTCTTTTTCTAAAATTTGTATTTGCCAGAATCCTGATTTCATATCAAATTTAGAAAATATTTTTGCATTGTATAATCTTTTTAATAAATCTCTTTTATTAGGAATTGGATATCTAATCCATTGTAAAATTTTATTTAATGGTTTATAGTTGATAACTAATCTAGGAATTCCTCTTTCTAATTCTGCAGCGTTCATAACATAAAAAGCTGAACAAGACCATGGTGATTTGGAATCTCTAATTAATCCTTTATCCCTTAATTCCTGTATCTCTTTTCTACAAAGCTTTTCTAAATCTTCTGACATGTGTATGGCTTTAGATCTAGTGGGAATCTGTCTTTCGTCAAAATCCTTTTCATAAGGTAAACTAACTATGTGGCTTTTCCTATTCCAAAAAGCATTAGGAACAGGAGCACAAACATCCTTTAAAAAAGTATTTTCTATGTCTTTGACCTTTTCTTTTGTTTTATCTTCATTTAACTGATTTTCTATTCGCTTTTCATCTATTTCTTGAATTAAATACTTTATGTGACTTAGTTTATTTTTCTTAATTAGATTTATTTCTTGAATATTATTTTTTAATTGATTAATATCTCGCGTTGTCATAGGAAAGGCAAATTCAAATAGAATTTCTTTTCCTAAAACAATTGTAGATAATCCATTATTATTAACTTGAAAAGGGTATAACATAGTTAAAAAAGGGGTTCCTAAAATTACTCCTGAATTTAAATTTTTAATTAATATTAACTGAGTTTTATAACAATATCCTTTATTACAAATTTTTACCTTGGATAATTTATATTTAATATGTAACTTTGAACCACTAGCTGAGCTAAGTCTTTCTGAGGTTTTTTCGTAATACTTAGTTGGAACTAATCCTTCTTGAATACAATTTTGATCAGCACCACTATCTATTAAAGCTAAGGTAGAAAGATGAAAATCATCATTTATAACTATATCTAGTTTTACATACCATTTTTGATAATTTATTCTAGATATACTATTAATATATTCATCTTTATTTTCTGATTCGTTAATAATTAATGAAGTAGAAGCCTGATTGTTATTTTTAAATATTCGGCTTAAATTCCCTTTTAAATTTTCTTCTTCTAAGTATAAAACTTTATCTTTTAATGTATTCATATCTTGTTTTAAATTTTTAACTTCTTCTTGAAGGTCTTGAATGGAGGATTTTTTATTATCTTGTCTAAATCTTTGACAAATTTCTGAAAAGTTATAAGGTTTATAATCTTTTTGCTCCCTTTGTCCTATTAATTCTTTTAATCTGATTAAATAGTCTCTTTTTATTTCTGAATCATTTATTTTATCTATAATGTCTAATAAAAATTCTTGTTCATTATTAATCATATTTATTTGATTACACTGGCAAGTTCCTATACATTCACAAGATTCTGAATCACTATTATTAGATTCATTTTCACTTATATTATTTAAATCATTTTCAGAATAATCTTCTGATAGACTTTCTTCTGAGGAATCATTAATTACAAGTTTCATAATTTTCTCTTTTAATTCATCTGAAGCATCTAAATTATTTACTTTTCCTTTCATTTTACAATTTTTTGAATAATGACCTGGTCTACCACATTTATAACAAATGATTATATCCTTTTTATGAGGTTTTTTATTCTTATAAGATTTTTTCTTAGAATAAGTTTTTCTGTTACTGGGCCTTTCTGATTCTATATTGGGCTTATAAGTTCTTCTTCTAGGAATATATTTTCGTTTAATTTTATTCTTCTTTTTTATTTTAGCAGAGGGTGCACTAATTCTTTCATAACCATATTGTTGACAAAAATCTCCTAATTCTTTTCTACTATTAAGATTTTCTCTTTTTAATTTTGCTTTTAATTTCATATCTGAACATATAGCTAATCCTTCTTTATTGATATAATTAATTAGTTGTCCATAAGATAATTCTTTATACGGAATAACGTTATTATATTCATTTCTCAGTCTATTCCTAATTTTATCTGCAAATAATTTTGGTAATCCTGCTATAAATTTTTCTTTCCAATAAGAATTACTACAGTCTGGTCTAGTCATTACTTTTGTTAAAAATAAATCCTTATACCATCTAAAATCTTGTAATTTTGGACAAGTTAAATTCTGTAATATTTCTGAATTCCTATCTTGATACTGACTAGGATCTCCTATAAAACATTTTGTTATTGCAAATATTAAAGTATTTACACTGTCTTCAATAATAGTTTCTGTTTCCATATCACCTTCTCTTTTTATTATTGTTTTAGTTGCTTTTAATATATATTCTTGTTCTTGGTGAGTTAAATAATAATCCCACCAACCTTTCAACTGTCCTGTAAATCCTGAGATTAAGGCTTGGGTAATAGCCTGTTCTCTATTTCCTACTGTTCTATATGAACTAGCTGCCATTGTCATTTCCTCTAAAAGATTTAATATCCTATATTCGGATTGGCCATCTATATTCCATTCATAGACTGATTTTCCATCGTAATTAGCCTGATACCAATGTTCTTCTAATTGAGTATCTGGTGGAGTAGGTCTTTTGTAATAATTTCTAGTAGTAGGAAGTGGGGCATCTTTTCTTAACTTATTTATTTCTAAGGATTTTTCTAAAGGTAAATTAAATTGAACTTCTATTTCAGCTATTGATTCTGAATCAGAGTCTAAACTTTCTTCTTTATTTAATACAGCAACTTGTTTATCTTTCTGTTTATCACTTTTAATTATTTTTTGATTAATATTAATATTTCCTAGTCTTTCTTCTATTTTCTTTAATATAGATTCTTCCTTGTTAAGATTAACAGGTGATCCTGTAAACATAAAAGGTTTAAAGAAAGGTTTTTCTTCTATAAATGGTTTTGGAGTAATTGTTTCTATTGATACTGGTTTTTGTACTATAGTTTCTATTCTATTTAACTGGTTTCCTATAGTTTCTAAAGTTTGATTAGTATAATTATTCTGAAGCATAATATATTGAATTTTTTAATCTCTAGAGTCCTCTTCTTTTATTTCCATAAAAGGTATTCCTATATAATCCTGATCATTTTGTCTAAATACTATATTTTCTAATGGAGGATGGATAGATATAATTCTTTCATCATTTGCTAAATTCCAAAGTTTTCCTACTTTATTCAACATTTTTAATTCTTTTTCGAAAGGATAATTAATATTATTCTGATAGCAATAATTTTCAAACCATAAGAATAAAGGCATATTAACTTTCTGTTCTTCCATATCTTTATACCAAATTTTTCTAAAATTTTCTAATTCCTTTTGAGAAAAGTTACTAAAATACCATTCTCTTTTTTCTTTATTATATTCTGCTTTTAAATCTGATCTTAGAAATTCTTTATTAATTTCAAAATTCATTTTATAATTAAAAGTTTTCCATTTGAGATCTAGTAGGGCTTACAGACGATTCAGTTTCTTCTGTGTAAATAGGTTTAGGAATATTTCCTCTAAAATCTATTCCTCTAATATCTAAATTTCTGGCTGAAGTGGTACGTCTTAAAGTACTGGCTGAAGTGGAGGGTCTATTATTAGAATATACTGAATGTCTTCCTGACTGAGGAGTATTTGTAAAATCTATTTCTACAGATCCATCTGTATGTTCTATTATTCTAGAAACCTGATCATCTATGTTTATTAATCTAGGTTCACTTATTTCTTGAAGATTCCACCTAGTTGATCTAGTTATTTCATCCCATTTTAACCTTTTAGGTATCTGAATATTAGAGTGTGCCTTATTTCCTTCAAATATAATAGTTTCATCTCTTGTTAAAGTATTTACTGATTTAGGATTAATTGAAGTTGTCATAACCTTATAATATACCCTATAAATTACAGCTACTGCTTTTACTTCTTCTTTAACATTTAAATTTTTTGTTTTAACTGTCAAAGTTAAGGTATCCATCAAATGTCTATCATTTAAACTTAATGTAAATCCTGGGTAACAATTAAAATATACTGGTCCATTTGCTAAATTAGTTTCTGCCATGGCTAATAAAGAATTTGAAAAATCTAAATGTCTGGCATCTCTTAAACACATTAAAACAGGGACATCTAATCCTAATCTGAACAAAGGTTTAATAGCTATTTGAACTGCTCCTATATGTAAATATTTATATTTATTTCTCCTATGATTATTAATTGCTTCTCCTGAAAATAATTGAATATTAGCATGTTCCTGGTTTATTGGTAAAGTTTGTTCTGTTGTTTTAATTGAATAACTAGACATAAAATCAAAAGTTCCTATTGAATATATTGTCTTAATGTTCTGTTTTGGAATAGTCCAATTATGTAAATCTTGTTCTACTTTATCTATATTAATTTCTAGAGAATTCATATCTAAAGAATTTCCGAAATCTCTATCTGACTTAGAATTAGAACCTGATTGATTTTCAGAGAGAATTTTAGATAACCTATTCATAACAGTTTATCTTAATCAAATATGTTTAAAAATAATCAACAGTAAAGATTGAACCTGAAAGTATTCACGGGACCACCCAGCTGCGGGACCACCTTACGCCTCTCCTGGGCTATTGGCTGACCAACGCATGCCTTCAGGGCTGACCAACGTTTCCTACTTTCCTGAACTATCTTTTCTGCAACTATTTCTAGAACAAATTTGCTTAAAATAATTGTTTTGAATAGCTTAAATAAAACTATCTCCTCTTCCCCCCAGGCTCTGATACCAAAACGGACGGGACAGGACATTCTTTTTAGGAAGAGAGAAATAGATAAATTAAAAGGTATATAATTCAAGAAAATAAATCATTTGTAATATAAATCTTCTTTTAGCTTTAATATATTGACAAGAACAAAACCCTATTCTGTGACAAAGGTGATTATTATCTTCTAACCAACCTAATAAATTTCTTAATTCAGTTTTTAAGTAATTCCTTTGATCGGCTGAGGCAAAATCTATTAAATATAAATTAGTAATCAAATTATCAATCCTTGAATTAGAAATAGTAGATCCTAATGAGTTCATTAGGTGGAATTAAGATATAAGAAGTCAATTATATGTTTCACAAATCTCTTTTGAATATCAAAATTTTTACAATCACATTCACCTAAATCATGTAGATTTTTTGTTTCCTTTTCTATGAAATCTAAATGTTTTTCTAATTCTGATTTCATATATAATCTAGCATTATTTTTATCTATTGTCATTAATGCTAATTGAAATTTATCAATAAATTCATCAATATAACTTTCATGTATGGGTGCAGATGAGTCTGAATGCATATCTATATCTTCAATATTTTCTATTTGAAAATCCATGGATAAAATATAAAATTTAAGAAATATGTTGCAGAAATTCTAAAATAACATTTATTAAATTAAGTTTATTAATATAATCTTGGCAATCGCAAAATCCATCTAAATGTAAATCATTATGCAAATGAGTTAAAACTGTTCTTAAACTTAGTAATTCTTGCCTGAGTAAAGCCCTTTCCTGTTCTTCTGAAAAATCTAAAGAAGATAAAGAATCGATAAAACGATTTACAAAATAACTCATGATTTAAAATATACCTGAAGTAATATTATTTTCTGATGAAATATTACAAGTGGATGAGGTAGGAATACATGAACAACTGTTGAAGATTAATTGAAGATCTAGGGTTTTATTACAATGAGAGGTGGATATTATTAAAGGTTTCTTTTCTTTATTTTCTCTAATCTTTTCTTTGTAGGAAAGGCTCTGCTTGATGCTGAAGAAATGATCTGATTAAATAGAGTTGAATAGATGCTTCTCGATTTGATGAGCTGTCTTTAAGGATAAGAAAGAGTTTGAATGATAAAAGTGTTGTTTGCCATTGAATCTTGATGAGATTGAGTGAGATGCTGAGTCACTTGGAGTCTTCTGAAAATAGTGGAAGGATAAGAGATATCTGAAGATGCTTTGTCGGCCATGAAAAGATGTAGTGGAGGATGATGATTAAGAAAGTAAGATGCTGTCGGTCATAAAGCTTTTGAGCTGGAAAGCTTTTATGTAGGAATCTTTACTGTTGATTATAATTGAGTACCTGCAAAACAAAACGTTAAAAATTTTTTGTTTTTTTTTTTTTTGTTTTTTTTGTTTTTTTTTTTATAATATTACATCATCATATAGATCCTGTGAATCTATAAAGTGTCTCGGAGCTGGGGTAATTTCTTCAGTAGAAGAGTTTCCTTTTTCAGAAGTAGCTTGACTTAGGATAGCGGCTACCTCTTGTTCTGACGTGGCTGAAGATAAGAGGCTAATGAGATGTTGTTTGCTATTTGTAAATTCCTGAGTGGATTCTGATTGGATATCTTTATGCTGAGGATGAGAAGTTTGATAAGAAAATTTGTCGTTATCGAACTTTTGTCTGACTGCTTCTGGATTAGCTCTGCTTTCTTGAAAGGAATCCCACCACTTTACTCGATACTCTCGGTAAAGGATAGGAATGACTGATTCTGTTGATACGTGATAATTCCAAGTAATGATCCATGGTATCTTAAATTCATTGCAGAATTGTAGTAATGAATCGTTAAGCTTGGTTTGGTGTTGCTCCCGATATTTACCAAATCCTTGGAGAACTTGCTGAGGAAATATAGAGTCTATGGGTCCCATATAATCAAACCATCTTAAAAACCAATTAGGGTAAAAACCTGAAAACTTGTTTGAAAAATAAAAGAACCAAGAATGATTATAATTTCTGAGATAAAAGGCCTTAAACCATGCTTCCTGATAATCGTAATAATTAAAATACTTTCTGGCAGAAAATCCTGTTAGAACCTTGTTGGCGTGAGGTTTCATTCCCCAATCTGACAAAGTCATTATCTTGAAGATCTTAACCTTGCTGTAATTGATCTTAGTAGAGTCCTGATTATAATTATGTTCAATCACCACTGAGTCGGTGTCTACTAGAACCATTTCATAGAATTCTCTGGTCTTTTCTGGGCAATCTTCTAAAAAATGAAATCCTTTTGGGAAGATAAATTCAATTAATTTATAAAAACTCTGATTTTCTATCAATGATTGTTCCTCTATTTCTAAGACTTTGATAAATTTTCTTCGAGGGTTCAACTGATAAATTGATGAAGATCTTTTGGGAGATGATGAGGAGGCGAAGGTAGGAGTGGATACTATAGTAGAATAGGTCGGTGGTCTAAAGGTAGAAGGTGGAATTAAAGGTGGTGTTCTGATAAGGTTTGAAGAAATTGGTGGAAAAAACTGAGGAGTTATTGCTCTAGGTCTAGGGGCAATAGGAGAGAAACGGTTTGGAGAGACGGGTATCATCTGATTAGTATAAGCATTCTGATTATTATTCTGTTTTGAAATACTTTCTTTGCTCAAAATCTTCTTATTATTCATTTTCCCTGTAAAAACTCACGAGAAAGAAAATCAGGCAAACAATTATTTTGTCCTTTAATAAATTCGATTTCAAAATCAAAATTACTAAGAAGGGCTTGCCATCTAGCAAAAATCTGTTTGGAAATTAAATTTTTAACATCCTTTTCTAAAATATGTTTGGCTGAGAGGCAATCTATTCTGAGTAAAAATTTTCTCATGTATAAATCATCTTCAAATTTTATGATGCATGAGACAATGCTTAAAATTTCCTTTTTAATCGTAGAATAATTCTTTTGAGTATTATTCCAGTTTCCTGAGTAATATCTAACCAATTCTTCTTTATTATTTCTTTTTTTGTTTTAAAATTCCTCCAAATCGTTTATCACTAGCATCTGTTTCAACTATTAAAAATGCTTCTGGGTGAGGAATACTAAGACAAGGAAGACTTTTAACTTTTGATTTAATAATTTTTACTATTTGAGTATGTTCTTCTGTCCAAGGTGTAGGATTTTTCTTAAGTCTATCATAAAGAGGTTGACAAATTATGCCTAAATCTTTAAAGAAATCATGAACATAATTTAAACATCCTAAAAACCTTTGCAATTGTTTTTTATCTTTTATTTCATCTGGAAATTTTTCTGTAAATTCTAAACTTCTATTAATCGGTCTAATTGTTCCTTGATTAATATCATGACCTAAAAATCTAACTTTTATTTGAAATAACTTTATTTTTGTTGGAGAGATTACTAATCCATTATTGTGAATAATATTATAGAATTTTCTTAAATGACTAAAATGTTGACTAATATTTTCCGAAAAAATTAAGACATCATCTATATAGACTATAGAGAATTCATTAATAGGTCTAATTATATCATTCATAATATTTTGAAATTCTGATGGAGCATTTTTTAATCCAAAGGGCATTACATTCCATTCGTAATGTCCAAAAGGAGTATTAAATCCTGTCTTGTACCTGTCTTTTTCTAAAATTTGTATTTGCCAGAATCCTGATTTCATATCAAATTTAGAAAATATTTTTGCATTGTATAATCTTTTTAATAAATCTCTTTTATTAGGAATTGGATATCTAATCCATTGTAAAACTTTATTTAATGGTTTATAGTGGATAACTAATCTAGGAATTCCTCTTTCTAATTCTGCAGCGTTCATAACATAAAAAGCTGAACAAGACCATGGTGATTTGGAATCTCTAATTAATCCTTTATCCCTTAATTCCTGTATCTCTTTTCTACAAAGCTTTTCTAAATCTTCTGACATGTGTATGGCTTTAGATCTAGTGGGAATCTGTCTTTCGTCAAAATCCTTTTTCATAAGGTAAACTAACTATGTGGCTTTTCCTATTCCAAAAAGCATTAGGAACAGGAGCACAAACATCCTTTAAAAAAGTATTTTCTATGTCTTTGACCTTTTCTTTTGTTTTATCTTCATTTAACTGATTTTCTATTCGCTTTTCATCTATTTCTTGAATTAAATACTTTATGTGACTTAGTTTATTTTTCTTAATTAGATTTATTTCTTGAATATTATTTTTTAATTGATTAATATCTCGCGTTGTCATAGGAAAGGCAAATTCAAATAGAATTTCTTTTCCTAAAACAATTGTAGATAATCCATTATTATTAACTTGAAAAGGGTATAACATAGTTAAAAAAGGGGTTCCTAAAATTACTCCTGAATTTAAATTTTTAATTAATATTAACTGAGTTTTATAACAATATCCTTTATTACAAATTTTTACCTTGGATAATTTATATTTAATATGTAACTTTGAACCACTAGCTGAGCTAAGTCTTTCTGAGGTTTTTTCGTAATACTTAGTTGGAACTAATCCTTCTTGAATACAATTTTGATCAGCACCACTATCTATTAAAGCTAAGGTAGAAAGATGAAAATCATCATTTATAACTATATCTAGTTTTACATACCATTTTTGATAATTTATTCTAGATATACTATTAATATATTCATCTTTATTTTCTGATTCGTTAATAATTAATGAAGTAGAAGCCTGATTGTTATTTTTAAATATTCGGCTTAAATTCCCTTTTAAATTTTCTTCTTCTAAGTATAAAACTTTATCTTTTAATGTATTCATATCTTGTTTTAAATTTTTAACTTCTTCTTGAAGGTCTTGAATGGAGGATTTTTTATTATCTTGTCTAAATCTTTGACAAATTTCTGAAAAGTTATAAGGTTTATAATCTTTTTGCTCCCTTTGTCCTATTAATTCTTTTAATCTGATTAAATAGTCTCTTTTTATTTCTGAATCATTTATTTTATCTATAATGTCTAATAAAAATTCTTGTTCATTATTAATCATATTTATTTGATTACACTGGCAAGTTCCTATACATTCACAAGATTCTGAATCACTATTATTAGATTCATTTTCACTTATATTATTTAAATCATTTTCAGAATAATCTTCTGATAGACTTTCTTCTGAGGAATCATTACAAGTTTCATAATTTTCTCTTTTAATTCATCTGAAGCATCTAAATTATTTACTTTTCCTTTCATTTTACAATTTTTTGAATAATGACCTGGTCTACCACATTTATAACAAATGATTATATCCTTTTTATGCGGTTTTTTATTCTTATAAGATTTTTTCTTAGAATAAGTTTTTCTGTTACTGGGCCTTTCTGATTCTATATTGGGCTTATAAGTTCTTCTTCTAGGAATATATTTTCGTTTAATTTTATTCTTCTTTTTTATTTTAGCAGAGGGTGCACTAATTCTTTCATAACCATATTGTTGACAAAAATCTCCTAATTCTTTTCTACTATTAAGATTTTCTCTTTTTAATTTTGCTTTTAATTTCATATCTGAACATATAGCTAATCCTTCTTTATTGATATAATTAATTAGTTGTCCATAAGATAATTCTTTATACGGAATAACGTTATTATATTCATTTCTCAGTCTATTCCTAATTTTATCTGCAAATAATTTTGGTAATCCTGCTATAAATTTTTCTTTCCAATAAGAATTACTACAGTCTGGTCTAGTCATTACTTTTGTTAAAAATACATCCTTATACCATCTAAAATCTTGTAATTTTGGACAAGTTAAATTCTGTAATATTTCTGAATTCCTATCTTGATACTGACTAGGATCTCCTATAAAACATTTTGTTATTGCAAATATTAAAGTATTTACACTGTCTTCAATAATAGTTTCTGTTTCCATATCACCTTCTCTTTTTATTATTGTTTTAGTTGCTTTTAATATATATTCTTGTTCTTGGTGAGTTAAATAATAATCCCACCAACCTTTCAACTGTCCTGTAAATCCTGAGATTAAGGCTTGGGTAATAGCCTGTTCTCTATTTCCTACTGTTCTATATGAACTAGCTGCCATTGTCATTTCCTCTAAAAGATTTAATATCCTATATTCGGATTGGCCATCTATATTCCATTCATAGACTGATTTTCCATCGTAATTAGCCTGATACCAATGTTCTTCTAATTGAGTATCTGGTGGAGTAGGTCTTTTGTAATAATTTCTAGTAGTAGGAAGTGGGGCATCTTTTCTTAACTTATTTATTTCTAAGGATTTTTCTAAAGGTAAATTAAATTGAACTTCTATTTCAGCTATTGATTCTGAATCAGAGTCTAAACTTTCTTCTTTATTTAATACAGCAACTTGTTTATCTTTCTGTTTATCACTTTTAATTATTTTTTGATTAATATTAATATTTCCTAGTCTTTCTTCTATTTTCTTTAATATAGATTCTTCCTTGTTAAGATTAACAGGTGATCCTGTAAACATAAAAGGTTTAAAGAAAGGTTTTTCTTCTATAAATGGTTTTGGAGTAATTGTTTCTATTGATACTGGTTTTTGTACTACAGTTTCTATTCTATTTAACTGGTTTCCTATAGTTTCTAAAGTTTGATTAGTATAATTATTCTGAAGCATAATATATTGAATTTTTTTATCTCTAGAGTCCTCTTCTTTTATTTCCATAAAAGGTATTCCTATATAATCCTGATCATTTTGTCTAAATACTATATTTTCTAATGGAGGATGGATAGATATAATTCTTTCATCATTTGCTAAATTCCAAAGTTTTCCTACTTTATTCAACATTTTTAATTCTTTTTCGAAAGGATAATTAATATTATTCTGATAGCAATAATTTTCAAACCATAAGAATAAAGGCATATTAACTTTTTGTTCTTCCATATCTTTATACCAAATTTTTCTAAAATTTTCTAATTCCTTTTGAGAAAAGTTACTAAAATACCATTCTCTTTTTTCTTTATTATATTCTGCTTTTAAATCTGATCTTAGAAATTCTTTATTAATTTCAAAATTCATTAAAAGTTTTCCATTTGAGATCTAGTAGGGCTTACAGACGATTCAGTTTCTTCTGTGTAAATAGGTTTAGGAATATTTCCTCTAAAATCTATTCCTCTAATATCTAAATTTCTGGCTGAAGTGGTACGTCTTAAAGTACTGGCTGAAGTGGAGGGTCTATTATTAGAATATACTGAATGTCTTCCTGACTGAGGAGTATTTGTAAAATCTATTTCTACAGATCCATCTGTATGTTCTATTATTCTAGAAACCTGATCATCTATGTTTATTAATCTAGGTTCACTTATTTCTTGAAGATTCCACCTAGTTGATCTAGTTATTTCATCCCATTTTAACCTTTTAGGTATCTGAATATTAGAGTGTGCCTTATTTCCTTCAAATATAATAGTTTCATCTCTTGTTAAAGTATTTACTGATTTAGGATTAATTGAAGTTGTCATAACCTTATAATATACCCTATAAATTACAGCTACTGCTTTTACTTCTTCTTTAACATTTAAATTTTTTGTTTTAACTGTCAAAGTTAAGGTATCCATCAAATGTCTATCATTTAAACTTAATGTAAATCCTGGGTAACAATTAAAATATACTGGTCCATTTGCTAAATTAGTTTCTGCCATGGCTAATAAAGAATTTGAAAAATCTAAATGTCTGGCATCTCTTAAACACATTAAAACAGGGACATCTAATCCTAATCTGAACAAAGGTTTAATAGCTATTTGAACTGCTCCTATATGTAAATATTTATATTTATTTCTCCTATGATTATTAATTGCTTCTCCTGAAAATAATTGAATATTAGCATGTTCCTGGTTTATTGGTAAAGTTTGTTCTGTTGTTTTAATTGAATAACTAGACATAAAATCAAAAGTTCCTATTGAATATATTGTCTTAATGTTCTATTTTGGAATAGTCCAATTATGTAAATCTTGTTCTACTTTATCTATATTAATTTCTAGAGAATTCATATCTAAAGAATTTCCGAAATCTCTATCTGACTTAGAATTAGAACCTGATTGATTTTCAGAGAGAATTTTAGATAACCTATTCATAACAGTTTATCTTAATAAAATATGTTTAAAAATAATCAACAGTAAAGATTGAACCTGAAAGTATTCACGGGACCACCCAGCTGCGGGACCACCTTACGCCTCTCCTGGGCTATTGGCTGACCAACGCATGCCTTCAGGGCTGACCAACGTTTCCTACTTTCCTGAACTATCTTTTCTGCAACTATTTCTAGAACAAATTTGCTTAAAATAATTGTTTTGAATAGCTTAAATAAAACTATCTCCTCTTCCCCCCAGGCTCTGATACCAAAACGGACGGGACAGGACATTCTTTTTAGGAAGAGAGAAATAGATAAATTAAAAGGTATATAATTCAAGAAAATAAATCATTTGTAATATAAATCTTCTTTTAGCTTTAATATATTGACAAGAACAAAACCCTATTCTGTGACAAAGGTGATTATTATCTTCTAACCAACCTAATAAATTTCTTAAT